>JAJHSJ010000003.1:17927850-18209621 GCA_021015155.1 Magnolia officinalis
TAATGGACCACCATGAAAAGATCGCACCAGCCGGATGGTGTCACTGGGTGATTTTGGAAATCAATTTCGGGTCAGGTCTAGTTGGGTTTCTCTTTGGGTGGTTGAAATCCCAACCCATTTAAGAGTCGGGCAGGGAAAGTGTTGGGTTGGGTCATTTTTGAGACACACCGGACCCTGATCTATTTGATTATCAGAGCAGGATTTGCACCCAGAATGAACCCTGGTTCAATTTCATATCCAGGCCCATTATCAGATGAGCCGTCGAATCCGCCCGACCCATTTTCACCCCTAATAGTTTATCTTCAATATGTACTGTCCAGTCATTCCATACCACCAAGGACAAGCCCTGATGCAAAAATTCACATCTGTAAGATGATCCTAATTTTTTGAATGTTAACCATTTCTTATAAATGTCCTGTTTTTTACAAGCTCTGTATCAAATGGTTTAAACATCATATGACCAAAGTACTTCTTGGAATCATAAGCAATCCATGGGGAGGCCTATCAAATAGTTGTTTCTCGAGATGATATTGGACCTATTTTGTTTCTCCGCTCAATCTCAACTCCCATTTTTCAGGCTATTGATCGGATGGTCTTGAGGTCATCCAACCAATTTGACTTTTACATCATGGTCTATCAATAGTAGTATGAGTTGAATCAACAGTCCAGATTGATGATTGTCTGTCCCATGTGACGTTTAGAACCATCAGGAATGTTCACACATGTACAGTCACCATCATTGAATTGGTATAATTTTTGAACCACAGCCTGCCTGTAGTGTTATGGAACAAGTCGACGGTCTAGATCAGTGATTGCTTAGCCCATATATCATCTTTGGGGACATAGCTAACATCCTCATGAGGGTGGGGACACTATATTTCCCATTAAGAATCATCTGATGCTGCCAAAACAGTAAATGCTCCTAGTTGCATAGAGACACTTGGACAGCCTATAATCAATCAATTTGGACTGTCCATTGAGTTCAACGCACACTTTGTGGGCCATCATACAATAATCACCCAATTCAGATGAAATTATCCATCCAAACAGTTGACTATATTTTAATAACAGTCCATTTTTCGATCCACGGATGGGAATGTAAGAACTGAAAATTAGTCAGTACTGACCCTAGTTCTCTTTCATGTATACTTAGTTAAAAGTAGGCTTTTTTTGGAAGGTTTTGCTGCAATACATCCAACCCCATTGTTACGGGATATACAAGAGTCAGGACTACAGCCACTCAGATCTTGTTTGAATGGTCCAAACCATTTATGTGATGGGCCTCACCATGGAAGTGGGGTACCCGAAAGAGCTCTCGGATTGGAGCGTTCAACCCTTTGATCATTTCTCTTTTTCCGTTGAATATGAACCATTCCCTAACTGTTCGCTTTTGTAGGTTTCGCTTTGTTTCTGAGGCCGAAGAAGGACCACAAATTTCGAATCTACTGGAACTACTACCACCATTCGATTGGATACTCGGTGATTGTCCTCAGCATCATCAATGTTTTCAAAGGCCTAAATATTTTGAGCCCTGATGATAAGTGGAGAATTGCTTATGTTGCCATTATTGCCACCATTGGTGGAATCGCTGTTCTCTTGGAAGTTATTACATGGGTTGTAGTTTTAACTAGGAAGTCTGATAACTCCAACAAGCTCTATGATGGATCAGATGCAGCAAACGGGAACCGGAGTGGGTTATAGTCACTTGGTTCGGATCGAATGAGGCCCCGCGTAGTGGATTCTCTTTCTGTGGTTCTGATTCTCTTCTGATCAGAATGTTTGATGGTTTCTTGCTGAGATTTTTTCCCCTCTTTTCTTTATGTATACAGGTTTAATCTATATGCATACATGTATTGGGTTTTTTTTTTTTTTTTTCCCTCCTGTTATTTCAGGTTTTGTTCATATAGGGTAGGTTTTACATTCTCTAGTGATGTTTGTTATCATTTGGCATATGCATGGATTTCTTTTGTTAGAAGGAATTGTGGGTTGTAATCTTAGAGAAATCCTCCAGTGCTCTTAGACAACTATAAGTTGTAGTGCTTCTAGTTGCATGGGATCACTTAGATAGTCCAATCAGTCCAATCCATCAATCTGAACCGTCCATTAGGTACATAATGAATCTCAGGGGCTGACATTCAAAGATTACACTTACTGGATGATTCGTTCCATCCTTGCTTTGGGCTTGTTATTTTTGTAGCTATCCTTTTTTTCTAATTCATGAATCGGTTGGTTAGGATTTCCTAACAAGAGTGATTCTTAAAAAGCGTTAAGTAATCTTAATGGGAATTTGACTGACTCATTCAGATGGAATCAGATTGTCTGATATGCAGTGCCTATAAAACATGTGTTATGTCTAATGGACGGTCTAGATTAATCAATTTGACAGACTCTGTTTCCCAATGTAGCTAAGGAGTATTGTGCTCTTAAGAACGCCGGAGCATTTCTCTTAATTTTATGGGATTTCCTCATAAATATTAATTTTACCGTAAATGCCTTTAAATTCCATATTTACGAAATCATGTTTACCAACTATACAGGTGAAAGGTAAAATGACATTTTTACCCATCTGTTCTCATCCATCCTCTCTCCATGCACGACTCGTAAAAGGCTTTCTTCACAGCAAAGGGTCGGCCGCATAGGGGGACCCGTTTCCAAAATCCATTCCAACCCCTCGGTGTGGCCCACCTGAGTAATAGATTGTCCTAATTTTTGGGCCCTAGGCCTAAATGTTTTTTTTTTTTTTTTTGGCATCTAATGGTTCGATTGGACGTCACATGATAATTATGGTGGGCCCTTATAAAAACTCCACGGACCCACCGTCTCCCAACCGTTCCCTTCAGTGTGGCCCATCTGAATCATAGGTTAGGCTGATTTTTTGCACTCAGGTTAACGTGGAATTATATATCTAATGGTCTGAATGGCTGATTTTTTGGACTTAGGCTGATTTCACAGATTTCCTGCAACACCTGCCAGCAAATGTGTTGCATGAGTTTTATCCACGTTGTTCATTCATTTTTTTTCAGCTCATTAAAAGGCATTTTTTTTCAGCTCATTTTTAGGCATGAACCCAAAAATGTTGCAGATCCAAAGCTTTAAGTGGTCCACACCACAGAAAATAGTGGTGATTCAATGTTTACCTTTGAAATTTTCTTGGGGCCGCAGAAGCTTTGGATCAAGCTTATATATGTGTTTTCCGTTCATCCATGTCTTTGTGACCTTGTGAATAGGTTGGAAGGCAAATAAAACATCACGATGTGCCATGGGATGGTTTCAACGGTGGGCGTTCAACTCCCACTGTTTTCTGTGGTGTGGTCCATTTGAACTTTGGATCTGCATTATTTTTGGGCTTATGCTAGCAAACACATGCATCATGACCCTCCTGAGCTCATCCCACATCGCGCGTGGCAACGATATCCCAGTCGCGGGTGCTGGCAGGAAGTCTGCTCGAAAATCTAGTCAAACAGCTGGAGCAGGATGACCCTGATGATTTTTGGTGGGCCCACCGTAATGTGTATGTGAAATCCACTCTGACCATTAGGTATGTCATTGATCGTTGTTATTATGTCCAGAAAATCAGGCTGACTCGTTATTTAAATGGGCCACACCAATGGAAAGAGATGGGAGAGAGACCTCCATCTATGGAACCCTACCGTGGTGTTGAAAATGTATATATATATATATATATATATATATATATATATATATATATATATATATATATATATGGGAAAAGGTAGTATGCGCTCGAGCTCACGGTAAGCTTATCGTGAGGTCGAGCTGTGTGGGCCCCACCGTGATGCGTGTCGACCATCAACACCGTGCATTTGATTGGTACCCTTTAAATTATGGGATATCCCAAAAATCAACCGTATACGGAACTCAAGTGGGCCATACCATCTAAAATTATGTGAAGACACCGTTAAAACATATAAAAGCACTTGATGGGGCCCACCTGAGTTTTGCATGCGCCTAAAACTTGGTCTGAACCCTCATTCAAGTGGGACACACATAATGGATAGGTTGGATTTGCAAACCACATCTTGGTGGGCCCTCAAAAATGGTTATGAATGTTTTAATGGTGTACGCCCCTCTCCACTTCTGTATGTGGTGTGGCCCACACAAGTCACAAATTGACTTGATTTTTGGGTGTAGGCCCACGATGGAATGGTGCATCCGATTGATGGGGTAGATGTTCGAAACGCATCACGGTGGGGCCCACACAGCTCGACCTCATGGGATGGACCTTGAGCTCGAGCGCATAGTACCTTTTCCATATATATATATATATATATATATATATATATGGTTATAAAAGTTTTGATTTTTTGTGTTTTAGGAATATAGTCCCATATCAAAAAGAAGAAAAGAAAATCTTTTATTTATAAATAAGGTGTTGAGTATCTTATTATTTGCTTGGTTAATATGAAATATTGAAACATGCGCGCACGTACGCACTCGATCACAGGCTCAATGTGAAGGCGTGGGTATGTGAGATAGTGTGGTTATAAAGGTGTTAGTGGCGCACTATACACTTCACAGATGGGTCGTTCCCTTATGACCTGATGCGAGACGAGTGCGACAGTGGCTAAGACATATAGATTAAGTGGTTGAAGTATTGTGAGCAAGAGTTTTGAGAGAGACTTGTTTGCCTTATATAGGGGATAAAACTAGTTGTTTAAGAGGCCTGGTGTAACTGCTCATGCAGAAACTCTTGCATGTGGCTAGCCCAACAATTATAAATGGCTAGTCGATGAGTCTAAACAGCTAGCATGCAGCTGGTTTTTCCACATGCAAAGCAGTCAGAAATTGCCAAATGACGATCGGTTTCTCACCAATAGTCAGAAGCAGCCAATTGAAGTTATGATCCTGGACGAAACGTGCAGCTATCATATCCTATATAAACTAAGCTTGACTGGTTTATTTCAACATCACAAATCACTCGACTCATTCTCTCATATGAACCAGTAAAGCTCCAAGAGTTCTCTGATCAAACCAGCAAGGTTCAATATGAACCTAAGCGAGCAAGTCCACGAGAAACAGACCAGTGTATGGTCTAAGCCAGCTATTTTTTGTTTCTATCTTTCTCTTTGACTTGGAATATTTTCTTTTAAGTTTTTATCTGCCAGCAAACGGTGTTTACAGAGTTCCAGTAGTGATTTCTTCGTGCAAACTGGTTTACAGAGTTCCAATAGTGAGTTCCAGCAAACTGTGTTTTTATCACACGTGCTTCAGCTTGTCCTTAATATTTTCAATTTTTTGTTTATAATTTATATAAATTATAAATATGTAATTTGATAATATAACATTCTAAATACCCTGGACACTTTCCCCAATGGTACGGTCCACTAAAATAATGGACGGGGCTGGTTTTTGAGACTTACATTTAAAATTGAATTATACAAAATTACATTTAAGAAACATATCAAGTTAGGACCATATACGTCTGGTTTTGGCAGTCCTGAGTATCTTTGATGCATTGTGGGTTTGAGTTATGGTCAGTCCTTTGAAGAGTAGATTAGACTCTTCGCTTACCCTTCATAGGTTGACAAGAATGTTTTGTAAATATGAAAAGTCAAAAGACCATGATGGGAATATCACGAGCTTGGAGGAATTTTGGTGGGTTTGAGTTATGCGTCAGTCCTTTGAAGACTAGATTATACTTTTCACTTACCCTCCATATGTTGACAAGAATGTTTTGTAAATATGAAAAGCAAAGGGTATCACGAGCTTGGAGGAATTTTGGGGTAAAAACCTCTAATTTTATTCTCAAGTGAATATTGGGATATGATCTTGGGATTTTTATCCCAAAATTCCTTAGAACAATTGATTTTCAAAAAAGAGGTTTCAACTTTCATATTTATAGGATCATGCTTTTGAATTCATTGATGAGGGTGAAATGATCTATATGCCCTTATTTTAAAAAATAATAATAATAAATAATAATAATAATAATAATAATGAGATGGAAATTGTGAAAACCATCTTAAAGAAAAATTAAAAGCTTAGTTATATACGGACGTATGTGGACTAAAGCTCACATATATATGTAAAAGATATAATCCATCTATCCGGTTAAATTGACCTTGTACATGTTTTCTCAAAAAGAAAATCTAATTCCATTAGCATGCGGGCCTCAATATTATAACATATGGATGAGTTTAAAATATTTTTAAAAAAATCTCATCCAAACTATTTTAGGATGTGCATTTATTTGACAAACCTTAGCACACGTTATAGATAAATCAACCTAATTCTTAAGTTAGGGCATTAATATGATGGTACAATTTTGATTTGATGGATTAGACTTCGAATTAGACTATCCATAAGTAACACTCATAAAGTGTACAACTGGCACATATTAAATCAAATAAATTTAACTAAATTGAGCCTTGCGTGGACAAGTCACAATCCCTATATATATGATTAAACAAAACGTAACTTCTAATTCATGAATGCTTGTTTACGAAAAAAGAACCTTTGGATATTTTTCCTTTAACCATCCAAATAATGTTCACGGATCTACTATTTAGATAATGGAATAAAATTAATTTTGAATTCATGATTCATCTACACTGGCTGCCATACTTTGAACGATTTAATTTAATTATATTTATGTGCCATGTCTGTAAAGTGCTATTGTATGCACCATACATGCTTTGTTAAATATAAAAGTTGAAAGTAGGTTGAGAGGAACTTTATGTCCATCTCTTTTCAAAATAAGGATAAATATGTCATTTTATTCTCATCAATAGGTTCAGAGGAATGCTTTGATAAATATAAAAGTTGTAAAAATCCCTATCATCTTTGAATTTTTACATTAAAATTTCTTGAAAATTCTTATTTTACCAAACAATGCTTGTATGAAGAGTGGTAAATTTGAGAATTGCAATGCCAAGGCGGACCGTATGACACATCTAACCCACCTAACAGGTGCATCCCACCATGATGATTTAGAATAAGCTAAAAATGAGACAGATCACTCATCAGATTGGTCACAAGGGAAATTTTTTAATTCTTGGGTAGTGTACATTTTTTATGGTATGGCCCAAGTGGTGATTGGATCGGCTTTATTTTTTTTTACTTGTACGAGCAATATATGGTGGGATGCATCTGTTGGACAGGTTAGATGTCATAATCACACAATGTGGACCCCACAATTTTCGGCTTTACCATTTAAAGAGAATAGTGAACAAGGGCATTTCAGTCATTTCACCCCTCAGAAAACACCTCCTCTTCGTAATTCCCGCGTAAAAATCCCATGTCAGTACCATGTAAGTAATGATTAACTTACAGGCAGTTGTAGGACCCACGTGGTTTATAATATGAAATCCAACCATTCGAAACGCATGTGAACCTGACTCAAAAATCATATCAATACAATGATTAGGTGGTCGACACGGGCGGAAACCGTTTACAATCCCAATCACGTGGTCTACAGTACTTGAGGGCGTGTTTGGCCGGGCGGATAGGAAGGGATTGAATGCCATTAGGGTGGATGGCAGGACTTTCGGTGTAATGATGGCTGTGTCAGTCAATTGGTGCAAGATTCATGGGATTGCTATATCACTGTTTGGCAGGCACGTTCAATCCCAGGATTGCACCTTCCAATCCCTTCTATTCTGTCAAATCAAACATGTCCAAGGCAAAATTGAATGAAATTAGAGTGGAATGGATGGATTTTAAGGTAATGATAGTGATGTCAGTGGATTGCTGGGATTGCTATATTCCGGGATCAGAATCTCGAGTTTGTTTGGCTCACCCGGCCAATCCCGAGATTTACATTCCAATCCCTTCTAATCCGCCCAGCCAAACAAGCCCTGAATGGCATCCAAGCCGACCAACCAATCCTCAGGTGAGCCCACCATCTGAATTTGTTTTTTAATCATGTGGCCCACTTGGATCAGCCAGATTTTTGCGGCTGTCTCACCAAACCTTTTGCACTGTTGAGATTGTACCCACTGTATGGGTCCCACAGCAGCACCTGGTACCATTGGATCGCGGCCCTTCAACAGAAGAGTCAGTCGTAGACACATCTGGTAAAGAGGTTAGAGGAATCTGTACCAATTGACAAAATACTCTTCTTTTGAGTGCTTCGTAATGCACGCATTCACTGTACCATTATATCATAAAATAATAATAATTTTAAAAAAAAAAAAAATTTAAACAGCCTTTGCTAAGAACTTCCTACATAGGACCCTAAGTGGGGTCCACCCGTGATGCTTGTGAGAAATCCACCCCCTACATTTGCTTTGTCAGATCAGGGGATGAGCTAAAAAATGAGGCAGATCCAAAACTCAAGTGGCTGCATGACACGAATAGTGAGAATTGAACATCCACCGTTGAAACATTAGAGGAACCATATAAGTTTTGGATCAGGTTAATAGTTTTGTGTTTTCAATTCAACCCTGTAGTAATGACCTTATGAACGTTATGGATGGCATATGAACGTCATGGTGGACCCATGAATGACCTCATATTTAGGCCCCATGTCCTAACACGATTTTCACTTTTGGGCCATGTTCTAACATGATCCAGCAAAACAGAACAGATGGACAGATGACATGAATTTCTCACAATCATCATCATGGCCCCACCCTAACTTCTCGTCGCATGAAGTTAGTTGCCCTTTCCGTCAACTCGTTGGCAAATCACATCCTTTCACCGTGTGGCAGGGTCACTCCAACATAGAAATTGAATTCTTGATGGCTTGTTGGTTTTAACAATTGCAATATTAACATGCAATAGGTCATGTAAATGGGTCATGTATTACCACTCTTGCAGCTTTAATTTCAACTTTGGATATACATATAAATACTCATTGTGATTAAATACATTTAAATATACTTGCTCAATATATGTTATATCCACATCGTACATTCATTTTTGTAATATCATTTTATGGCATGAGCCTAAAAATAAGGATGATCCAAAGTTCAGGTGAACCACACCACGGAAAGCAGTGGGACAATAACACCCACCATAGAAACCTTCTTATGGCCTATCAGGATGTTTATTTGCCATCTAACCGGTTCATGAGGTACACCCAGATCCTTAGCTCAAGTGGTAGACTGAGTGAAAGATACCTCGTTTTAACACCTAGTGGGGGTGGCTAACAGTGAAGTGTGAACTGACAATGGGTGTACTAACATGCTAACCAAAAAAAAAAAAAAAAAAAAACCGGTTCATGAGGTCACATGACCTAGATGAAGAGAAACCACAAATATCAGCTTCATCTAGCACCTTCGTGGACTGCTGGAAGATTTAAATGGCAAGTGTTCAATCCTCACTGTTTTATATGGCATGGTCGATTTTCACTTTGGATGTGCCTATTTTTTCCTTTTCTATAAAATGATCTGGCTAAATAGATACACGGTGCAGATATAACACACATTATGGTGGGAGCCCATAAAACTATACCATGCAAACTACTCTGTGCACATCCAAGTGGGTGGAAATTGCGCAGGGCTACGAGAGCTGATTTTACCCAATCAGCAGCAAGTACTAATGAGTGATTTTTACATCACATCACCATGCTATTTCAAGAATCTAAACAAGCCCTACTATGGTGGGTCGTGCGTCCAGATCTAATGGCCTAAGAAATATAAAAGATTAGGGTAGGCCAATTATACCAGGACCACACTATAGAAAATAATGAACAATATTAAAAAATACAAGTGTGCCAAGAGAACATGCGCCTAGTATGGTGGGTTGTGCGTCTAGAGCAAATGACTTATGAAATATGCACAAGTAGCTATGTATATCGAGCCAAGTTGAGGCAGGCCAAGTCTGGCATGACCGTCGGTGCTCGAGGCGAGCTTGAGCTCACCCTCAAGCTTACCATTGGATCTTAGCTTGACTTGTTCTTGCTCTCCTTAATCTTGAGCTTACCCTCAAGCTTACCAGTCGAACTTCCGGCTCCAACCCGATTATCAAACCTTTTAATTTACAAATCATATATTTAAAACTCCATATCTCAATTTTGTGATTTAAAGTTTTTGTACTTTCCAACAATTACATAAATAAATAAATAAAATCAAATATTAGATTTAGATATACCTTGTTGTTGAGAGAAAGAGAGTCTAGTGGGTGCGGTTACTACATTTAGCGAGCTTGGGCCTGTGTGTGTGTTGTGTGTGTGTGTGTGTGTGGGGGGGGGGGGGGGGGGGGGGGGGGGGGGGGAGCTCAGGGGGGGCACGACGGGTTGCATTTGTAAAGGAAAATGTAAAGGAATGGATAGGTAAGGTATGACCTTAGAGTTTTTTTCTTTATATATATATATATATATATATATATATATATATATATATATATATATATATATATATATATATATTGAGCCAAATTGAACTCGAGCTAACCAAGCTTGGAATCGAGCTTCGAGTCGAGCTGAGTCAAGCTCCACTCTTCTCGACCTCGACTCGTTTTCAAACGAGCTCGGTCATATAAAGCTTACCTCATCTTGAATCATCATTCAAACCAAGTCAAACTAAGGTAGATCGAGCTAAGCCGAGCAAGCTTTTCGAGCTAGCTTGGCTCATGAACAACTCTATGCATAAGATGATGAATTACTAAAGGATAATTGTGTTCTATCTCGGTTTCCCGGCATGGAAAATTTGCGAGGAAACTTTGCAATAAAGCGGGTTACTATCATGAGAGAGTATTTTAAGTGAGGCACATAAGATGATGAATTACTAAAGGATAATTGTGTTCTTTCTCGATTTCCCGACATGGGAAATTTGTGAGGAAACTTTGCAATAAAGGGGGGATACAATCATGAGAGAGTATTTTAGGTGAGACCACGGCCTCACCCAAGAGGGTGCAGCCCTTACCGTGGGGCCCTCTTTGATGTATGTATTATATATCCACACCATCCATCCATTTTTTCATATCATTTTTTGAAGTTATTCCAAAAATGAAGCAGATCTAATTATCAGGTGGACCATACTAGAAGAAATAATGGTTATTAACCACTAATGGGCTACACAAGTTTTAGATGAAGCCGATATTTTTTTTATTCCCTTCATCCAGGCTTCTGTGACATTATCAATAGATTAGATGGTAAATAAACACGACTTAAACATGAATGCCTACCCTAAGAAGTTTTTAATGGTAGGACGATCAATCATAATGGATGATGATTGATTTGATATGTATAGTCATCGGTTTTTCGAGGCCAAGGTATGCAGAGAACTTATGAATTGATCCAATCTGAGCATCTGATGGACCGCATTGATCAATGGTGGACCATGATTTTTTCCGTATTTTTATAATATAAGTTAATTGTCATAAGATCATTACAATGAATAGGTCAGATTGGCCATCCGTCCATTGTATTGAAGTAATTTGAATTAATATAAAAAATGTATAATTCTCTTCGCAAGTTATGACTTGGCACAGGGAATCGTATTAGGTTATTGTAAAGCTTGTGATTAGATCCACATTGATTAGTTTGTTCCTAAGATCTGAATGTACTAGAACTCCAAATTTCATATCAATCGAACCATTGGATGGCCCATATCGATCTAATTAAATGAGAAATGTTGATTTATAAATTAAAATCTATAAGGGATCATCAGACATATCAAATTCGATTTACACTATTTATATCAATCCTAGAATCAAATTGTAGAGATATCCAGAATATGAAATTGATATGATCGTCTAAAGGGTCATGCTAATCAAAGAAAAAGTTGTCGACAAGTCATGACGTGAGAAGAATATGGACTATGGATAGTTCAGATCTAACAGATCCATTAGCAATTCTCTAAATCAACTATGTGAGAATCAATGGACAGTATGGATTTACCAATAAGGGTCATTGGATTGTAAACCCTAATTTTGAAAATATTCCCAAATTTCTAATTCGGTTCGTCAAAATTTTATAAACTCCAATGCATTTTCGATTGTGTCTAAAAATAAAAATCTGTAATCCGACAATTTTTTTTAATTCTATCGAAATGCCTTCGATTGAACCTCTATTCAATCGACAAAGGCCTAGATAGATTTATTAACTTTTGAAATTTGATAATTGGATTAGTAAACTTATGATACATGTAATTTTATATGCAATGGACCATTGAGGGGTCGTTAAAAGTAGTTAGCCACTTTAATATGATCAAGTAAGCCCCACACGAACTTGTAATACTTACTGTTTGTACCCATTTCGGTCATAGTCATGTTTCAGCCAATCAGGGTTAGTTACGTGTGATTTGTACAGATATGCATGGAGCGTTCAGAGGATTTCCTACAAATATGTATGGTTACGTCTTAGGAAGTGAAGCCACAACGTATCAATTGCTATCGCGCGTCGTTAGAGCGGTCAAGGGTAGAGGCGGCCGAGTTCGCACAGTCGCTTGACAAATGGTATAAGGATAACTCAAATGAATCAGAACATGGGAAGCATCAAAATTCAAGTGATGGAGAACGGTTACCATAATCGTCAGAATGTGGGAATGATCCAAAATGACTAAATTAGAGCTATAAATAGAAGAAGATTGCAGCAAAATAATTCGTCTCATACTAAATCAATCAAACCAAACATTATCTTTCAATTATCCTGTCAATTTACATTCCATATATAATGTAATTGTTTACTTTTTATGTCAAGTAAATTACATTCATTAGTGTAATCATTTACTTCCTGAGCTTGTTGTTTATATTTTGTAGTGTAATTTGTACCGGTTATCAAGTAGCTGATAATCTCTAGCTGTAATTTGAGTTCACGCTCGTGCACTAGATTCAGTTCTTTAATCGGAAATGAGTTCTTCAGCTGCTCTTCGCAAATAACTGTAAGGATTTCTTTCTCATTTATTTTATTTTTTTTTGTATTGAAAAGTCCTTTCGTACTGAAGGCAAAGGAGTAACCCATCTTCAGAAGACGAACTCCACCCTCTGACTATCGCCTAATTCAATTTACACATTGAGCGAGTGGCTGAATAGGTGGCTGATCTCAGTCATACTCTGTGTCTGCCTATCTTGGCGCTTGGGGTCATTGTTGTTCGATTTGAATTGGAGTCACAAATCTAATCTTGGCACGCCCGCATACACTGTGTGAAAAAACAACGTCTAACACTTACAAGCCCATATTAAGGGTTAAATCCAATAAGATTTGATTAATTAGCTTATGATCTTGTTTATTAACCTTATTATGGTAAATTGATCAAACAAAGGTGGGCCCCACTAGGTGAATTGATAGGATCAGTCAATAATTATGATTATATGATTTTTAGGGAACTCTAATTTCAACCAATCTAACTATTATACGGAATCATTTTCACCAGATCAATGTGGGTGATCCTAACATATTTCCTCTCCATTAAAGTTAAAGTAGTTTGGTTGATTAATATGTTTATATGCTTACTCTGATGTTGTTGTTATGTTCCTTTACTTGATTTGATTGAATGATGATCAGATTCATGGTTTGATTTAATGTGTTGATATAATTCATGATCTGACTTACTGTATTGATTCAACTTATAATTGGATTTGTTACGTGGATGTAACTTATGAATTGATTTCTATACTAATGTTATTAGATAATACGAATTTTGTGTTGATTCTAATATGAGAATTATAATAATCTATTCAATCCATTGTTTACAATTGCATTGTTATAATTGTGTACACATCTCTTACATGCACGATACGTACCTAAATTTCTAGAGGACCTTTCTGGATGGTATACTTGGTAGAATCATTACAAGATGCCCATTATACTAGTGAAAACCTATTCCAAGAGTACATGCGGGCCTTGCCCATGCCTACCAAAATGGTAGAAGCTTACCAAGGGGCAGATAGGACGAGTTTCCAACTCAAGAAAGTGGATGGTTTCCCACTTGATGCATTTATGCATTCACACATTTACATAACATTCGCATTGTGCATTTCTATTATTATATGCTTTATTTTAATTTAATGAGATGAACCATGTCAAGAATTCTCACTAGGCATAGCCAGTTTATCTTATATTGATGAAAAATCGTACATATTTAATCAAAGTTGAACCATTGACTCAAGAACAAGAAGACATGGTTGAGCTAGAGGATCTACGGGACATGCAGCCTTATCTATTAGAGGAAGAAGTAGCTACTTTGGACATATCATAACCATTCTTCCCAATTTTCATTTGATATTTTAATATTTTATTCGGTTATTTAAAAAGCTTTGGATGTGATTTCATTAATTGTTGGGTTGATTATTTGACATTTACTTTGAATAAGATCTTAAATGGGTAGATCCTTAATGGAATTATTATTAATTGACTGGAATGGATGTTAGTTTCGAATGTACGGATGATAAGTATGTTTGAATGTAACTTAGAAAGGATCAGATTTATGACTCTGTATAAATGTCTAATATGAATAATGTACACTCGGTGTATGAGTCATGATGTGGGTCTTGGGTTTAACATATGCGTTCGATACCCAAAATTTGGACTGTGACAGTTCTTAATCTAATCCTACTATGGACTTCAAGGGACTTCTCTCTTTAAAGTTTCTCTCTTTTTCTATCAGATCTAGCAACCTTCCGTACTCTTTTATCATAAGAAAATCTCTCTTTTATATCCTTTGACTCTCTTTCTGACTTATGGGATGTTCTCAAGCTCTACTCAACCCTGACGAGACCTTTGAAGTGTTAGATGTTATAAAGGTAGTTTGTGTTGATAAGAGCACTTTGGAATTGAATTCCATCAATGGTTACTTGTACATTTACTTGGGCATCTTGATTGCTTATCGGTACGGATGTTAGCCAGTGGGTTAATATACTAGGGTAACTGACAGGAATTGAATTCCCTTCGGTGCCTTTTTACCAATTTGTGCCATTAGCTAGCTTTGAAAGGTCCTGGAGATCCTCTTCATTCAATCCGTTCAGATTTGTGATGCTTTTTCAAATCGCTCGGAGGCTCATTGTAAAGTTTGACTCAATTCTCATGGAGTAGTCTTTCTCATCGTAGGTGGGGTGTCTCTGCTCGCACATTAAGAAGTATAAATCTCGGCTTCAATGGGCCTAGATTAGCCCTTGCATAGCAATGTGTAGATAGAAGAGACCACTATCTTCTTCTCAAAAATAGTCACTGAATCAACAAGTAGAGAGATATTTCTACAAAATGATAAATAAAAATGAAGACTTAGATTGTTAATTTGACTTAAAACAGAATGCTTTTTCAAAATAATAAAAATATTAAAAATAGTAAAATTTCTTCTAATCTTACTAAATCTCATAAATAACTCTTGAAATTACTAAAAGAATGACTCATACCATAAACACAACCTAAAATGATTGAATTTTGTAAAGTCATTATGAAGCCAGCTAACCTTAGATAGTTGGCCACGCGCAAAACTCATGAGATTAGTAAAATTTCATGGAGATCCTCTTCGTTCAATCCGTTCAGATTTGCGATGCTTTTTCAAATCTCTCGGAGGCTCATTGTAAAGTTTGACTCAATTCTCATGGAGTAGTCTTTCTCATCGTAGGTGGGGTGTCTCTGCTTGCACATTAAGAAGTATAAATCTTGGCTTCAATGGGCCTAGATTAGCCCTAGCATAGCAATGTGTAGATAGAAGAGACCACTATCTTCTTCTCAAAAATAGTCACTGAATCAACAAGTAGAGAGATATTTCTACAAAATAATAAATAAAAATGAAGCCTTAGATTCTTAATTTGACTTAAAACAGAATGCTTTTTCAAAATAATAAAAATATTAAAAATAGTAAAATTTCTTCTAATCTTACTAAATCTCATAAATAACTCTTGGAATTATTAAAAGAATGACTCATACCATAAACACACCCTAAAATGATTGAATTTTGTAAAGTCATTATGAAGCCGACTAACCTTGGATAGTTGGCCACGCACAAAACTCATGAAAAGCATTCCAATAGCACATTGTACCCACAAAACAAATAACCAGTCTCAATCAAGGACTTTCCGGCTTGAATTTTTGCTATTCTGACTTTCAATTGACTTATCCTTTACCCATCCTATGTTATGTTCATCATGATTATGATAACCATTATTAGATGTGGCCCGTTACTCTCTCCATTTTCAGGCACATCTTCATGAATGTGACTATTTAATAATGGACAATTTTTCACTTATTAGAAGTGATAAAATCTTCTATTTATATAATTTTTTCACTCAAATTTTTAAAGAATGTATTTTTTAGTAGTTTTGGTATTTGATTTTCCATAACCAAATTACAAAACATCATACAGCACACCAGCTATTCTACGTAGGAGAGTACTATCTTAGAATGGCCTTCCACGCATCATCCCAATAAGAATCAAATCCATCATCCTTCTTACTCCATGGAGAATAATTTCCTAAGTATTCAATTCTTAACCATTAATTAGTTTGATGAAAGATACACACAATAGTGACCCCACACACAAATCTACGGTTGGCATTTAATCCCCTTGCTCCCTTTGGCGTGGCTCACCTAAATTTCTAACCTGTCTGAATTTTTTTGCTCAAGGCCTATGATTGAGATAGAACCCAATGGACGGAGTGGATTTTAGATATACAACGAGTGGGCCCATAGATCATGGGTATTTTATGGGCTGCTTAAAAATACTGCTGCATAGGATTCGAGTAGGAAAAAAAGCGTTTGCACGCCGCTGCTACACAGATTCCACTTCATCGAACTCTCCACGCCTGTTTCATCAATTATTCAAACAGGTGCACGTCGCATAAAAGTAAAATTTTAAAATTTTAAAATTAAAAATTAAAAAAGCAGGACCATAGTCGTCCAAAGAAGAATCCTATTGAAGAAAGGGGTAGCTTTCATATCCGTTGTGGGAGTCTTTTTCAGATTTTAGATTCCTTCACGGGTTTGAAATCCCTTTAAAAACCGTTGCAAAGGGTCCGGAATCTGCTACTTAGAAGCGCGTGTAACATTTGAACTTTTAAATTCAGTCTGTATGGCCCACTTGAGTTTTTGATCAGGCTGATTGTTGGAATTTATCTTCATCCTAGTTGGAAGGACATGATGAAAAGGTTTGGATGGTATATAAATAATACGGTGGTCCCAGAGAGTTTTCTATGTTGGTCGTCCACATCCCCACTGTTCCGTATCGTGTGGACCACTTGAGTTTTATATTATATTTAATTTTTATAATAGATCCTAAAATGATGTGAAGAGATTGATGGACGGAGTGGATTTCACAGAAAATCTATGGTGGGCCCACAGAGGTCACGTGCTGCATGCTATACCTATAACAGCTGGTTGTAGAGGGTCTTTTTCGGTTTGAGAGGTCAGTATGACGTCTCTTCGAAGTCTCCAGACACTGCTTTTTCTTTGCTTCTTTTTCTTCACTGCAATTACTCTTGTGATAGTTTATCACCGTTTAAGAAGTGCCGGTGACTCTCCACCCGTACGCGTGACATGGTAGAAGGGAGGTCAAAATCTTCAAGATCCGTTAAACAATGGTGATGGAGAATGGCCCAAAAAAGATGACAGTAACGATCTATTTTTTCCCATTAATTTTGGACCACTCGTTGTTTCATTTTTAACCATTCATTTGATATCCATCAATTGGATGGTTAGAATTTCTTGATTAGTTTTTTTTTTTTTTTAAGAAATTCGCTATACACGATGCAGCCCAAAATTTGAACGGTCTTGATAGCTGCGAGGAGGATGAGTCACCATGATTTTTAAAATGGTGGCAAACCGTCACAAGAGTCTAATATAGCAATTATTATAGTTTTAACGTTAGTTTAAGGATTCCGTTTTTATCTCCACTGATGGGATGGGGCCCACACGCACACCTGTCCCTTTCTTTTCCCACTACGTGGCCTCTTTTGATAAAGAGGCAAAAGTTGATAAAGGAGGGGAGGTACTCCTAGAAGGGACGCCGATTGCATACTGACCCTGCCAGTAGAGTGCTCTGTGGGCCCCACCATGATGTATGTGGTTCATCCACGCCGTTCATACATTTTTTTCAGATCATTTTAGATTACAATGCCACAAAAATGAGAGATTCAAATCTAAAGTGGACCACACCCCATTAAACAGTGATGATTGGAACGCCCGCCATTAAAAACTTGCCGGGGGCCGAAAGTTTTGGATGATGTTGATTCCCTTCATCCAGGTCTGTGTGACTTTATTAACAGGTTGGATTGCAAATAGGAAGCTTTTAATGGTGGACGTTCAATCACCAATGTTTCCAGTGGTGTGGCCCACCTGAAATTTGGGTCTGCTTCATTTTTGGGATCATGCTCTAAAATGATCCGAAAATATGGATGGACGGCGCAGATAAAACACTACATCATGGTTGGCCCCACAGAGCACCGACCAATAGATAGGGGCAGCATGCAATCCGCATCCTTCTAGAAGGAACAAGTTTCCTATACCCAAACGCACCTCAACGACCCCAAATGTGCCAACATGGCACATCTGAGACGTATATACAGGTGGACCCCACTATTTAGATGACCTTGCCTGAAAATCAGGTCAGTCTGCTTATTATCTGGCCCACAGCTACAACTTGAATCTGAACCGTTGGCAAGTTCTTTAAACCATTCCGTTTGTTTTCATTTGTCTTTGGCCCACCCAATGCCCTAGCTATCCTGACTATTGCATCAAATCATACAATAGATCGTTTGGCCCACCAGATGGACGGCTTGATTGTGCGACAAACATGCCAGGTTGGCACATGATTCACATGCCGCGACATATACTGTCTCTAATAAAGAAAAGGATGACCCATCATCACACATTGCGTGTATCCGTACATCGCTTAAACCGAGTGGGCCACACATGTTCTATCTAAATCTACATCAATCATAATCAACGGCTTGTAAATGTCCGGTTGGAGATTCTTCTACATTTTCCTTTTTCCTATTTAAAGAGATTGGGTTTAGTAGAATATATTGATCCCCACCGTACACCATACAGGGATACAAAAATGGAGATTGTAGCCTTTGGATCTATGCCATCTGTCAATGATCCAAACCGTTTATACGATAGACCACACCTTGAATAGGGGACACCAAAAAATATGAAACCCTAGATTGAAATAGTTGACCCTTTGATCATTGATATGCATGGGACCCATTCATGTAGGGAATTTTGGACTCCGATTGACTGGCGACGCCTCCAGTAGTTGTTGCTATGGGCCTCACCATGTGTTTTATCTGTGCCGTTCATTCATTTTTTTCAGATGTTTTTTAGGGCATGAGCCTAAAAATGAGGCGGATCCAAATTATAGATGGACCACACCACAGGAAACTGGGGTGATTTAAACCATTAAAAAATTCCTAGAGTCCACTATAATGTTTATTTTCCATCCACAAAGTTGATTAGGTCACACAGACCTAGATGAAGGGAAAATACAAATATCAGCTTGATTCAAAACTTTTGTACCTTCAAAAAATCTGTAATGATTAGCGTCTAATCACCATCATTTTGGACTAATAACCTAAAATGAGCTGGCAAGGCAGTGTAGATAAAACATATCATCATTGTGGGGCAAGAGCATTGACCAGGGCAACAGAGGGTCACCACCCAATCCGAGTCCGGTAATTTTTTAGGGCGCGGATTGGTTGCTACCCTACCAGGGAAGGGGATTGCATCCTACCCCCGCCGTCTCCAACTGGGAACAGCCAGGAGCTTTGAGTGGCCACCGTGATGTATGTGATGCATGGGTCTTATCCATACATTCCATCCATTTTTTCCGTATCATTTTAGGATATAAGCCTAAAAATGAGGTAGATCTAAGGTTAAAGTGGACCACACCACAGGAAGCAGTGGTGAAAATGATTCTCACTCCCACCATGATGTTTATTTACCATCCAACCTATTCATAAAGTTACGTAGACTTGGTTGAAGAGAAAAAATAAATATCACCTTCATCCGAAACTTTGGTGGCCCTCAAGAAGTTTTCAGTTGTCCGATGGACCCATGTAGTGGATGCATCGCATGGCTAGATATATCAAATGTTTTAGCATTGGGTGGACTCCACGTTGACCCATCTTATTTACTTTTAAAACTATATATTGAACTCCATCTATGGGCTGTTACTGTGAGTAGATGAGTATTATATATTTTATTTGATTTGCTTATTTTAAATGCATTTATTTCAAAATATGTTACATTGTTTAGCTTAATTCTATGATAATAGGATGTCAAGTTAAACATATTAAAATATTATATTTCTGCAAAGTATAATTGACACTCAAAATATCGAGAATTGATTACATGCTTGACTCCTAAATTTCAAGATGTTACACTATATTCATTTGAGAAGTGTTTTGAACTTAAAAGCATGTGAAAGAACAAGTTCCTAATTTTGTAGATACTTGTATATTATTATAAGGCAAAAAGAATTCAGTTGCAGGGATTAGCCTCTTTTTCTTTCAAAATCTATTTATCTCAAGGAAGGGGGCACAAGTAATTTAATTAACCCTTGAATCACAAAGATATTAGGATGCTCGCACATCTTACCCACACACACATGTATTTAATTTAGGCCCTCACTTACGCATGCGGTGTAATCTGATTGAATTTAGAGCAACAAAGGAAAAAACACAAATACCATCTTGATCCAAAACTTTTATTGCCCTGTGGAGTTTTTAACGGTGGCCATTTAGTCACCATTGCTTCCTCTAGCGTGGTCCACCTAAGATTTGGATCACCTTCATTTTTTAGCTCATGCTCTAAAATGAGCTAGTAAAATAGATAGATGGTGTGGAAAACAAATACACCATGGTGGGCCCACAGGGCTTTTACAGCACCAACCAATCCGAGTTGGCAAAACACCCATGCGATGTCCCACCAGCTGTATATGTAAGATCCATTCTGTCCATCAAGTTCTATCCTAAATTCTAGGTCCGGTGACAAAAATCATCCAATTTACATCTGTAACGCCCCGAAAATCGGCAACCGAATACAAAGACTCTGGTTCCGAGTTTCCAATAGTTAACTTAATAAAATGCACATGTGCCCTCATTCAGATTCAACTTCATTTCACGCACAAATAATTAGAGTTGTGCAATTTAATTTAGCGGAACCAAAGCGAGGTGGAGATAACAAAATATTCAGAAATATATGGCTAATACTCAAAAATACAATTCTAATAGTGACGATCGCCTAAAATTGAGATTATACAAGCCACAATGAACATGTGACAAAATTTACACATAAAGCACAAAACTAAAATAAAAGTAAAGTCTTCTAGCTTCGTCCAACGCTCTCAAGGCATCACGGCGAAAATGCAAGCTATCCAAAGTTTACTCGCCAGATGCCTCGGTAGAACCTATTTAAACAACAATGCCTGGTTGGTGTTTTAAAACACCGTCCTAGGTTGAAGTGAGTAGCTAACTCAGTGGTTCTATTAGTTCTAAGTTACACATGTTATCAACGCAATCAGCACAGTTAATGATAAACAAGACATCAAACAATTCCTAAATACTCTTATTAAATGCGCATATGAAGATATGACATGATGCATGCTCTTTCCAAACAACACTCACTCACAAGCGACTTCAACACCTATTTACCAAATGCCAACACTCCCTCATCACACGACTTCAACGCCAAGTCGTTACATCCTATCTAATGCAATGCGATTAATGCTTATGTTAGCCGAGTAATTATTAAATTCTATTCATCTAGTATATTAGCGAAGCTAGGATACCGACGTTATATCATGAGTCCTTATCCGGATCATATGGCTCATTGTCGCGCGTAGCAGCTCCTTACTGGTGTCCCTTTATCCAACTTTAGGTATCACTCATTTATCTCACCAATCAACAATTTCAAAGGTATGGCATGATACCCAAAGGTATGAGGATCAACTCAGTATGGCTCGTCACCCAAACACCAAGTATGATCACTCAGTTCTGAGGTACGAGCTTATCACATAAAATCAAACCACCGCAAAGAAAATGGCTCGTCACCCAATTCCATTTACACCCGAGTCATTCGACCAATACTCTGGCACCCAGCCATCAGTCGAGTAATTTGATAAGGGTCATTCGAACAATGGTCAATCACCTCAATTAATGCTCACTGGTCACTACGGGGTGGCTCGTCACCATAGTATAGGCCGATAGCTCGGATACAGTGTCTCATACTACCATGCCCAACTTATGAGTCTTAGAGGATCGTATCGCACTAACGGTTATGAATAGACCATCCATTGGGAACGGGGTATCTTAGATTTAATTTGGTCTTGTCATACATTGTAAACATATATGATCAGTCGACTAGTGGCTAATTTGATTGATCAGGGAGAACCCTGATGCAACCGGCATTAGGTGCAAGCATCTCGTGTAGTCCAGCTACTATCGATCGTTTGTATTCAATCTAGATCGATCGAACAAGCTTAGGGTGCCCGCCCTAACTTGGGTCACCCCTTTAGTTCGGGTGGTTAGCCAAAAGGCCCAAAATCGTAGCAATCCTAAGTATCGCTATGTACTAAACAATTCGTCATGCTGTCAGCATATATCAACAACACAACCACCTAGGCATTTCATCAAACACATGATCATTAATAGATCAACACACCTACTTAGGCATTTTATAAAACATAAGATCATCCATAAAACACCCATCTAAGCACCTAGGCATTTTATCAAGCATGTGATCCTCTATAAAATAATACATTCGCTAGAACATTTAATCAAACATGCATGCATCAACAAATCAACACATGCAATCGAGCATTCGACCAACATGTGAGCATCATTAGAATAACACATTCATTTACTTAGGCATTTTATCAAACATATGGGCATTCATAACCAAGCAATAACGCATGTTGCAATCAAATTGAAATTTAAACTTGTTAGCATACACCAACCTATCTATAAACAACAAAATCATTAACTGAGACCCTCAAGGGTCGATAATTGGAAACCTAGGCATAATGGTCTGCACCTTATGACGATTCGCCCGACTCACGATGCTCGTAGGGTTGGGGTGTTAGGGAAAGATCGTCAAAATGTCTAAAAAAAAATATACATACTTGTAAGATTATGGATAAACAACTATTGAACCCTAAATTACAAGTGAGATTCAATACTTACATCCAATCGTTGTCGGGAAAGCTTCGATGGCGGCTTCGGTTACAACGAGATGACTAAAGAGGGGATGAAATGGTGGAAGTGCACCAACATTCACACCCCAAGCTCTCTCTCTCTCTCTCTCTCTCTCTCTCTCTCTCTCTCTCTCTCTCTCTCTCTCTTCTCCTTTCTTCTCCTTTCTTCTCTTTCTCTTCTTTCTTTCTCCCTTTTTCTCTTACTCTAGTCATGAAATTCGTATGGGATGTGGGGGTGCCTAAGCAAGGGCCTTATATAGTGCCAGAATTGGTGAAAATGGCCCTAAGGGCTAGGTTTTCATTATACTAGTCTTATGGGAGAGTGTTTCTAACCTCTAGGGCTCATTATGTGGTGTTCATGTCGATATACACCATAGGATAGTTAGCCCTAATGATGATCTATATATAGATATGATCGATCCACCATTTGGATGCGCCGATCGAAGGGGATGATCATAAGTATGTTAGACGGTCACCGATGGTCGATCGGGGCCGCATCTATACGGATATGTGTGGATAAATATCTTTATTTGGTATCCCGACTTTGGCCATGAATCGACGATCCAAAAGCTACAACTTCATGAAAGAACAAAGTGGCTAGTTTCACTTAAGTTCTATATTTCAACCTAAGGGATTCGTGCATTTGAAGCACTTAGATCCCGGCCCAAGTTGAGTAATTTTGGGCACTATCTTGGTTTATCACCCATGATGGGCGTCAAGCTCAGTGAGATAGACATCTAGTGGGTCACCACCGAGTAGTTTAAAGCTTATTCGGATAACTGAGGCATTTTTGGAATGAATTGAGTAACGAGATTTCTCGTGCGCAATGATTAAAGTTTGTATTAACTAAGTTCATAGTGTGGCCTATTCGGAACTAGTGGAAATGAAAATTCAATTATAATCACTCTAAATTGTCGATTCTTAAGCTAAAAGGATACTAAGTCAGTTTGGTTTGTTAATTAAGATCCGACCCCTAGTTATCTCGACTTTAGGTGGGTCTTTATTTAGTTGTGATTGCCTTGATTAGTCAGTGATAGTTCAGCTAGATTTGGGCCCCATGTGAACAAATCATGTGGCTAAACTCGATGTTTAAATGGTCGGCCGGATTCGTTGGCTTCCTACGGTCAATTAATCGGATTTGTGCAATTCTGTATTGATACTGCTCACGTATAGGCTAACATCGAGTATTAATGGTCAGTAAGTTTTAATATAAGTTAATTATAATGAAAATTTTCAAGAGTTTTTGAAAATTCAAAATAACGAAAATCCAGAACGTTACAACATCTCAGGTGGGACACACCATTGGAGAAGAGTGGGGATAAGATGTCAACCATAGGTTCTTGTGTGGGCCACTATGGTGTGTATCTTTTCATCAAGGCCGTTACAACTCACCACAAAAATCATCTTGATTTAAATTTATTTAAAAAAAAAAAAAAAAAAAAAAAAGGGGCCACATTTTGTGAATTTATACATTTACACGTTTTAGAAGCAATTTTACATGTTCCCACTGGTGTGGTACATTGGAGTTTTTTATAGATTGATCATTCGTATTTGATGTTCAAAATAAGAGATTTCATCGGATGAGCGAAGTATATTTACACATATAATATGGTAGGCCCCACATAGCTTCAGTTGTACACGTTGAGTACAACTTGTCGCAGACGATTCCATTCATGTCCTGTTGCACGGACGCGGATTGCCTTGCCACACCCTGCCGCATGCTCAAAGGGACGCAGATTTCCTGCGAAAGCCTTTGGCAGTAAGTTCCCTGCACTGGGAACCATGTGGGGCCCACTGTGATGTTTTTTTAGAAATTCAATCCGTCCATCTATTTTTTGAGTCCATTTTAGGACATGGGGAAAAAATGAACAGGATCCAATGCTCAAGTGGGCTGAAAACGTGAGAATTGAACGTCCACGGTTGAAATATTTGTGGGGTCATGGAAGTTTTGAATCATGTTAATATTTGTGTTTTCAGTTAATCACAGTGGGAATGACATTATGAACGATATGGATGGCATGTAAACATCACCGTCGACCCAGGGAGGTTTCAACGGTAGGAATTTCCCTAATCACCTTTTTCCTTTAGTACGGCCCACTTGAGTATTTGATCCATCCTACTCACATTTAGTCTCAAATTTTAATATGATCTCACAAAACGGATGGACGGAGTGGACTCCTCACAAACATCATGGTGGGCCCCACCTCGCATTCTAGCACAGGAACTTCCTGAGAAAGGCTTTCTAGGAAATCTGCGTCCGCTCAGAAGGAGAAATTTACGACTGTGGACCCCACCTTTTATCCAGTGGTTCTTACGAAGCAATACAAGCTTAACATACGCGCTTGGACCTCCTCGTACGGACACCGAATTTGAGGACGAAAATACCCCTGCCTTCCTCTGGCTGGCATGCAGAGACGAGAGCTGACGGACGGTCCAGCGTGGGGAACTCAGGTGGGGCCCACTGTGATGTTTGTGAGAAATCCTCCCCGTCTAAGTTCATTCATAGGGTCACAAAGACTTGGATGAAGAGGAAAAACAAATTTCATAATGACCTAAAACTTTTGTAACCCCTAAAAGGGTTTCAATGGTAGACGTTCAATTCCCCACTGCCTTTTATAGTGTGGTCCACTTGATAGCTAGATCTGTCTTATTTTTCACCTCAAGCCTTAATACGAGTTCGCCAAATAGATGGACGGTTTGGATATAACACATACCTCATAATGGGACCCACAAAAATCGGTGGGGATTACAACAGGAAGAAAGAAGAAGAAAAAATAAAACCGAAGCCAGCGAATGGGGTCAACCGGGTTGGGACCGGTCGACCGAGGTAGCGCTTGGCCTATCGCTACGGATTATAACTGTAGCCATAACTGTAGTGTCATGCACTTTTTTCACTTTTTAATTTTTTCTTTTAATTTTTTTTTTTAATTTTTTACATGGAGAACATTTTCCCCCTTACATTTTTCTATAATACATAATTATATAAATATGTATATATAAGTATATAAAAAAAAAATCTATCTTTTAATTCATTTCTTTGTCTATTTATTTAACAAGCATATCTCTTAAACTAGAATTATTTACTTAACTTACCACATATGATTTTCGGGTAGGAGAAGCTAATTTAGCCAACCAACCTAGTTATTTTCCAAGATTCCATCGGGTCGATGGTCGAAAATCCATTTGGGAGAGAGAAATACGGCATATCTTCTTTTAAAAACCAAGCTAAAATATAGGACTACTCCTTTAAAAAGTCATGTATCATAGCACGCAATCTATTTGGGAAAGAGAAATCCGGCATATCTTGTTAGCTTGAGCCCTTGGAAATGACGTGGACAAATGAGACCCGACATCACTAGTGTACCTTCTACACAAACAATCCACACTCAATTATAATTTATAAGTAACTAATATATTGATCGGGTTCGGGTTGGGTCGGGCAACCTGAAACCTCAACCCAAGCCCAACCTAAGTTTTATCGGGTTGGTGTTTGTATATCCCAAGCTTGAGATTAGACCCGATATATCCTGCCCGAGCCCAACCCAATGTCGGGTCGGTCGGGTTGAACCCGCTCAACTTTCAACCGTACATGAAATTGAGCGGGGAAAAATAGAAAATCAGCGGGGCAAACTAGGAAATCAACGGGGCAAACTAGAAAATCAGCGGGGCAAACTAGAAAATCAACAAGGCAAACTAGGAAATCAGCGGGGGAAACTAAAAAATCAGCGGGGCAAACTAGAAAATCAGTGGGGCAAACTAGGAAATCAGCTGGGCAAACTAGAAAATCAGTGGGGCAAACTAAGAAATCAACGGGGCAAACTAGCAAATCAGCAGGGTAAACTAGCAAATCGGCGAGGTATGTGTTATATCCAAACCGTCCATCTATTATGAGGTATGTGTTATATCTAAACTGTCCATCTATTTGGCGAACTCGTATTAAGGCTTGAGGTGAAAAATAAGACAGATCTAGCTATCAAGTGGACCACACTGTAAAAGGCAGTGGGGAATTGAACGTCTACCATTGAAACCCTTTTAGGGGTTACAAAAGTTTTGGATCATTATGAAATTTTTTTTTCCTCTTCATCCAGATCTTTGTGACCCTATGAATGAACTTAGACGGAGAGGATTTCTCACAAACATCACAGTGGGCCCTAACTTAAACGGGGAGGATTTCTAATGGTTGACGCTCATTCAACACTGTTTCCTGTAATGTGGTCTGAGAGCACCGGATCATATCTTTTGTACTATCCAAAACCAACCTAGTTATTTTTCAAGATCCATATGTAGTTCCTCAAGCACTATTACACTACCATAAAGAGAAATATCAGTACAGAGTATACAGCTAATGCAACAGTTACCTAGAAACGCCAGCTAATGACGTGAACGATTTGTGGCATTCGATCTGCAACGAGGGAATCCATACCAGTTTCAAGCTCTTTGAAAAATAGCGGGGCAAACATGAAAAAGAGCGGGACAACCATGAAAAAGAGCGGGGGAAACATGAAAAACAGCGGGGAAACTAGAAAAACAGCAGGGGAAACATGAAAAACAACAGGGGAAACATGAAAAACTGTGGGACAAACTAGAAAAACAGTAGGGAAAACATGAAAAACAGCAGGAGAAACATGAAAAACAGCGGGGCAAACCACAAAAAATAGCAGAGGAAACATGAAAAACAACGGGAAAAACATGAAAAACAGTGGAGAAAACATGAAAAACAGTGGGGTAAACTAGAAAACAGCGGGGCAAACTAGAAAAACAGCGAGGGAAACATGAAAAATAGTGGGACAAACTAGAAAAACAGCAGGAAAAACATGAAAAATATGAAAAATAAGAAAAACAGCTGGGGAAACATGAAAAACAGTGAAAAAAATACACTGTAAAAGCAAGGATTGAATGCCTACCTTTGAAAGCTTTCTGAAGTACACAATAGTTTTAGGTCAAACTGATGTTTTTTTTTCCATTCATCCAGGACCGTGTGACCTTAGGAACAAGTTTAATGAAAAATAAGCATCTCAATGGTCTTTAGAAAAGTTTCAACGGCGAACATCATTATCCCCGTGTGTTTCGCATGATCCACTTGAGCTTTGGACATGCTTCCATTTTGGGCTCATGCCCTAAAATGAGGTTTAAAAAGGGATGACCGACATTAATAAAACACATACATCGTTGTGGGCCCCATACAATCCAATCATCCAAGATATTGGTGGTGTTTGGCTCACCACACAAGCCCACTCGAATGGATAGGGACCCCACTACCTAAGTTGTGTTCGAAAAGCTCTATGGGCCCATCATCATAGATGTGTTTTGTCCATGCTAGGTGGCTGTCCATTTTACCAGCTCATTTTATAGTATGAGCACGAAAGTGATGCAGGTCTAAACAAGTGCAACTCAACGTTTTTCATATTTTCCCCGTTGTTTTTCATGTTTTTCATGTTTTCCCCGCTATTTTTCATGTTTCCCCCGCTGTTTTTCTAGTTTGCCCACTGTTTTCATGTTTTCCCCTGCTGTTTTTCATGTTTCCCCCGCTATTTTTTATGTTTGCCCCGCTGTTTTTCATATTTTCTTGGTTGTTTTTCATGTTTCCCTTGCTGTTTTCATATTTCCCCCGCTGTTTTTCTAGTTCGCCCCGCTATTTTTCTAGTTCCCTATAACGCCCTGAAAATCGGGGGTCGAGCAGTAACTCAACTCCCGAGTTCCAAAACATCACTTATGCAACATAGATGCTTATGATTGAATATTGTCCATGTTAGTGTGTTAATCATGAGTGGGACTATACCAAAACAATAATTCATACTCCAGACCAATTAATATAACGCAAGCGGAAGACTGAAAGATGTATATATAGATGTGTATGAGCCAAAAGTTCACGATCGGTCTCCAGAGTATGAATACATCACTGAGTCACCATATACATGTAATAGTTCAAAAATCAAAATGTCAAAAATAGTTCAACTACACTGATAAGCCCTGTAGCCCCGTCGATCCAGACGGCTTAAGCGAAACCTCCGGAGAACTGCATATACGAGAACTCGTCCTGATCGTCATAGTAATCAGGCCCCGCCTCCTGAGTCGCATCGTCATCTGCAACTAAGACAAGGTCTGGTGGGTGTTCAGAACACCGTCCTAGAACGTGGGAGTGAGTGATCAACTCAGTGGAATCATAGAGCAAAGGTTAACATGTTATCAACTCAGTCAAGCATAATGATAAAGCAGACATATCAGACATTCCTAGATACTCTTATTAATGCACGGATGAAATGTATTCATGATGCATGCCCTTGCCTACACTCCCTCGTGTGACACCATCTTACAGTCGCGGCATGTTTTCTTCCCTCTGTGCTCTTCAACTCAGGGCACATGCAGTGCAATGTTATGAGCGTGATTACCAAGTTTTTATTAGTCCTTTTCATACAGCAAAATTGGGAAACTAAGGTACCTCCCTTATATCATTCCCAAACAAGGATCCATTCTAGGGTCGTCAGTCCTAGTAAATCTCATACGATGTTGCGGTTCTAGGTCGCTGCAATGGGCTCGTCGCCTGATTAGTGCTAGCCTAATTTATAATCTTGTTGTTACGGAAGGGTCGTCGCCTCCACGTAGACTCAGAGTACACTCGAGGTCACTACAAAGGGCTTGTCACCTGATCAGTGTAGGCCGACAGCTCGAATATAGTGTACCATACCACCGTATTCGGCTGACGAGTCTGGGTTGCTCACTGGTCACTACGGGGAGGCTCATCGCCCCAGCGTAGGCCGACAGCTCGACCACGGTGTCCCATACCACCATGTCTGGCTCATGAGTCTTAGCGGATCGAGGTACCAAGGTTAAACGGGATTTCACTGGTGAGTTTGGTACCTTATGTTTAGGCAGTGGCGTCCATACATGGTGAACATACATCTGGTCAATCGGGTTACTTGACGAGCTCGACTAGCCCGAGCGCACGACAAGTTGAACGACATGAAGTGCGTAAGCACTCCGCGTGGCCTAACCACTGTCGCCAACCAAAGTACGGCCCCGATTCGCTAAGCACGTCTCGTGTGGTGAAACAACCTCAACCACCAAATCAGGGTCGATTACCGATTGCCTAGACTATATCATAGTCCCAACCTCATTCCATTTCAACAGGTAATCATAGGAGACAGTCACAGCAGTAATAAATGAATAATTCTATTCTTGCAATCATATGAGCATGTTGTGAAGTGCAACACAAACATGATTTCACACACATTCATTCTATAAATAAAACAGATATCATAATGTAAACATACATGGAGGAAATCAAACACATAATTAAGGTAACCGAGAAGCATATCTCAATCCTCATACAAGGTATTCCTTAGTAACAACTAGCTTATTCAGACATTTCTACAATCACTTAGACTACACACATCTTCATACATGATGTAGTTATACATGTATTAGGCCAAATCCTGTTACTAGGGAGTTGTCGCATACATAACAAGCATATAGTCATGGCAAATAATCATGTTAGACACAAATCCAAATTCCATACGTATTCAAACATTCAATACGTACATAAAATACACTATATGCAACATAGCTCATATATAATCGTAAAGCGAAACAAACGACACATTTTGCACGTGAAATAGCACCCACGTCAAGAATACATCATTAACCGACATTGAAAGTCTTGAAAACCATAACCTATACGTCTATAGTCCGCACCTTATGCCGATAAACGAGTAACGGAGTCATTTTAAAAGTTAAGTCTTTGTCAACGGCGGATTTGCAACCTATAGCATGAACTAGGTTAGCTATTTCATCATTTCAACTATTTGAAACCATAGAACGAATTAGGGTTAGGTTTTCTTACCTAAGAACGAGATCGGTATCGCCGGTAGAGCGATATAGAAGTGATGGTAAGGCACGTGGAGTAGCGGGATCGAATCCCAGGAAGAATCTCCACATCTCTCTCTCTCTCTCTTTCTCTCTCTTTTCTTTCTTCTCTTTCTTAGGGTTTAGAAAATTCGTGTGAAGTGAGAGGGAGAGGGTTTAAGGTCCTTATATAGGCCCAGAACTGATGGGAATGACCCCAGGGCCAAGGTATACTTAGGTTATGTCCAAAGAGCATCTGTTTCAGCTCAACGAAGGACTTCCGGAGCCCCCTTTTCTGCGTGCGGTCTGACTTAAGCTCACTGACCTTGGATCTAAGTCGAGTTAAGTTTTCGTTCCAATCGGGTTTCCAGATCGCATGTGGCGGACCAGTTTCAGTTCAACGGTCACCGAAACTCGATCAGGGTTACAAGTACACTGCCATATATGGAAATTTTCTCCTGATCCGAGGGTGTATTTGGGTCAGATTCTGACGGTCTGAATTCTTATATTCGGCCCACAAGCGACAAGTCTCAGATTACTTTTATTTCTAAAGATACCCACATTTCTCACACACTTCACTCCGGGCTCAAGCGAATAGCTTCGGAATACTATCTGGACTTGATTTCCAAAGTGATTGTCAAGCCCAGTAAGGCGGTCATAATCGTATGATTTCGTAGTAATCAGACTTTCGACGTGCGGTCCAGATCCGATACGGAGTTTCAATGTGCTCCCAAGAGCAACCGAGAATAGAGTTTGATCCTAGATTTTAGGGTAACCTAGCGTCAATAATTCTACAAGTTTTAGGTCTTGCAGATCATATTTAAAGTGATTAGTGCTGATTTCGCATGTAATCTAGTTTAACGCTAGTTAATCCTCGTCTAATTTCTAAAGGATTTGACCCTGAGTGATTTCTGCTTGAGGTGGTACTCAGGTCTTTGTACGAATTTTTTCGATACGTTACAATCTATCCCCCTTAAAGAAAAATTTCATCCTCGAAATTAGTACCTTTTCGTACTCCTCGAGAATCTGAGGGTAGTTCTTTCTGACATCAGCCTCTGTCTCCCATGTAGCCTCTTCCTCAGTGTGATGCATTCACAATACCTTTACAAGTCGGATGACCTTGCTACATAACACCTGCTCCTTCCAGTCTAGGATACGCGTCGGACGCAGTACATATATAGCATCCTCGCTCAACTGCACCTGCTCCCATCTGATAATGTGGGAAGGATCAGGAACGTATTTCTTCAGCATAGATACATGAAATACATTGTGCACGCCCACAAGTGGTGTGGGCAAAGTAAGACGGTATGTCACCATACCCACTCGATCTAATATATGGAATGGGCCAATGAACCGCGGCGTAAGTTTCCCCTTCTTGCCAAACCGAATGACTCCCTTCATGGTAGAAACTCGGAGGAATACATGGTCCCCAACTTCGAACTCTAGCGGTCGCCGCCTTGTATCGGCATAACTCTTCTGTCTGCTCTGTGCTGTAAGAAGTCGACGCTTGATAATATCAATCTTCTCTGAGATCGTCTGTTCTAACTCTGGGCCAATCAAACTGCGCTCGCCAACCTCTGCCCAACAATGCGGTGCTCCGCAAGAGCGCCCGTACAAGGCCTCGTAAGGAGCCATACTAATACTCACCTGAAAGCTATTATTGTAGGCGAACTCTGCATACAGGAGACAGTCATCCCAACTGTCCTTAAAGTCCAAAACACAAGCCCACAGCATATCCTCCAAAATCTGATTCACCCGCTCCGTCTGCCTGTCAGTCTGTGGGTGGAACGCGGTACCGAACTTCAACTTCACACTCATCGCTTCCTTGATACGAGTCCAGAAGATGAATGTGAATCGCGTGTCTCGGTCCGACACGATCTCCAGAGAAACTCCATGTAGATGCACTATTTCTTTGATGTACAATTTAGTCAAGTCGTCTGCCGAGTTCGAAACTCTAATAGGGAGAAAATGGGCAGATTTTGTTAACTGGTCCACAATCACCCAAATGGAATCATGTCCCTTCCTCATCTTCGGTAGCCCTGAGATGAAATCCATGGAAATGAAATCTCGTTTCCATTCTGCTATGGGCATGGGCTGAAGCAGTTCAGGAGGTCGGCGATGCTCTGCCTTGACCTGCTGGCAGGTGAGACAACGGGACACATAATCTACTATGTGGAGCTTCATGTTGTCCCACCAGTAAGATCTCTTCATATCTCAATACATCTTCATGCCTCCAGGATGCATTGCCAATTTCGAACTATGTGCAACCTCGAGGACTTCCTGTCTTAAGCCATGAAGATTTGGGACGCATAGGCGGCCACGATAACGTAAGCCATCATCCGTACCAACTCTCCACTCGGCGTCCTCATTATCGCTAGCGTGCTCTCGATGCTCAGACAACAGCTCATCGCCCTTCTGGGCTTCGATAATCCTGTCATCAATAAGTGGTCGCACCCGAATGTGCGCGACACTTTCAAATAGCTCTTCCACGATGAGTTTCTGCTCGAAGTCCCGCACGAACTCTACCATATCCCACTCTACTATCATCAGCGAAGCCGCAAATACTATAGCCTTCTTGCGGCTCAACACGTCTGTCATAAGGTTGGCCTTGCCATGATGGTAGGAAACCTCGAACTTAAAGTCCTTCAAGGTCTCCATCCATCGCCGCTACTTCATATTCAGGTCCCTCTGAGTGAATATATAACGAAGGCTTTTGTGGTCGCAGAAAAGCTCGAACTCCTTTCCGTAGAAGTAATGTCTCCAGAGCTTTAATGTAAATATGACCGCTGTTAACTCGAGGTCGTGCATAGGGTAATTCTCCTCGAACCCACCTATGTCGAAAAGCGTCAGCGTACGTCGTGTGACCATAACTCGGGTCTGGTTTAATCCAAATCATCCTCTGATACCAACTTGTAACGCCCTAAAAATCGGGGGTCGAGCAGCAACTCAACTCCCGAGTTCCAAAACATCACTTATGCAACATAGATGCTTATGATTGAATATTGTCCTTGTTAATGCATTAATCATGAGTGGGATTATACCAAAACAATAATTCATACTCCAGACCAATTAATATAACGCAAGCGGAAGACTGAAAGATGTATATATAGACGTGTATGAGCCAAAAGTTCACGATTGGTCTCCAGAGTATGAATACATCACTGATTCACCATATACATGTAATAATTCAAAAATCAAAATGTCAAAAATCATTCAACTACACTGATAAGCCCTGTAGCCCCGTCGATCCGGACAACCTAAGCGAAACCGCCGGAGAACTACATATACAAGAACTCATCCTGATCGTCATAGTAATCAGGCTCTGCCTCCTGAGTCGCATTGTCATCTGCAACTAAGACAGGGTCTGGTGGGTGTTCAGAACACCATCTTAGAAAGTGGGAGTGAGTGATCAACTCAGTGGAATCATAGAGCAAAGGTTAACATGTTATCAACTCAGTCAAGCAGTAATGATAAAGCAGACATATCAGACATTCCTAGATACTCTTATTAATGCACAGATGAAATGTATTCATGATGCGTGCCCTCGCCTACACTCCCTCGTGCGACACCATCTTACGGTCGCGGCATGCTTTCTTCCCTTTGTGCTCTTCAACCCGGGGAACATGCAGTGCGATGTTACGAGTATGATTATCAAGTTTTTATTAGTCCTTTTCATACAGCAGAATTGGAAAACTAAGGTACCTCCCTTATATCATTCCCAAACAAGGATCCATTTTAGGGTCGTCAGTCCTAGTAAATCTCATACGATGTTGCGGTTCTAGGTCACTGCAATGGGCTCGTCGCCTGATCAGTGTAGGCCTAGTTTATACTCTTGTTGCTACGGAAGGTTCTTCGCCTCCACGTAGACTCAGAGTACACTCGAGGTCACTACAAAGGGCTCGTCACCTGATCAGTGTAGGCTGACAGCTCGAATACAGTGTCTCATACCACCGTATTCGGCTCACGAGTCTGGGTTGCTCACTGGTCACTACGGGGAGGCTCATCGCCCCAGCGTAGGCCGACAGCTCGACCACGGTGTCTCATACCACCATGTCCGGCTCATGAGTCTTAGCGGATCGAGGTACTAAGGTTAAACAGGATTTCACTCGTAAGTTTGGTACCTTAGGTTCAAGCAGTGGCGTCCATACATGGTGAACATACATCTGGTCAATCGGGTTACTTGACGAGCTCGACTAGCCCGAGCGCACGACAAGTTGAACGACATGAAATGCATAAGCACTTGGCGTGGCCTAACCACTGTCGCCAACCGAAGTATGGCCCAAATTCGCTAAGCACGTATCATGTGGTGAAACAACCTCAACCACCAAATCAGAGTCGGTTACCGATTGCCTGGACTATATCATAGTCCCAACCTCATTCCATTTCAACAGGTAATCATAGGAGACAGTCACAGCAGTAATGAACGAATAATTCTATTCTTGCAATCATATGAGCATGTTGTGAAGTGCAACACAAACATGATTTCACACACATTCATTCTATAAATAAAACAGATATCATAATGTAAACATACATGGAGGAAATCAAACACATAATTAAGGTAACCGAGAAGCATATCTCAATCCTCATACAAGGTATTCATTAGTAACAACTAGCTTATTCAGACATTTCTACAATCACTTAGACTACACACATCTTCATACATGATGTAGTTATACATGTATTAGGTCAAATCCTGTTACTAGGGAGTTGTCGCATACATAACAAGCATATAGTCACGAAAAATAATCATGTTAGACACAAATCCAAATTCCATACGTATTCAAACATTTCAATACGTACATAGAACACACTATATGCAACATAGCTCATATATAATCGTAAAGCGAAACAAACGACACATTTTTCATGTGAAATAGCACCCACGTTAAGAATAAATCATTAACTGACATTGAAAGTCTTGAAAACCATAACCTATACGTCTATAGTCCGCACCTTACACCGATAAACGCGTAACGGAGTCATTTTAAATGTTAAGTCTTTGTCAACGGCGGATTTGCAACCTATAGCATGAACTAGGTTAGCTATTTCATCATTTCAACTATTTGAAACCCTAGAACAGATTAGGGTTAGGTTTTCTTACCTAAGAACGGGATCGGTATCGCCGGTAGAGCGATACAGAAGTGATGGTAAGGCTTGTGGAGTAACGGGATCGAATCCCATGAAGAATCCCCACTTCTCTCTCTTCTCTCTTTCTCTCTCTTTTCTTTCTTCTCTTTCTTAGGGTTTAAAAAATTCGTGTGAAGTGAGAGGGAGAGGGTTTAAGGTCCTTATATAGGCCCAGAACTGATGGGAATGACCCCAGGGCCAAGGTATACTTAGGTTATGTCCAAAGAGCATCTGTTTCAGCTCAACGGAGCACTTTCGGAGCCCCCTTTTTCTGTCTGTGGTCGGACTTAAGCTCACTGACCTTGGATCTAGGTCGAGTTAAGTTTTCGTTCCAATCGGGTTTCCAGATCGCATATGGCGGACCAGTTTCAGTTTAACGGTCACCGAAACTCAATCAGGGTTACAAGTACACTGCCATGTATGGAAAATTTCTCCTGATCCGAGGGTGTATTTAGGTCAGATTCTAACAGTCTGAATCCTTATATTTGGCCCGTAAGCGGCAAGTCTCAGATTACTTTTATTTCTAAAGATACCCACATTTCTCACACACTTCACTCCAGGCTCAAGCAAATAGCTTCAGAATACTATCTGGACTTGATTTCCGAGGTGGTTGTCAAGCACAGTAAGGCGGTCTTAATCGTATGGTTTCGTAGTAATCGGACTTTCGACGTGCGGTCCAGATCCGATACGGAGTTTCAATGTGCTCCCAAGAGCAATCGAGAATAGAGTTTGATCCTAGATTTTAGGGTAACCTAGCGTCAATGATTCTACAAGTTTTGGGTCTTTCAGATCGTATTTAAAGTGATTAATGCTGATTTTGCATGTAATCTAGTTTAACACTAGTTAATCCTCATCTAATTTCTAAAGGATTTGACTCTGAGTGATTTCTGCTTGAGGTGGTACTCGGGTCTTTGTACGGATTTTTTTGAGACGTTACATTCTCCCCTATTTTTCATGTTTTCCCCGCTGTTTTTATATTTTGTCCCGCTGTTTTTCATGTTTCTCCCGTTGTTTTTCATGTTTCCTCCGCTGTTTTTCTAGTTTGCCCTGCTGTTTTTCATATTTCTCCCGTTGTTTTCCTAATTCGCCCAGCTTTTTTTTTAGTTTGCCCCGCTCATATTTCAGTTTGCCCCGCTGTTTTTGTAGTTTGCCCCACTCATACTTCAGTTTGCCTCGCTCATTTTCATGCTTACCCTGCTCATTTTCATGTTTGCCCCGCTCAATTTCATGTACAGCTGAAAGTTGGGCGGGTTTAACCCGACCGACCCGTGACCGACCCGACATTGGGTTGGGCTCGGGCAGGATATATCGGGTCCGATCTCAAGCTTGGGCTATACAAACACCAACCCGATAAAACTTAGGTTGGGCTTGGGTTGAGGTCTCAGGTTGCCCGACCCAACCCGAACTCGATCTATATATTAGTTACTTATAAATTATAATTGAGTGTGGATTGTTTGTGTAGAAGGTACACTAGTGATGTCGGGTCTCATTTGTCCACGTTATTTCTAAGGATTCACGCTAACAAGATATGCCGGATTTCTCTCTCCCAAATAGATTGTGTGTTGTGCTACATGACTTTTTAAAGGAGTAGTCCTGTATTTTAGCTTGGTTTTTTAAAGAAAAAAATGAAGTTCTTTATGATGAATAATCACGTATATAATTAATAAAATCATATATACAAAAAATAAGTCCTATATTGAAATATAATAAACTAATGTAATAACGAAAATATTAGCACGTATACACCCAACCAACCCAATCAACCCATCGAGCCCTCTTGGGTTGGGCTTGGGTTGAGAATTCTCAACCCAAGATTGAGTTGGGTTGGGTCAAGGTTTAGGTATAGGATCCTTGGGTTGGGTTAGGGTTGAGCACCAACCCGAACCATCGAAGTGATTGAAATTGACCACGAACTGAATGAAATAGATTTTTGACCATCGACCCGATGGAATCTTGAAAAATAACTAGGTTGGTTGGCTAAATTAGCTTCTCCTATCCCAAAATCATATTTGGTAAGTTAAGTAAATCATTCTAGTTTAGGAGATATGCTTGTTAAATAAATAGACAAAAAAAATGAATTAAAAGATAGAAAAATATATTATATATATATATATATATATATATATATATATATATATATATATATATATATATATATATATATATATTTACATAATTATGTATTATAAAAAAATGTAAAGGAAAAAATGTTCTCCATGTAAAAAATAAAATAAATAAAATAAAAATAAAAAAGAGAAAAAAGTGCATAGCACTGCAATTATGGCTACAATTATAATCCGCAGCGATAGGCCAAGCTTTGACCCGGTTGATCCCAACTCACTAGCTGTGTTTTTTTTTTCTCTGACCCGATCGACCGGTTCCTAACCCGGTCGACCCTAACTTGCTGGCTTAGTTTTCATTTTTTTTTCATATTGTAATCCCCATCGATTTTTGTGGGTCCCATTATAAGGTATGTGTTATATCCAAACCGTCCATCTATTTGGCGAACTCGTATTAAGGCTTGAGGTGAAAAATAAGACAGATTTAGCTATCAAGTGGACCACACTGTAAAAGGCAGTGAGGAATTGAACGTCTACCATTGAAACGCTTTTAGGGGTTACGAAAGTTTTGGATCATTATGAAATTTGTTTTTCCTCTTCATCCAGGTCTTTGTGACCCTATGAATGAACTTATACGGGGAGGATTTCTCACAAACATCACAGTGAGCCCCAACTTAGACGGGGGAAGATTTCTAATGGTTGACGCTCATTCAACACTGTTTCTGTAATGTGGTACACTTAAGATTTGGATATACCTCATTTTTTGTCTCATACCATAAAATGATCCGGAAAAATATATGGACGGCATGGATGAAAAGCATACATCATGGTGGGGCCCATAGACCACCGACAATCCGCCATTGGCGGGTGACAGGTGGAGTACCCAGTCCGTTTTTGGGAAAAGAAGGGGTATTCTCATCCTAGAATTTATCATCCGTAAGAAGGGGTGTAAGTGTGTATGTTAAGTTTGTATTGCTTCAAGAATATCCAATGGATAAAAGGTGGGGTCCACAGTCGTAAATTTCTCGCTAGAAGCTAGGTGTGGCCACTCTTATGCGTGTGAGAATCTACTATGTGCCACGCCAAAACTGAAGTGTGCCACGAGACAGGAAAAAGTGAGGATTGAACGTCCACTATTGAAACATTTGTGGAGCCACAAAAGTTTTGGGTCACGCTAATATTTCTGTGGTTTCTGTTCATCCCAATAGGAATGATATTATGAACGGTTTAGATGGCATATAAACATCACGGTGGACCCTAGAGAGGTTTCAACGGTAGGCATTTCCCTACCCACTTTTTCCTGTTTTATACCCACACTTGAGTTTCGAATCTACCTAATTTTTTTTTGCTCAAGCCCTAACATGATCTGTATAAACCGGTACACGGAATGGATTTCTCACAAACATCACAGTGGGCCCCACCTAGCTTTTGATCACATGAATTTTCATAGGCAATCCGTACAGTCTCACAGTGGGATCCTTCGGGTCCCCTATAATGTGGGATGACCCAAAAGCTCTCTTAAATTTTAACATCTCATCCCTATATAGACTATTGATGTATTCTTCTCCTAACCTCTGAGGAGGCCAGAACCGACGATCATAGGCCCTCTAATCCAATCCAAAAGAAATATGGGTATTTACCATCCATGCATGGCCAACAAGATGAATGGTCTAGATCACCAAATCATTGTTCATAATAGTGCATAAGGACACTAATCATGCCCTATTCCTCAATAATGTTGGTTTGTACAGATGGCCCAGGAAAGGTCTAGAGTTCTCAGCTAATAAACAACCTATTCCCTATTATTCAACATTCCTTTTGACCCCTTTTCTCTTAATTATAAGAGGTGAAAAGAGGCCCACTTGAGTGGTTGCCACTTTAGGGAGGCAGATTTCACATGGACAGGATGATGGATGGTGCTTTTGAACTACCCCCACCACCATCTCATGATAGCTTGTTTTAACATGGCTATGTTGGTGAAAAGTTTAAAATCTTCATCCTCCTTTTGGCTGTCCCCTCAATTCTGGGGGATGTATTCATTGATCCAAGCCGTCCATCAGAGTAACCACCTCTTTGATAGGCTAATGGGCCACGAACTTGCTAACTCCTTGGTAATTCGATCGTGTGGTGCTCATGCAAGTCTCCAATGTCATTGACTCAGCCTAACTCCCACTTGCACCATTAAGTGATATAAGAACAAGAGTTGGGCACGGGACAACTCGTCTCGTCGGACTCATTCAAACCCGACTCGACGCAAACCGAATGGATGAGTTGGTTCAAACCGAATAGGTTTCGCCCGATCCGAACTCAAACCAAGTCGAGTCCTAGTTATCCAGTAACTCGACTTGACTCGACCCAAAACCCGATCCAGTCATACTCAACTCGATCCGAAACCCGACTCAACTCGGGTTCGAGTGTGAGTGTGTGTGTGTGCAACTAATTTCTAACTATATCTAACCCTACCCACCGCATCCAACTCCGACCCGATCCCAAACTCTCTCTCTCCCTCCCTCATCCTCATCCTCTTCCAAGTCCGGCAGCCACCCACCACCACCCTCCTCCTCCTCCTCTCTCTCTCCTCTCTCTCTCTCTCTCTCTCTCTCTCTCTCTCTCTCTCTCTCTCTCTCCATCCCTCATATCTCGATCTGACTCGGTGCCAACTCGACCCGACTCGATACTTCTAGTCGGGTCGGACTAGGTCTGAATCAGTCCAGGACAGACCCGGACTCAGATCAGGTCAAGCATGCTGGACTCAGTACCAATTCGGATCGAGTTCGGGTCAGGCCTATTTCAAAACCGAATCAAGTCAGGTCAGCCGTAACTCGGTCTGACTCAACTTGATGCCCAACTCTATCAAGAACCAACTAAGATGCAAAAGAACACTAGAGAAAGGAGAGAAATTTACAATTTGAGTAGTGAGTCCCAAATAAAAGGGACTCTCTTGTAAATACATGCTTAGAGATTTTTTAAAAGTCCTCCTTCAATGGCTTAGATTATGCCATTTGGTATTTATCCAACGACCATGAACATTTTAGAGTTCTTGAAGATATTTTCATACTACTGTAGCTAGGAAATTCACTTAGAGAACTTTGGAAGATCTCCACACAACTCTACTACAATATAGACTGCTCTAGAATTCCAGATAGCTTGACCTCTTGCGTATAAAATGAGTCTGAAATGACTAAATCCATGGATGAGGTGTCCAAATTTCAAATGCTTAACCATAGAAAAAGTAGGTAAGAAAGTCCAGTGGTAGTCAATGTAGTTCTTGGTTTTTTCTACTTTTCAGGATAGAATCATGTTCACCATCAAAGGAATGGACACCGAAGGCTACTTTTGCATGATTTGGACTTTCCAACCACTCTAGATTTTCGACAATGACCTACCTAACAGATGGCCTTTTAACATTTGAAATAGATCAATGAGCACATTCAAAACTAATGGTAAATTGATAGTTAACAAAGCAATGCAATAATGGTTAACAAACTCATAAACCATTTTAATTAGAGGGAAATGTTATTTATCGCACCTTAAAAGATTTGCATATATACCCATTTTCTATTTTGGGTGGTTTACACATAATTTGGAAATAAAACAAAATCAATTTTTTTGACATGCACTCATACCCCCACACATGCCTAAACGCTCACATCATACAGCAGGATTTCACGGCAATGAATACTTGAACCCATGACCTCGTGTTGGAACTCATGTGAGTCTACCACCGAGGCATGAGTAAGAATCCAAACCAAATCAAATTGAATTTATTATAAAATATGCATGCTTTTACCTAAAAATAAAGGTGAGTCAACTCAACGACGAGATCTCAAGTTAAGTCATTTGTTAGGTATTTGTTTTTCATAGTTAAAAAATGAAAGTGAAAAAGATAACACTCATGCCTTCAACTTTTCTTAAAGAGTCAATTAACTCTTTGGCCAAGACATAAAAGTCTATGTTAACTTTTTATGTTCACACTAATTTAAATTGATATTATTTTTATTTATTTATTTAATAATTAGATGTCAAGGCAAGTCAAGTCTTCGACTCAACCTGAGTTGTCTAAACATTAAATCAAGTTTTCCTTAGGGTTTTTACTCTATATGTCAAAGAATAGCATAAAACTCTATAAAACTTCCTATGCTACTTAACTGATATTTATAAACTTGTGGTTAGGGGTGTCACCAGGCAAACCCAGCCCGAACCCGACTCAGTCCGGTCACCGGGCCAACATGTCTAGCCCGAACTCGGCCCGGTTAGCAATCGGGCGAGTTCGGGCCAGTTTCAGACCTTACCGCAAGTTCATGGGTCGGGCGGCATTCTCACTTCTCTGTCTCAAATGGTTATGGTAAGGATTTAGGATATATATATATATATATATATATATATGGAAAAGGTACAATGCGCTCGAGCTGATTTTAATGTCCCAGGTGGTTGAGCTGTGTGGACCCCACCGTGATGTGTTTCAAACATCTACCCCATCGGTCAGATGCACCATTCCATCGTCGGCCTAGGTCTCAAAAATCAAGTCAATCCGTGACTTTTGTGGGCCATACCACATACAGAAGTTGAGAGGGGCCATGCACCATTAAAACATTCATAATCATTTTTGTGGGCCCACCGAGATGTGTTTTGCAAATCCAGCCCATCCATTATGTGTGTCCCACTTGGATGAGGGTTCAGACCAAGTTTCAGCAGCATTCAAAACTCAGGTGGGCCCCACCAAGTGCTTTTATATGTTTTTGGCATGTCTTCACATAATTTTAGATGGTATGGCCCACCTGAGTTCCGTATACGGCTGATTTTTGGGATATCCCATAATTTAAAGGGGACGCATCAAATGCACGGTGTTGATGTTCGAAACGCATCACGTTGAGGCCCACACAGCTCGACCTCATGGGACGTTAAAATCAGCTCGAGCGCATTGTACCTTTTCCCATATATATATATATATATATATATATATATATATATATATATGGCTGAGTTGGGCCAAGTCGAGTCGGGCCGAACTGGGACCTGTTCGAACTCGGCCCGAACTCAGTTTCGAGCTGAAGAAAATGGTCTGTCCCGGACCGAACCCAGTTTCGGGTCAGGCCGAGTCGAGCTTTTTCAGGCCGAGTTGAGCGAGTTAACCGAGCTAACCCAATTCGTGTACAACCCTACTTGTGGTCTATTGTCATGTAGCTTTTTTTGTCATACAGAGATCTTTTTAAGACAATTCTTTTAAGTCATTTCAACCACAAGCAACACTAACAAATATACTTGTCTAACTACATAAGGACTTTGGCCCAGTCAAACATTTCCTCAATTGCACAAAAAATATTCACAATTGTCCCATCTCATACTAGTATTCACATATCCATTTATGTATCACTTTAAGACCCAATGTCTTAGGGCCCACCATATCCGACAACTATGATAGATCATTCAGAAATAAATTAAAACAAGTGATTTTATAAAACAATACATATAATGATTTAAAAATCAATTGTTTAATAAAAAAAATTTACAAAAGCAAGTTTGGCTAACAATTTTGATCAATTATTTAAATTCTTTATATGAGGCTAAACTTATATGACTCGTAGATCCTTCATTGAGAATCTTAATCCACATACGAAATTCAATCGCCCCCCATTAGAACCTAACTATAGGTTCTCTCAAGTTTAAGGTCGTTATACATGCTAATATCAAATAGTAAAATCTAACTTAATTTCTTAGATCCAATTAATATGTATACATGCATACACGTACATATGTGTAAAGATAATTTCTTATGGTGGAGAGTTACCAGACGCCCAACAATTACACCATGCATAATGGTTCATGGATTAAACTATCTCAACTTATCTACTAGCTAGATTTATGGAGAACGAGATGGATCATGCCTCATAATGTATTTCACATTTAATTTGTCCGACTCCATTTCTTGATGATACAAAAGTTTTTTAAAAGTCTCCCAATCAAATCCATCCTAATCAGACATTCCATATTTACAAAATACAATAAATAATTACTAAAAAAAAAAAAAAAAAAAAAAAAAAAAGCATTACGTTTTAAAACCAATGTATCAAGAATTGTATCCTTAGGGTTGGCAATGGGTCGGGCTAAGCTAGGCCTACGGACACAAACCTTACATGGACCTAGCACAGCAGGCCTAAGCCTGAGCTTGAAAACTTTGGTTGGGCCCAAGCCCAAGACGGCTCAGCCCTCCTGGCCCGAAAATTGATAAGATCCCTTTTTAACACTTGGAAGCGCATGCATACTCCATCCGTTAATCAAGTTGGCCACGGATGTACAAAGAAATAGACATTTCAAGGAATGAAAGTAATGGTCTACAACCAAGATGGATAGATTTCCTAAGAGACATGAAATAGACATTTCAAAAAAGTAATGGTCTACATTTAAGATAGATGGATTTCCTAAATGAAGAATGGCATTTTTGTGGAATATAAACATGTACATGTAAGAGGTGGGGCTGGTCTAGGTTGGCCAGATGAGGTTAAAGTGACTTAGTCAAAGCCTGACCAGAAAATTGATGAGGCCATAAATGTGGGACCCAAGCACAGACCATAAGCCAAGCTAATAGGTCCAAGACCAGGCAAGCTATGTGGCCTATTGCCACCCTTAAGTATCATTCACCACCAATACAGCCTCATATCACCCCATATCTCTCTATATCAGGTTGTTTTGGACCAATACATGTTGATAAAATCATATCATTCATGTATAATATTGAGCCATACATATAATTCATTGGACTAAAAATGCATACATTCCAACAGCCTGTTCTCTCAAAGGTCATTCAAAGAGGAGTAAACAGAATACAAAGATATCCATGTCCAGGATCAAAATATATTGTGTTTGGAAGCATGAATAGCAACATGGATGGATGTTGAGATTTCTCATTTAGAGTCTTTTCTTCTAAAATGCGTGGCTGGAGTATATGATGAAGAGGTGGGCCACGTCGCTATATGTGGATAAGACCCCGACATTATAATAAGGAGGTCCATAGATGTGAACATGGTCTGTCATTAAACCAGTTGCCATATATTGTTGGGTTGCGGCTGCTGAATTATAATTGTGATAGGAAGCTTTTTTTTTTTTTTTTTTTTTTTTCTCTCTAGAGTCTTTTGTTCATAGACAGCTGCATTCTAACCTCCCAACTTGGCACAATATCTAAATTTGTGGACAGCAGGCCCATCCAAATCAAAGCTCCTTTATCCAGACCAGACAATATGTCTACCATCAATCATAAGCTGTAACTCAACGACCACTATTACCTTGTTGGCACGACATGGCTCGAGCACTGTGAGGCCCACCGTGATGTATGTTTTCGATCCATGCCGTCTATCCATTTTTTTTCCAGCTCATTTTAGGTCATGAGCCTAGGAATGATGTAGATCCAAAGCTCATGTGAACCACACCACAGAAAACAGTGGGGATTAAACACCCACCGCTGAAAACTTCTTGAGAGCTACAGAAGTTTTGGATCAAGCTTATATTTGTGATTTCCCTTCATCCAGGTCTGTTGTGACCTCATGAGCAGGTTGGATGGCAAATAAAACACCATGGTGGGGCTAAGGAAGGTTTCAACGGTGGGCGTTCGATCCCCACTGTTTTCTGTGGTGTCGTCCACTTGAGCTTTTTGGATATCCACTAAAATGAGCTGGCAAAAAGGATAAAACACATACACCACGGTGGGCCCCACAGCTTGGGCCACGTCGTGCCACAGGCAATCTGCTTTGTACGTTGTTAGACACATTTTTCTAGTTATTTCCTTTGGATGATGGAAGCACTACCTGACAATTGGACAGGTAGCCAATATATTCGATGGCCCACCATACTATCACGGCCCAGGATACACATCCAGCAAAGGCAACGGGGGCAGCTAGACTCCTGTGTGTGTGAGTTTAGTATCATTTAGTAAATGGTGGTGACTCATCCTCCTTACATGTCACTGTATACAGACCATCTGCATTGTGGGTCCCATTGCAGAGGGGGAATCTCTCTAAAATCATGCAGATCAAGTGATCATAACCATCCAGTAGATGGTTAACACTGAATGGTGTAAATTCAAGAATATATCCGATGGTTGACATTTCTCAGCCAAATTTTTAGGTTATGCTTCATCCATACTTGCCTCAAGGATTTGGATGGTCTGAATTGCCGTGTAATTGGGTGAGGCTGAACTGACCCAACCAACCGACCCACAGAACAACCTAACACAGTTTAAAAATCGAAACATGTGTATATATATATATATATATATATATATATATATATATATATATATATATATAGGTTCTTAGTGGATCAGTCGGATTGTGTGTGTGAGGCATTTGAATTGTACGTTGGAGATGATTGGGTGGAGTACAAAGAATCTCAACATGGTAGAGTCATCTCTCCACAGTACACATGGCAGGGTGATGTGTCCATCCATCTACAGGACCCTTGCGTTGATGGCTTACTGTTCAAAAATTACACTTATTGACAATCTTATCCATTGGTTAAGTAACCATCAAAGCAACATCTAAAATAGTTAACAGTCAAATAACCAGTTGGGCAAATTGAAGCAGAGTGACGCATACGATTGTCTTTCAAAGATTAGAATACATACTAAGTCCCACTAGATGGATGGATCCAATTGATACATCACCTTACCTCGCGTACTATGGAAAGATGGCTCCACCATATTCCGGTTCTTCCGCCTCCATTGCATCATCTCCCCACATGGCATTTGATCAATCCTGGATGAGAGGATATTTAGATGAAAAAAACATGAGAAAATAAAGGAAAATAAAATAAATCGAAGATGAGGCTTTTATGGGTACATCGGCCTATTGATATGGGGTTGGCCGTATCGGTGCCAGTGTCAGCCTACGGTTGTTGGGTCAATCTGCTGCAAATATTCACAACCATGCTTGTGAAAGCTACTGTACCCAATAGACCAAAACCTAGAGTAAACATGTGTGGAGATGTATCTATGAGAGATTCAGACAACATGCACATCGGAGTAACCCCCCAACATCTTGGATCAAAATTGGTATGCATGGATTTCTAGCAGACACAGAAAGAAAGAATCAAAAGGCTGGATCAAATTTGGTATGGGGTTAAACTTTAAAGATACAAACCGATGATCATTCATCAGAAGGAACTGCATTCTTGAGTTCAATCCCGCCAATGGGGCCATACAAACAAAGTCGTAGATTCCCTCCGAGCAGTAGCTGATGGAAGTAACTTCTATGTAAGTCCCAGAACTCACCACTGCCATTTATAAAAAATAAAAAATAAATAAAAATAAGAGTGATGAAGAAGAAGAAGAATGTTGTTCATGTGGTATTTTAGTATGTCCACTCCTAGATGGAAAGGCAAAAACCAACAAGTGCCAGTGCGATTTCATAGCCAAACCTGACTTGTGGAAGAGTAAAAAGGGAATAGCCCTTGGCATCCGTCTGCATATCAAGCACAACCACTGCTAATCGTGAAAGCCCCAATGCATCCATGTCAATCAGCTTCTTGATCCTGGAAATAGAAATTGGAAGAATCATCAAAGGATAGTGTCAGATGGGAGATGAAGAAACACAAGAATACATACACGAGTCAAACACCTCATCTGGGAAGAGGACATGTACAATGCTCAGTTGGAATTTTTCCTTTTTTTGGTTTAGCTCTCCAAAAAGTCTCCCCCATCAAATTATCCTAACTGTACAATCCGACCCCATTGAATGTGAAGCGTTGGTTATAATTTCCATTTTATCAAGATGGATATAATTATCTGATATGGAATATATTAGGGCTTTTTCAATAGGCCCACCAGATCAATCTGCACAGGTTATCAAAAGATGGGTCCCACCAACTCTAGGTTTGAACAAATGAAAACTGTTGGTTCCCTCAATCAAGCAATCATATAATAGCTCCATCTGGCACGGCAGACAAAATCTCAGTGAAGTGAAGAGCAGACCAACTGATAACCCTTTACAGTCTTACCGAAGTCAACAAACCTCAAGAGAACATTTGTTGCATTTTCCTGAATTTATGTCATATGAAGAATTTCAGCATGGTAACGCCTTACAAGCATCTGCTGGAAACAGTTGAGGCAATCAAAACAAACTATTATGGCTTCAAACCCCCCCAAACTATAGGATTGGACAGTCTCGGAGTCAGATTGAATGAGATGAAGCAGGAATTATAGGATCCTGCTCATCAACAGAGACCATGTCTGCTGTGCAGGATCCCATAAATGTGGGACCAGGTTGGTAATCCAGACTGTCCATCAGATGGGTCCCATAGTAGTCAGGCTTATCTGGCCCTCTTTGTGTTCAATGCAGGCATGCTATATTTTATGATTAACCATCTATCTGTAAGCCAGGGATTAGAATGTTTAAATCGGGGGGGGGGGGGGGGGGGGGGGGGGGGGGGACTCCGACAACATTCGCTATCGATTCCATCAGATAGAGATGGTCTGGATTACCAAAATATGGTCCTCGCATGTATGTATCTGGGGGACTCGCAGGTAGTGCACAAACATCTATTGGGAAAATTCGTATAAGGGGTGAATAGTAAACAAACAGTAACATGAACATGAAACCTATAATCAGTGAAAAAGATAGAACTCTCTGAACAGATACAATTCCAAAACAAAAACTATACCTACTCACCTACTTGGTGTTCCACTGGCAATGTTTACACGACCCTTTAGCAGTGATACCTATATGGCATTAAACACAGCATTACTAAACCAAGACGTAAAAAAACAAATAGTGGATGACTTATTGTTAAAATAAATGGATAACGATATGACCTAAATAATTAGATCGTAGAACTACTTGTTGTAACTGTAAACATTCATTTAGAATTTGAGCACATCCCTTGCATAATTTGATCACAATTCCCCTACAGATAAGTATACAAAGGTAATCATGCATAACATGGTTAGAGAGCTCAGCCCATAGGGCCGTCAAGGATTGAAAAGTAAACTCCTGTTCAAGTCATTTGTTAAAATTTCACCCAAGTTGTCGGAAGTCAAGGAATCCTATAAGCACCAACGAGCATGTTCAATTGATTATATTGCCAGTGGAAGCAGGAAGGTCTTGCATACTTGAATGAGAAATAGAACTGTCCGCTGTGATTCTCAGTAAGTTCAAGCAGGAAATAAGGCATACGGGACCCCTTCTCCAATTCTTTTCTCCTGTCTGTTTTGTATCAGTATCAATTTCACAAAGCCAATGAAAACCAATTGTCATGGACTCATGAGAGACTCCTCGTCCGCTACTTTCAGGGGATCATCAATTCAATGTTGCTATAACAGGATGGGTGATCAAAATGTCTGCACACCATCTTCAGACCATTTTATAACAGACGGGTGATTCTAGATGAGGGAATCTTCCCAGAATTTCTCAACGACGCAGAAAGTGATCCGATATGTAATACAGTCATATCCAATCCGATATGCGATACAGTCAACACATGCCCCGATAATCTCTATAAGCGAGGTTTAATTCTAATCAACGCATGCCCCCTTTGCTGGAAGGATAATGAGTTGGTCGACCATTTATTTATACACTGTCCTTTTTGCAAGGGGAATTTGGGATAAATTTTTCCTGTTATTGGGCTTTCATGGGTGATGCCAAAATCTGTATCTGACTTCTTCCGAGCATGGCAAGGAGTCGGAAAAGGTGGGAGGAAAGTGTGGAGACTATCAATGCTAACGGGATTATGGTCGTCGATATGGCAAGAGAGGACCAATCGATGCTTCAACAATACATCAGCTTCTATAGTGGGATTCTTCACTAAGGCAAAATACTTGGTCATTGAATGGGTTACAACCTGTCATGCAATGGAGGACAGCCCCCTTGCCACAGAGTGTTGGGAAATTTTGTAATCATAAATATATATATATATATATATATATATATGGACTGACCTGTAGGAAGATGTATACAGTTTTGTTTTGCCCTATTTGTTTATAATTTTCCTGGTAAACATATATGGACTGACCTTGCTTTGTTAGGCTTGTAGGGTTTGGTGTATTCTTTTCGGGTTTTGTTCCGCTTTTTAATAAAATCGTTACCTTTCAAAAAATAAAATAAAAAAATAAAAAAGCTGGCTGTTTTGGCCTTTTGAATAAGGTTTCTGTTATCTCTAAAAAAAAATGTCATATCGACCAATCTAATAAGGATATCTTCATCCTTGTGTTTGAGTGTTGAATGCACAATCCATCTTTTCCTTCATTGTCCATTAGACTCTAGCATTCGGGGTAGTGTTTACATCGATTTGTTACTGCATTTTCAATGTTTGGTTCAGTGGCAATGTTCTGAAAGCATGGGTGTCTAGCCCTACAGGTTGTAGAGGAAAGTTGTTGTGAAATTTCTCTTAGAGCAGTTCTACAGGCCATGGGAATAATAGTACACTAAACAATAATAGGCTATCAGTCATCCTGCTGACTGATAGAGTAAGATGGCTCATCAGTTATTGAATGTTGTCCTCAAAAGGAATTCCCGGGATATAAGAGAATTTTATTAGAGATTTTGGGGGGGTCGGGGGGGTTGTTGCTCTTATAATGCGTTAGTTGCTTCTTCATGCGGATTGTATCTTGTTCTTGGGCCTTCCTTCTAATAAGAACTGCTTACAGATAAATATATTCCATGCTGCCTTTGCAAGCACATTTTCTTCAAATAATGCAAGATGAATTTGGAACAAATACAGGTGTTACTGGGACTACCAAATTAGAAGACCGTCACTGTGATGAGTCCACTTTCTTAAAAGAAGAGCCACTAGGAAGGACTGGTGGACATGGAGGCATACATTTTGAGAGGCTATCATATACCACTGCAGAATTGGAGTAACAGATGTATAGTAGTTGAAGGCATGAAAATAAATGATAGAAAAATAATGACCTGTTAGCTTCTCACAAAGAAAAATGATGATGGGGATCTGTTGGCTTCATGTAACATGATGATAGCAGAAAGAGTGCAAGGAAGAATAGTTAAGGATAAACAATGACCTGATCCTCCACCTTCATATGTTTTGCAAATAGCTTTACCGCACGGCATTCTCTTGTCAGTGATCGTAAACCTCTAGTTGACAATGATAAATCATCAGCATATAAATGACAAACAAGGTTACTTAACAGTTTGTACTGTCTACACACTTCCATCTGAATATCCCAACATTTGACATCTAGTTGTTCAAATCAGTTGGTATGAATTAAATCCCATGACTGATGATCCAGATAAACTGTACTGGAGTCACATGATCAGCTACAAATAAAATTTTTTTTTTTAAAGGGTTAATGATAAAAGGTATTACCAGTGTTCGAAATATCGGTATCGCGCAACGTATCGCACCCTTGGGATACAGATACGTATCGGTTATTGTTGAGTGTGAAATATTGCATATTTTCCCCTATTTATACCTTGGTTTTATAAACATGATAGTGTTTAATCGATTTAATTATGCATGTTTTCATGTACGAGGTGATTTCGAGAGCTTAAGGTAAAATTGATGCCAAAAGGAAGATTTATGCTCAAAAGATTACTAAATGAAGATTTGGAGATTTATAAGTCATTAATGAAAAATTCACATGCCAAAGATCTAGGAAAATCAAGTGAGGAATGAAGAGAATAAAAAAATTTAAGTGAAGAAAAGCAATCTTGAAATTGTGCTGAAAACAAACATATTCCTGAAATTGTCCTGAAAAAGCATATTCTAAAACTCCGAGCCTATTTTGGAAAACTGCACAGAGTGCGTAAATTTGAGGCAGTTTAAACTCCCAGAATATTTTGGGAAATTGTGCAGAGTGCGTAAATTTGGAGCGATTTCTAGATTTTTCCAACTTGGTGCGAAAGTTGGAGTTCTACAACTATAAATAGGACTCCCTAGGATTCTCCAAAGCATCTTCTAGGGTTTGGAAAGGTCTCAAGGAGCATACACAAGGGTGGAGCAGCTGCTAAAGAGTTTTTCTTCTTCCATAGTTTATTTTTCATGCTTTGTTTAAGAGATTTGGTTTCAATCATGTTTATGGTTGGCTAAACCTCTTAGCTAGGGCTAAGAGGTGAAGCTTGTAGCATGTTTGGATGTTTATTTTGCTTTGATTCTTATTCTTATTGAACTTCATTGATTTATAGTTTGATATTAAGTGAATATTTTCAGTTTTATTGTGACTCAAATTACAATAGATGTTGTGATAGCTTTGAGTATCTTCTTTTCCATTCTGAGATTGTGAGATTGGTAAATCCTGTTGTTCGCCATCATCTCCTGGGCATGGTAGGGTGATGGAATCCCTTCCAATCATCACAATTCTCCTCCATTGAGAATCAGGTCAATGAAAAGTTCAGATTTGATTTAAATTGTTTTATTTTCCAATTGGATAGGATAGGACTCCAATTCCAATTGTGTTCCTTGAATCAAGTAAGGTAGCATCTTGATAGCTACAAGTGGATCCTTAACACCCTAGTTCTCACCTTTAATTGATAGTTTAAAGATTATTCACAATTACTCTCTTTTATTCCAAAATTTAGATTTAGATCTTCTTCTAGTTCTAGTTCTAGTTCTTTTCAGAATACGTACAAGTTTAGTCCATGTGGATTCGACCTCGTTCTCACGAGTTATTACTACATCGCGACCCTACACTTGGGCTTGTGAACAGTTATCGCATGGGATATATCATTTGTATCGCATAATTTATCGCACTTTTTGGGAAACATGGGGAAACATTGGGAAAATAGTTGAATTTTTCAATGAAACTTTAGGGATTATTAAAAAAAAAAAACCTCAATACGCACTTTTAAATCATAAAATTTCAAAAAAGAAGGGCACATAATAGGTTTCCTTTGTATAGGGTCCTAAGCTATGCGCTGTCCGATTGAACTAAGACAACTATTTCCAATATCCACCCTGTCCATCTGTTTTTCCATATCATTTGAGGACATTATGCAAAAAATTAAGCAGATCCAATAATCAGGTAGACCATATCATAGGAAACAATGGTGATTGACCATTAGTGGGCCACAAAAGTTTTGGATCAAGCTGATAATTGTTTTTTCTCTTCATTGAAACTTATGTGAAGCTATCAGCAAATTTGATGCCTAATAAAATATAGGGAAAATTAAGGTGCACCCTAAGAAGTTTTTAATGGTACCGTGTTCAACTACCACAGTTTCCTTGATTATAGTCCACCTGATAATTGGATCTTCTTAATTATTGGGATCAAGCTGTAAAATGATTTGAAAAAATGGATGGACAGAGTGGATACAGAATACACACGTCAAGTTGGACCCAGGGGTTGTACGGTCTTAGGTGAGGCCGGGGTCTCACCTAGTCCACTCAACTATGCTATTATAGTACTAAGTAAACTCTATTGGGCCCACTGCAAATGTACATGGTTTATCCACACTAGCCATCCGTTTTTCCAGCTCATTTTAGGGGTTGAGCACAAATTTGAAACATATCCAAAGATCAAATGGACCATACCGCAGGAAACAATAGGAATAATGATTTCCACCGTTGAAACCTTCCTAAGGCCTACAATGATGTTTATTTTTCATCCAACTTGTTCATAAGATCACAAAGACGTGGATGAAGGAAAAGAACAAATATCAACTTAATCCAAAACTTCTGACCCCTAAGGGATTTTTAATGGTAGACGTTCAATTCGCACTGTTTTCTGTGGTGTGGTCCACTTGAGCTTTGGATGTGCTTCATTTTTTGGGCTAAAATCCTAAAATTATATGGTAAAATGGATGGACGGAGCAGATAAAATACATGAATTATAGTGGGCCCGACAGAGTTTACTCACTACATCATCCACTTCCCACCACACTGCAAAGCAGGCGTAGACGCTCCTCCAACTCGAGTTGTATGAACGGTTCAAAGTTAAATGGGCCCCACAGTAATGTATTTATTATATCTATACCGTTCATGCATTTGGAGAGATCATTTTAGATCATGAGCCTAAAAATGAGTCATATCCAAAGCTCAAGTGGACGACACCACAAATAGCAGTGAGGACTGATTATCACCATTAAAACATTTGTAGGGCCCACCATAACGTTTATTTTTCATCCAATCCATTCATTAGGTCACACAATCTGGATGAGGAGGAAAAACAAATATCATATCGATCCAAAACTTTTGTGACCCCCAAAAGGGTTTCAATGGTAGACGTTCAATCTCCCACTGTTGTTTTCAGTGTGGTCCACTTGATCTTTAGATCTGTCTTATTTTTCGGCTCAAGCCTTACGACGAGCTCGCCAAATGGATGAACAGTTTGGATATAACACATACCTCTTGATGGGACCCACAAAACTTGGTGACGTCAACACACCAGTCGGTGGTGTGCGGTACACCACTCTATTCAAAAAAAGGGCCCGGACGACCCTTTTTTTCAAAGCAGAGAGGGTTCCAGCCCTAAAATCTCTCCCAAATCTCCCAAATCTTCGGATTTCGGCGAAGATTCTCCAGATTTCGACGAGGATTTCCCCGAATGTCGCCCAAATACTCAGATTTCTTCGGATTTGATGGATTTCTCTCCCAAATCGGAGATTTTGTTTGCACTAACCTACGAAAGAAGCTTCAATTCGAATGGCCCACCATATGGAAGCTTTCGATGATGGCGATCACTTGTACAGGTACCGAAATCCAGTTTCTCTGGGTTTTTTTTTTCGATTTTTTCGGATAATGATGTCATCCGCATAATTTTTTTTAACTTTCTTGGTCTCTTTCGAAGGGTATCGTGTCGCTGGACTGCAATACCGATAATATCGGCCGATAGTATCGATATTTCGAACACTGGGTATAACCTCACCATTCAAATCATCAAATAATCACATCAATAGCTTATTCGTATTTGAAGGCATACTTACAGGAACTAACAAGTGAGGGATTCCACCAAACAAGGTTTTATTGAAAACATTGTTAAAGAAAAGAAACAGTGAATATGGTTATCACTGCTTTGGAAGGTACAAGCACTAACAGAGGTTAAGATACAAAGAAGAAACACATTTATTGGGGAGTTCCATCCTAGTTAAATATGTATCCCAAAAGAGGCTGGTGGGCCAAAAACATCGCTAGGACTATTGAAATGTTGGCAGATCTTTTTCCGTCTCTGAGTAAGAAACTCCCACTGAAACTAGTGAAGAAAATATGAGGGGAGGAAAATATACTTGAATACACAAATTGGGGCAGGTGATGGTGCAAAAATTATGTTGACCCTATCAATAGAATGAAAAAATGGAGAATCAAGATCGAACAGAGAAACCAAACAGATCCAAGCATCACCTTGAAACATATATTCAATAGGTCCCACCATGGATTGCTTATGATTCTGAAGTACTTCCATATGATGATGCTAACCGGGGGGCAGTTGTAATAAAACGGCCCAAAGTAAAAGGGTTAGGATCATCTATGTCAACTCAATATTTATCCCCAAAAGAGGCCATCCTACTTGTAAGACAATCCAACAACCTCACTACGACTACAGGCATGTTGGCAAATCCTTTTTTTTTAACTCTAACTAAGAAACTTCCAACACAACGAGTGAAGAAAATATGAGGGGAGGAAAACAGACTTAAACAAGAAAATCTTGGGCCAACAATTCTACAAAGATAACGCAGATTCAATCAATAGACTAGATGTGATTATCAAAAGTAAACGTCTAAAACTCTAAAGGGGTTTGGTGGGATTTTCTAGTGGCCATTGGCTTTCAAGATCTAATATCATGGATGGTCATAAATGAACTGAGGTCTCCTATATGGCAATCAAGGTACTGTAGAGCCTGTAGGCTGTTCTGAACAACCTTCTTGTTGTCCTTTCCATCTTGTGGAAAATGCTTTGTGGTGTGCTTGTGATTTCTGGACCCATTGATGGCACTCACTAGATTCAATACTACCTTGGTATCCATACGATGTGTGGACAAACTGCGGTGTCCATATCCACAGTTTTGGCATTCTGACGTAGAACTAACCACTTGCTCTAAAAGCTCGAACTAATAGAGCGTGGTATATCAATCCCTTTATCTCATAGCCCAAGCCTCACATCCCATGGGTTAGGCTTTCGGCCGAACCCCCCTCATGGGCCCCACATCACATGGGTTCTACCTCACACGGGTGTTGCCTACCTCACACAAGTCACCCGCCTCACACAAGCCACCTATCTCAAGTGTGCCCCTGCATCGCACAAGCCACCCCACTCGAGCCCAGTGTGAAAATGTTCATGCATTAATCACCCCCGGTGAGGAATCTCGAACATGAGACCTCCCGCTCTGATACCACTTTGACGCAGGACAACTAACCGTTTGCTCTAAAAGCTCGAACTGATAGAGCGTGGCGAATCAATCCATTTATCTCATAGCCCAGGCCCCGCATCCCATGGTTTAGGTCCTCGGTTGAACCCTCGTGGGCCCCACATCACATAGGTTCTGCCTCACATGAGCCACCTGCCTCACACGAGTGGGGCCCATCTCACACGAGCCACCCGCCTCACACAAGTGGGGGCCATCTCACACGAGCAACCCGCCTCACACGGGCCGCCCGCCTTAAGTGTGCACCTGCATCCAACAGGCCATCCCACTAGAGCCCGGTGTGAAAATGCCCCTGCATTACATTCTATCTCATACATAGGTTGATCCATTTCTAATTGAAGTGGATCTCACTATGGGAAGGTGCTGGAATTGATGAAGCTACACCAGCCAAAAAAAAAAATGATGTTCATGTGGAGTTAAAGTCATCCTCGATGGCTGGTGAACATGGGAGAGCGATAAAACAAATGATGTTGATGACTTTTGGCATGTGAACCAGTTGTACTACCAACAACTAGAAAATGATCAAGTGCACTTCTGATGGTTGGGAGTTCAATCATTGCTCTTCTAGCAGCTCTAGATGCTTTGACAACACCAATGTTGGATTGGAGATGATGGGAGATGATGGGGACGTAGTAGATTGGCGACAATACCAGTGATAGAAAAGGGGATTGGATGTGGATTGCTACCAATGTTTTCCGTATCGGTATCAACAGATGTACCACACTGTCATTATGTAGATCAGGTTGTTGATGATCATGTTTTAATCAGAATGAGTTTTTGACTTTCGACATAAGATGGAGGAGATGAATTAGAGTGTCCATTTCCCAGTTTGGTTCATCATCATCTAATCTAAGCCATATCCCAATTAATTGGGGTTTCCATTCTATCAAGGGCCACACATTCATTTATGGCATAGGTAATCAAGTCTTTTATTACTACCTACATCCACATCCTTTTGGACCTTCCCCTAGTCCTTTTAGAGCTCTTCAAATTGTCCCAACTCACTCCTAACCAATATGGTTCTTGCTCTCTATTACACGTGACCAAACCATCTAAGTCTACTTTCTCTCATCATATTACCTATTGCCGTTAGTACTAAATCCCCTCAAATGAAATCATGTCTAATTCCATCCTTCCTCGTCTTACCACTCATCCATTTTAACATCCTCATTTCAGATAGACTCATCCTATGAGCATGTTGTTCATTAAATTCCCAACACTCCCATAAAGCATGGCTGATCTTATAGTTGTCCTATAAAATTTTCCTACACAACGATCACATAAAACTCTAGAGGCACATCTCCATTTCTTACATCCGACTTGAATTCTATGGGCAACATCCTTCTCAATCTTCTCCACCCTCATAAATTATTGACCCAAGGTATTGAAGTGGTCATTTTGGGAAACTTCTTGGTCAACGATCTTAATTAATTCTTAAATTTCCATACTATTGTTACTAAAAGTGCACTCTATATGCTCTATTTTAGTCTGACTAATTTCAAATCCTTTAGATTCCACTCCATAATCTAGCTTCGTATTTACACCCTCCATCATCTTGTCAATCAAAACTATGTAATTTGCAAACAACATACGCCATGGGATCTCTTCCTGCAAATGCCTCGTTAACTCGTCCATAACCAATGCGAAAAGGTACAGGCTCAATGACGACCCTAATGCAAGCCTACAATAATTGAAAATTAACTTGTCTCTCCACTAGTGATCCTCGCATTTGTTAGCGCACCCTCATAGATATCCTTAATCATATCACTATATCCTCTTGAAACTATTTTCCTTCCCAACACCCACTAGATTAACACTCTAGGGATCCTATCATAAGCTTTCTCCAAGTCAATAAAGACCATGTGGAGATCCTTCCACCTCTCCCTATATTTCTCCATCAATTATCTAAGTAGGAAAACAACATCAATGGTAAACCTCTATAGCATGAAACCAAAATGATTTTTTTGATACATTCTTCCCATGACTCAGTATTTGCTCAATCACTCTTTCCCAAAGTTTTATAGTATAGGTAATAAGTTTTAATCCCACGATAGCCACAGCAGCATTGTATGTCTCATATATTCTTATAAATAGGTACCACGGTACTTTTCCTCCATTCATCTGGCATTTTCTTCGATCTCACAATCTTGATGAACAATTGTATCAACCAAAATACCCAATATCTCCCATACACTTCCAAACCTCCATTGGTATACCATCTGGTCCAAGGGCCTTTCCTGTATTCATCTTTTCCAAAACTTCTTTCACTTCAAATATCCCAATCCTACAAAAGTAGGGTTGTACACAAGCCAAGATAGCTCGAAAAGATCGCTCGGCTTGGCTCGATCTAGCTCGGTTTAACTCGGCTTGAAGGACGACTCGAGGCGAGCCAGAGCCAAGATAGCTCGAAAAGCTCGCTCGGCTTAGCTCGATCTAGCTAACTCCCTTTCGTTTCTTACCCTTTCCCTTACCCAACCTGCCGCGGCCCACGCCTGAGATCCTCTCTCTCTCTTGTGCCCGAGCAGCCAAGCTCCATAATCTCTCTCTTGTGCCCGAGTAGCCAAGCTCCACAATCTCTCTCTCTCTCTCTCTCTCTCTCTCTCTCTCTCTCTCTCTCTCTCTCTCTCTCTCTCTCTCTCTTTGCACCCACAAAGGTACCTCTATCATATATGGCTCTATCTAATTTTTTTATAATTGAATATTTGATTTGGGGGTTGTGTCAGGTGCGAGTTGGGTGGGTTGGGTCAAGTGTCTGGGTTGAGTTGGGTGCGGGTTGGGTCGGGTGCGTGTTGGGTGTTGGGTTAGGTCGGGTTGGGCGTTGGGTCGGGCTAGGCGTTGGGTTGAGTTGGGGCTATTGAGTCAGTTGGGTCGGGTTGGATGTTGGGTGGTCGGGTTGGGTCATTTGAATCAGTTGCGTTGGGTTGGGAATGTTGAGGCGACTAGGGATTGGGCATTGGGTTGGGTTGGGTCGGGTAGAGTTGGACGAATTAGATTTGTATTTTCTAGAGTTGAAAGTTGAAACTGTTGAATTGTAATTGTGAATCTATGAATGGATATTATTGATTAAATACGCATGATTTTCTTTATTTTTCTTATAACAATATTTCTCTTACAACAAATGGTGTGCAGCAATGTTTTCAGATGATCCATCCACCAACATTTGGGATTATGGTTCCCAAGACTACTGTCAAGACTCTAGAAGAATGAAGATTCAATGCAATTTGCGTGGGGCTAGATTTGTAAACAAAACAAATTGGCTTAGACTACACTTATCAAGTCGGGGGGAGACGCAAAATCGTGTCCCAGAGCATCAGGGGATGTACGAGTTTTATTCCAGACTCTTGTAAACTCCAACAAGAAGCCTTACACCCCCTCCCCCACACCGAATACAACTAGCCACAAGATATACCATAACAGGCCTATTTTAATCAATAAAAAATCCGAAATAGAGAGAGTGAAGAGAATTAGTGGGGAAGAGGAAAAGGAGAAGGAAGCTAAAATGAAAAGTTTGGAATGAGCAATTAAAAATAACCTTGAAGTTAAGCAAAGAAGAGGCAGATGCATCTAGATATCAACGATGTCCTCCTTGAAAACATGACACCAAAGCAGGGCAGAGCTCGATTAGCAAGAAGTCATCGAAGTTTATTTCCAAACTCGCCTCATTCTACAAGATCTTGGGTACTCCGTATAAATCATCTCGCCAAAAAAAGTTTGAAAAAGCTAGCTAAATCTATACAAGAACATGATGGAAAAGTCTCCTCACCTTCTGATCCAAGGGAGGTTAATGAGCATCTTGGTGAAGATACCACCAACTCCAACACAGACAACGAAAATGATGGATCCGATCCTGGTTCAGGAGAATATTAAAATTATGAAAAATGTATTAAGTTTTTTTCTTGTAGTTGTATGGATTAAATCAAGGTATTCTGTATCGGTAACAATGGTCGTAACGGTCACCACCAATATTGATACGGGTATCGGCAATAACGGCCGATACGGGGGCGTAACGATCGTTACGACCCCGATAACGGTTGAAAATTTTCTTTTGCCGGAAAAATTCTTAAAAAATATCTAGAAAATCAAGAATAATGTAAATATTTCAAATATGTATTCATTTTTTGTTTTGAACATGTTTATAGTAGTGTAACGGTCTACACTTTGGTGAGTGTTGTATCGGGCTGTCTAGTGAATTATTTAATGTGATTACGTCTCTGATGTTTACACATCACAATCAAGCATTAGAACTAGAAATCAGGAAAAAAAAAAAGGGATAAATACTACTTTTTCAATTTTTTTAAAAAAAGACCCTTGGAGATTCTATTCGCTCAAATCACTTCAATTTATAGTTTTAATCTTAAAAGTTATGGTAAGAGTGGTCGAAATCTGTTGTAAAATGATATAGGAGAGTTTTGGAATGAGAAAAGTGAAAAAGAGGAGAAAAATGAATTTAAATAGGAAAAAAAAAAAAAGTGATCATTTTTTTACCGTTACTGGAGTAACGGTCGTTATGCCCCGTAACGGCCTTTACAGCCACCGTAACGGCTGATACGGTCTAAAAAATCTAACTGCCCCTTTTCACCCCATATCGCGTAATGGTCATGGCCGTTATCTATACGTATCAGCCTTTACGGGTGTATCGTAATGGATATGGAACACCTTGGATTAAATACACTAATTTAACTTGCCTACTATAAATGCACTAACTTAAGTTACTTAACTTACATTTAAATTATTATCTCATTATTTTTCTCATATATTTCGATATTTGTTCTTTAAATATTTATGCATATGATTCTTTGTTAATTAGTATTTAAGGTCACCTAGTGGTTTCGCAATGTATCCCCCTATTGAGGAATTTATATTGAACAGGTACAGTCATTCGACTGAAAATGTTTGTTCTTTATAGTATTCTTAAATTGTCCCATTTTAGACAATTCGGTACCATACCATGTACTTAGGTTGTCCTCGTTTTCAATTTACATGTAGTTGGAATTTCGGTAGTGTTTCCTTATATTTTCTCGGGATATGTGTTCCTTTACTAATTGGTTTCCTCTATCCACGTGTAATGGATTACATGTGGCAATTAATCAATATTGAATTTTACATATATATATGGAGAATATGGGAAGATGCGGTCGAAATCTCGGCTCTCATGTAAACTATATAAGGACAGTACATGGTATATTACCGAATGAGATAGAGACAATTAGCACCTCTAAATAGAGACAAGTAGGAATATATGAGACATTTAGATATAATTAGTAAACAAAATTTAAAACAATTAGGGACAATGTACAGTTATGTATATGTATGTGTCCCGGCAAATTTATTTATTAGGGGACTATTTGAGACACTTGTGTCTTGCAGTTTATGGTAGAAAACAAAGTTTTTATGGGATTTTGCAAATTCATTAATCCCAAATGTGAGAATGCCACTCGTTTTACTGTGAAAAGAGTGCATGAAGACGTATGCGATTGAAAAAGTAAACTTGAAAGCTCCCCTAGCATCCATATAAAGAATAAGTTTGACTTCGGATATGTGGACGGCATCGAATCAAATAAATGGATGTCATTAACGGTACATTTCGTTGATGTAGATTGGAAACTACAAAAGAAGATTATAAACTTCTGCTACGTTCCTCCTCATGCTAGTGTAGTAATGCGTGACTACTTTTACAATTGTCTTGTTGAGTGGGGCATCAAAAAGAAAATCTCTTCAATAATTTTAAATAATGTCTCTTCCGTAATAAAAATAATTTCTAGAAGAAACCGATTTGCCGTAGGATACTTATTTCCAGAAAAAATATTCGTACAGTCGTAAAAAACTTTGAGAAACTGATAAACATGTTCAGCTTTCGACCAGTCTTCATCACTAGGCATGCATGTGTACATTTTATCACGTGCCGCAAGTTCAAGGAATGCAACTTTAAATTTTAAAGTAGCATCCAATATTTCATAAGTTGAATTCCAGCACGTGCAAACATCTAACTTCAACTGCTTTTTAGATTTCAGATCCAAACGTTGAATTATATCATTTCACATACTCAGTCTTGAAGGTGACCCCCTTATATATTTAAATTTTAATGTTATCCCGTATGTTGGCGATCGTGGAGTCAATTGCTTTCAGCCCTTCTTGTACAATCAAGTTTAGTATGTGAGCACAACATCTGGCTTAGTATAATTTACCCTTAAAGAATAAATTTTCAGCTGCCCTGAATTGACTGCGTAAGAAATAAACCCAAGTGTCATTGGAATAGGCATTATCTAAAATTATTGAATAGATTTTCTTTTCGATGCCCCACTCAACAAGACAATTGTAAATGTGGTCTGACATTACCACACAAGGATGAGAAGGAGGAACGTAGCAGAAGTTTATAATCTTTTTGTAGTTTCCAATCTGCATCAACGAAATGTACGGGTAATGACATATATTCATTTCTTTAATTCGATGTCGTCCACATATCCGAAGTCAAACTTATTCTTTATACGGATGCTAGAAAAGCTTTCAAGTTTGTTTTCTCAATTGCATACATCTTCATGCACTCTCTTTTCATAGTAAGACGAGGCATTCTCACATTTGAGATTAAGGAATTTGCAAATTTCCATAAAGATTTTACTTTTTACCATCCTAAACGGCTTCGCATTAACTATCACTAATCTTGCATACCACTCTTTCAGCTTTTTCGGATCATACTTATAGGTGGAGAGTGTAGCTTGAGGGTCTTCATTTTCAGAAGCAGTAAATGAAAGCAGTTGCTAGACTCCACTCGCAGACATTCTTGGTATCTTCGCACATTTATCAAGATGCCTCTAATAATTAATAGAAGAACCTGAATGCTTGTTGTAAAGATTTACAATACTTTCATCTAATCTTAAACGAACCATCTGGTAGCATGATCTAATCAAAAAATTCTCATACTGTTGATCTTCTTTTTTTTTTTCCTTCCAGTGAACCTGAAGTCATTTCAACTTTGTTTTCCAATATGTCTCCCTCCGCGATAAGAGGAGATGTGACTGACGCACCGGCACCAGGGGTACTTGGCTTTTCCTCACTAGTCATCTATAAATCAAAAGATAATAAGGGTAAGTTAAGATCATGGCTTTTACGGGTTAAAGTAATCAATTAATCACATTTATGTGTATATAAATATATAGTACAAACAATAACAGAGTCCCTCCGTAAGCTATAAGATACAAGTATCTCAAATAGTCCCCTAATAAATAAATTTGTCGGGGTACATACATATACATAACTATAGATGGTCCATAATTGTTTCAAATTTTGTTTACTAATTGTCTCTAAATGTCTCATCTATTCCTACTTGTCTCTATCTAGAGGTGTTAATTGTCTCTATCTCATTCAGTAATATACCATGTACTGTCCTCATACAAATTACATACGAGCCGAAATTTTGGCCGCATCTTCCCATATTCTCCAGATATATGTAAAATTCAATACTAATTAGTTATCACATATAATTCATTACACATGGCTAGAGGGAACCAATTAGTAAAGGAGCACATATCCCGAGAAAATATATGGAGACACTACCGAAATTCCAACTACATGTAAACTGAAAATGAGGACAACCAAAGTACATGGTATGGTACCGAACTATCCAAAATGGGACAATTTAAGAATACCATAAAGAACAAACCTTTTCAGTCGAATGACTGTACTTATTCAATATAAATTCCTAAACGGGGGGATACAATGCTAAACTACTAAGTGGCCTCAATACTAATTAACAACATCAATTAACAAAGAATCATAGGCATAAACATTTAAATAACAAATATCAAAATATATAAGAAAATGAATGAGATAATAATTTAAATGTAAGTTAAGTAACTTAAGTTAGTGCATTTATAGTAGGAAAGTTAAGTTAGTGTATTTAATCCATACAACTACAAGTAAAAAACTTAATATATCTTTCATAATTTTAATATTCTCCTAAACCGGGATCGGATCCATCATTTTCGTTGTTTGTGCCGGAGCTGGTGGATTCCTCACCAAGATGCTCATTAACCTCCCCTGGATCAAAAGGTGGCGAGACTTTTCTATCATATTCTTATATAGATTCAGCTAGCTTTTTCAAACTTTTTTTTGTGAGATGATTTATATGGAGTACCCACTACCCACGACCTTGTAGAATGAGGCGAGTTTGGAAATAAACTTCGATGGCTTCTTGATAATCGAGCTCTGCCCGACTTCGGTGTCATGTTTTCGAGGAGGACATCGTTGATATCTAAATGCATCTGCATCTTCTTTGATTAACTTCAAGGTTATTTTTAATCGCTCAATCCAAAGTTTTCATTTTAGCTTCCTTCTCCTCTTCCTCTTCCCTACTAATTCTCTTCACTCTCTCTATTTCGGATTCTTTGTTGATTAAAATAGATCTATTATGGTATATCTTGTAGCTAGTTGTATTCGATGTGGGAGAGGGGGTGTACGGCTTCTTGTTAGAGTCTACGAGAGTCTGGAATAAAACTCATACCTCCCCTGATGCTCTGGGACACGATTTTGCGTCTCCTCCCCCCGACTTGATAAGTGTAGTCTTAAGCCAATTTGTTTTGTTTACAAATCTGGCGTCACACAAATTGCATTGAATCTTCATTCTTCCAGAGTCTGGGGAGTGAATTTGGGAACCATAATTCCAAATGTTGGTGGATGGATCATCTGAAGACATTGTTGCGCACCATTTTGTTGTAGGAGAAATATTGTTATAAAAAAATAAAGAAAATCATGCAAATCTAATCCATAACATCCATTCATAGATTCACAATTACAATTCAACAGTTTAAACTTTCAACTCTAAAAATTGAAAATCTAATTCGACCAACTCCACCCGACCCAACCCGATGGCTAGCCCCTACCCGACTCAACACTCAACATCCCCAACCCGACTCAACTGACCCAACCCTACCACCCAACACCCAACCTGACCCAACTGACTCAGCAACCCCAACCCGACCCAACTGATTCAATAGCCCCAAATCGACCCAACACCCAACCCAACCCAAACCCAGCACCCACCCCGACCCAACCCAGCACCGAACCCACACCCGACTCAACCCAACCACCCAACCCACAAATCAAATATCCAATTAATATATATATATATATAATAGATAGATCCATAGATGATAGAGGTGCCTTTTTGGGTGTTGAGAGAGAGAGAGAGAGAGAGAGAGAGAGAGCTCGAGCAAGTAGCCGAGTGCATGCCATACAACTGAGACGAGTCGAGCAGACGTTGAGTCGGGCTTGGGCGAGTGGCTGAGTTAGGGGGGAGAGAGAGAGAGAGAGAGAGAGAGAGAGAGAGGATATCGAGGGCGGGCCGTGGCGGGTTGGGTAAGGGAAAGTGAAATGATGGGGACATCATGCGCACACGCGCACGCACACCACCCCCCCTACGCACATACGTACGCAGGAGGATCTCATCATCGATCTGGCTCGATGACGACGTCCAGGGAGGGCCCCCTAGCTAAAAGACAAGTTTTGGTGGGCCCGATAGTCAAAAAAAGCCCATAATGGGATCTCATGATCGTGGCCCACTCGTCGGATTGATTTCATTTTTTAGGTTTTGCTTATTGTTATTATTTAGAACATTGTAAACGCTTTAGATTTCTGTGTTTGGTTTTTATTTTAGTTTACTTCATCGCCAAGTAATAGGTTACGCACATGGTGCGAGTTTTTGGGGTATAGAGTTTTCCTATAAATAGGCACCCCTTGTAATTCTTTTGATTCATTGAAGATTAATAAAAGTTCTGCATTTTCCTACTCTTTGAGTTGTGAAGCCTAATTGGGTGTGAAGCCCTCCCTTCATCGAAGGGTTAACTACCGTGGTGCGAAGCCACATCTATCCCGATTCGCCCCCATCCATCGCCATCTCTACTACCCATCTTCTACCATTCATTCTTCTCACCTTACCTCATCATCTACACTTCAAATCAATCATCTATTACAGTAATTCTCCTCCCCACATCAGAATTTCAGAATCTGGCCCTACAGGAGGGCTGAAACTTCGGCGGAGCACCACGCACAAACCGTACATCGGATCGAGCTGAGATTTGGGGGTTTTGGAGTTCATCCCTGGCCGACCAGGGCCAAGGTGGCCTTTTTCTGAATAGTGGGCCCCACGCACGTGCGACCGGGATAACACACACGTGCGCCTGGGCCATCATTGTTGTCCACGCGTGCGATACTTTTCTGGTTCGTCTCTCTCCTCTCTTTTACTCCACTTTCACCCAAAATCCCTAAACCTAACCTTAAATTATTCAAATCTCCAATTTTATGTCCATTTTCTTACCCTAGGGTTCCTTGATTTGAAATTGGTGAATCCCTTGGATTAGGGACTGATTACTATGCATGTGTGGATGATTATTTCTTATCTTTGAGTATCGTTTGGTTCATAATTTTTATTGATCCAGCCCTATCATGTGTAGGCCTGGACCCGCATAGATTCCCCTTAATTGAATGTTTGGACTTTCACGTGGGATATGGAATTTGTGTAATTGTTTCTGAACTAACGTGATCTTAAGCCTGAAATCGCGCATATCATAGTTAATTTTCATGTCCTGCATCATGAAAGGATTAGAAACAAAAGGAATAGACGGCCAGGTAGGGTAGGGTTTTTTTTTGTTTTGACTTTTTTTGTAATATAATATATATAATATATAATATATTCAAGTCGAGCTGAGTTCGAGTCGACCTAAACTATGCTCGACCTCGGCTTGTTTTCAAAACGAGATGGGTTATATGAAGCTTGGCTCACCTCAAATCATCCTTCAAGCCGAGTCAAACCGAGCAAGATCAAGCCAAGCTGAGCGAGTTTTTGAGCTAGCTTGGCCTGTGTACAACCCTAATCAAGAGCAGTCATGGGCACATTGTCTCCTCTCCATTTCACTATGATTGTGGATCAATGGATGTCCTAAGTAGCATGCCATTCTAGGGCTAAGGCATCCAATCTAGTGGAAAGCATGCATGTGGATCTACCAGTGTTTCGGTTTCTCACTATGCTGATGACACGCTGCTTTTCAGCAGAGCTTTCATCCTAGACACAACCTACCTGAAAGGATATCATTTACAGTTATGAGATCATTTTGGGGCAGCATGTGAATACGATTAAAGGCAATATTATCGGCTCCAATTTGGACAATGAAATTGTGACCTCATTGGCAAATTACTTAGGTTGTCCAGTGGAATTGTCCCACGGAAGCATTTGGGTATACCTGTCTGCATGTGTACGCCCCCTAGCATCTTGGGATGAGCTAGTCGAAAGAATAGACAGACAATTAGCTCCTTGGAAATCAAAACTTTGTCTTTGGGAGGGAGGATTAGTTTGTTGAAGGCGGCCATTGCAAATGTCCCCAGGAATCTTCAATCCCTTTTCAAATGCCCGGTCAGCATAGAGAATAGGATTGAGTCCCTTCAAAAGAAATTCCTTTGGAATGACAAGGATGATTATCATAAATATCATTTAGTTGCATAGAAGGATTTTTGTAAATCCAATGACGGCAAGCTAGGTATCAAATCTATCAGGCAGGTGATTTAGAGCGGGTCGCGGACAGTTTCATGGCCAAGATGGATCAGAAAAGGCCCGGTCGACGACAAAAGTGATCCAGACCGTCGGACCTTAGATCGGGTGTATCTCGCAATCCGGAATGAGTTAGCTGACGTAAAATATATGATTTTGGGGTAGAATGAGCTACTTTAGCTAACCAACCCAGCTACGCCAAGTTGCGCAGCCCGGAATTGCGAAAAACCCCTGGATCGACGGTTGTTTCCCTATTTTAATTTCATTTTTACTATAAATAGTAAGTTTTAGTTTGATTATAACTCTTCATCCGTTAGGCTTTAAGAGTTGCGCCCAACGTGAAAAGAGCTTAGAATAATTAGGAGAACGGTTTGGTGAAGCCAAATAAGACACTTACTATTTTTGGCCGAAAACCTTGTGCAATAGTAGACATCACGACCGTCTATAAATAGTAAGTTTACTATTTATAGTAAGTCGCGAATTCTAGGAGTTTTAGTTGTAGTTTGATTCTGATTTCTTTCCCATTGCTTGGTACCCCTATTTAAAGGGTTGTGAACTCGTTTTTATTGATTCATTAATCAAATTCGAATTTATTAGAATTTATTTCTATTTCCTGCTTTCTTTTCTCGTGGATTCGAGAAGTCTCTGTGAGGAGTCCAGAGAAGTTTCGTGGATTCGGAATAGTTATCCTCTTGAGGAAGACGGTGCTCGACCTCACGTCCTCCCCTGCGTCAGTTTGGTATCAGAGCGAGGTTTCTCCTCGGATCGATGGTTTTTAACGACAGGTCGGGTAACAATCCCATGGGCGGTGCTCCAGGGAATTTACCTTTAACGGCGGCAGCTTTCGAAGTAGCGCAACGAAAGAATCAGCAAGCCATGCAAGGGTTGCAGGCTTCCATCGACCGCATAGCGGATCTCATGGCGGAAAACCTAAGGTAACTCCGTGTTCCTGGTGGTAATCCTCCACCGCCAATTTGCTAAAACTCGTAATCGCCCTGATCGCAGGATAGTACCGGCAGTGCATCCAAAGGTCATTCCCGAGGAAGGGGGCTCCAGTGAGGAAGAATCGACGATATAATCTTCCAACACCCCAGACATGGCGGCAGTCAAGTAGATCGAACGGATCGAGAATTCAAGATGCAGGTTGATATTCCTAGCTTCAATGGCCAACTACACATTGAGGATTTCCTTGATTGGCTTTCTGAAGTTGAGCGATTTGTCGACTATATGGACATACCTGAAGCAAAGAAGGTCAAGCTTGTGGCCTACAAGTTGAAAGGAGGAGCTTCAGCTTGGTGGGAACAACTACAACTCTCGCGAACCAGGCAAATGAAAGCACCAATCCGCACCTGGCAGCGGATGAAGCAGCTACTACGTGCTCGATTCCTCCCTAGCGATTACGATTAGGTATTATTCCAACAATACCAAAATTGTCGACAGGGTAGTCGGTCGATGAGAGAAAATGCAGAAGAATTTTACCGCCTGACGGCGCGTAACGATTTGGTCGAGACTGAATCGCAGCAAGTCGCCCGATTCAACGGTGGATTACGTATGGCTATCCAGGATCGGGTCCAGATGCAGTCCGTCTGGACGATGAATGATGCAATCAAGTTGGCTACTCGGGCAGAAGCGCAACTTGAACGTCCTAACACACGGACCTATCCTACTGCAAGGATCCCTGTGGCAGGTCCGCCCCAGGGAACTGCACAGCCCAAGGGGAAGGATCCTGTAAGAACACGCACTCAACCTCCTACGTCTAAGAACCGAGATCAGGGAAGCGGGCAAGCTAGACCCCAAATGGGCGTATCGACTGCTACTGGTCCAAGTAAAATCCCGAACCCCTATGTTCGGTCAAGGCCCGACAACTGCTATCGTTGCGGCCAACCGAGCCACCTATCAAATACTTGTCCCCAGCGAAAAGTGGTCAACCTCGCCATCAATGATGGTAGTGCTGATAACGCTTATGAAGATCCAGATATTAAAGAACAGAAGCATACACCGAGGATGAGGCAGATGATTTAGGTTGGGTTCAGCAAGATCACGGCGAGTCGCTCGTCGTGAGGCAACTATTATATGCGCCAAGAAAAGAAGTGCATCCACAGCGGCATAACATCTTCCGCACTAGGTGTACGGTGAATCGAAAGGTTTATGACGTGATCATTGACAGTGGAAGCAGCGAGAACATCGTTTCCAAGGTCGTGGTGGAAAAATTGCAATTGAAAACGGAGCGTCATCCCTCTCCATATACAATCGGTTGGATCAAGAAGGTCAGCGAAACAAAGGTAACTGAATGGTGCACCATATCCTTTTCAATTGGCAAACATTATAAGGATGAAGTAGAATGCGATGTGGTTGACATGGAAGCATGTCACATACTACTCGGTCGGCCCTGGCAATCTGACCGTGACGCTACTCATAAAGGGCGAGATAACATATATATCTTCATCAAGGACGGCCGGAAGACCAAATTAGCCCCTATGGATCCAGAAGGACCACCTGAAACTTCTAAAGCGGACGGCCGTTTTCTCTTAACCATCCGTTTTCTCTTAACCATACGGGACTTCGTGGAAAAATCCAAAGAAACAGGACAGACTTATGCATTAATTGTAAAAGGGGAAGAACTCGAGCCTACCATCATCCCTGAAAGACTAAGGCCACTACTACATGAATTCAAAGAAATCTAGCCCGATGACCTTACCTATGGGTTACCCCCCATGCGGGATATCCAACATCATATCAACTTTGTCCCTGGGTCCAGTTTACCTAATCGTCCTCATTATCGAATAAGTCCGAATGAGTGCGAGATTCTGGAGGGACAAGTAGAGTTGATCCGTAAGGGTCTTATTCGAGAAAGCATGAGTCCATGTGTTGTACCAGCTCTATTAACTCCAAAAAAAGATGAGAGTTGACGCATGTGTGTCGACAGCCGAGCCATCAACAAAATTACCATAAAATACAGGTTTCCTATACCACGGTTGGAGGATATGCAGGACATGCTAGAGGGTGCAAAAATATTCTCTAAATTGGAACTAAGGAGCGGCTACCATCATATTCGAATACAGCCGGGTGATGAGTGGAAAACGGCCTTTAAGACCAAGGAAGGATTATACGAATGGATGGTCATGCCCTTCGGTCTTTCGAATGCGCCTAACACATTTATGAGATTGATGAACCAAGTTCTGAAACCTTTCATTGGGCGGTTCGTTGTGGTTTATTTTAATGATATTTTGATATACAGTCAAGACGAAACCACCCATATGGAACACCTCAAGAAGGTCCTTTAAGTGCTCACTAAAAATAAACTGTACCTCTATTTAAAAAAGTGCAGCTTCATGACTAATAGCCTATTGTTCCTGGGTTTTGTCGTAACATCCACGGGCATTCGGGTGGATGAGGAAAAGGTGAAGGCAATCAAAGAATGGCTAGTTCCCACAAATATTCACGAAGTGCGAAGTTTTCATGGACTGACGACATTCTATCGTCGGTTCGTGAAAAATTTCAGTATCATTGTGTCACCAATCACAGATTGCATGAAGAAAGGGCAGTTTCAGTGGATTGACGAAGCCGACAGGAGCTTTGTCGAAATCAAGCGCAGATTATCCACGACCCCGGTTCTTGTACTTCCCAACTTCGACAAACTGTTTGAAGTCGAATGTGATGCCTCATATGTCGGAATTGGGGGGAGTTTTGTCTCAAGAAAGTAGGCCAGTAGCCTTCTACAGTGAGAAACTTAGCGATGCACGCAAGAAGTGGTCTACATATGAGATTGAGTTATACGCGGTGGTCCAGGCACTGCGACACTGGCGACATTATTTGATTCAAATGGAATTCATACTTTACACGGACTATCAAGCTCTCAAATTCATTAATAGTCAAGCTAACATTAACCGTGTGCATGCTAGATGGATCTCGTTTTTGCAGGAATTCATGTTCGTACTAAAACACAAGTCAGGGCAACAGAACAAAGTAATTGATGCACTAAGTCGCCGTGCAACTTTGTTAGTCACTATGAGCAATAAGGTTGTCGGGTTCGAGCGCCTCAAAGACATATATGCCAATGACGACGACTTCAAGGACGCATGGGTTAGATGCTAAGAAGGTCACCCTGGCGACTTACATATGCAAGACGGGTTCCTTTTCAAGGGAAATCGACTGTGCATCCCGAACGGTTCGCTACGGGAACAGATAATCCAAGAGCTACATGGAGGTGGCCTCAGTGGACACCTTGGGCGAGACAAGACACGAGCTCTTGTGGAAGAACAGTATTACTGGCCGCAATTGGTACGTAATGTGAGAAAGGCAGTCCAACGTTGTTATATTTGTCAGACCTCCAAGGGCAATCTCATAATACGGGCCTCTACACCCCGTTACCCGTGCCTGACGGCCCTTGGGAGGATTTATCTATGGACTTCGTGCCTGGTCTCCCACGAACACAACGCGGCATGGATTCGTTGTTCATGGTAGTAGATCGTTTCTCCAAGATGACGCATTTTATTCCATACAAGAAGACTCGATGCAACACACGTGGCGAATCTATTCTTCAAATAAATTGTGCGGCTACACGGGGTTCCCAAGACTATTACTTCTGACCATGACACAAAGTTCATAAGTCACTTTTGGCGGACTTTGTGGACTCGATTCGATACACGACTTCAGTTCAGCAGCGCCTACCACCCACAGACTGACGGTCAAACTGAGGTTCTGAATCGCACGTTGGGAAACCTCCTTCGATGTATTTCAGGAGAAACCGAAGCAGTAGGATTTAGCTTTGTCTCAAGCGGAGTTTGCATTCAACAACATGGTGAACCGCTCGACAGAGAAATCCCCGTTCTAGGTTATTTACGGACGAGTACCTCGCCACATACTAGACTTGGTCCCTTTGCCCAAGCTCCCAGGCATGAGCATTGCAGCAGAACATATGGCTGACAAGATCATGGGCATTCATGCGGAGGTACAAACCAAGCTACATGCCTCGAACGAAAAGTACAAGGAGCAAGCGGACAAGCATCGACGACAAAAAGTGTTCGAGGTGGGCGACCAAGTAATGGTCCATCTGCGCAAAGAACAATTTCCAACCGGAACGTACAACAAGTTGAAGAATAAAAAGATTGGACCGGTACCAATCATCCGAAAGATCAATGATAACGCTTATGTTGGTGATCTTCCAGATGACATGGCGATCTCACGGACTTTCAACGTCGCGGACCTGACCGAGTATCATGAACCAGCGCAAGATGAGAACTCGAGGACGAATTCTTTTGAAGTGGAGGGGACTGATGTAGAGCGGGTCGCGGACAGTTTCATGGCCAAGATGGATCAGAAAAGGCCCGGTCGACGACAGAAGTGATCCAGACCGTCGGACCTTAGATCGGGCGTATCTCACAATCCGGAATGAGTTAGCTGACGTAAAATATATGATTTTGGGGTAGAACGAGCTACTTTAGCCAACCAACCCAGCTACGCCGGGTTGCGCAGCCAGGAATTGCGAAAAACCCCTGGATCGACGGTCGTTTTCCTGTTTTAATTTCGTTTTTACTATAAATAGTAAGTTTTAGTTTGATTATAACTCTTCATCCGTCGGGCTTTAGGAGTTGCACCCAACGTGAAAAGAGCTTAGAATAATTAGGAGAACGGTTTGGTGAAGCCAAATAGGACACTTACTATTTTTGGCCGAAAACCTTGTGCAATAGTAGACATCACAACCGTCTATAAATAGTAAGTTTACTATTTATAGTAAGTCACGAATTCTAGGAGTTTTAGTTGTAGTTTGATTCTGATTTCTTACCCATTGCTTGGTACCCCTGTTTAAAGGGTTGTGAACTCATTTTTATTGATTCATTAATCAAATTCGAATTTATTAGAATTTATTTCTATTTCCTACTTTCTTTTCTCGTGGATTCGAGAAGTCTCTGTGAGGAGTCCAGAGAAGTTCCGTGGATTCGGAATAGTTATCCTCTTGAGAAAGACGATGCTCGACCTCACGTCCTCCCCTGCGTCAGCAGGTTAACCTCATCCTGTTGGGTAAGTGGTGGTGACGGTTAAGGGATCCAGAAAATGCATCGTGGAAGGATGTCCCTGCTGCAAGATATGGTACATTGCAAAACAGTTCTGGCAGTGATGGTGCTAACCACAGTATGGGATCTTATAGTTTGAGGTATGTGTCATCAGCTGAAGAGGAGTTTAGCAAATGTGTCAGATTCGGGGTTGGATTGGGTGAAATAGGATGGTTCTGGGAGGTGTAAGAAATTTGTTTCGTTGCATTCAATCATGCCACTCAAATGTCATACGGACGCATTGTTTTAGAAGAATTCCTCGTTACGAGAAGATCACCCTCCTAGCGCAGATTTTGAAAAATGAAACTCACGTTCCAATTTTGAGAAGCGATAGTAGGCAGTGGGATACTGAAGTAAACAGAATCTTCTCAGCAAAATCTTTCTTCAACAGGTTAGTTCAAGGTTCTTACCCTGTGGAGCCTTTTTACTTTGCTCGTTCAGCACTCTTAGGTTCTGCTATAAAGGTGATTGACCTTTTTGTTGGGCTATCTCTGGAAAAAAAAAAAAAATCCTCAAGCTGTGGACCACATGAAAACAGAGGGCACTAGCTTTCCTAACGGATGCTCACTAGTTTTCTCATGAGGAAAATGTTCCCCATCTATTGTTGCATCATAGTTTCCTGCGGAGGATATAAGCTGATGTTTTTGACCATTTCAGCATTAGTTGGGTTATTCCCGGTTCAGTGAGGGAGCTATTCTCCAATTAGTCATGTGCCATAGCTCCTGTTGGGCTTTCTGTGGAAGATGACTATTCATGCGGTTTACTGGTACATCTAGTTGGAACAAAATGCCAGAATATTTCATGGAAAAATCTCCAGTGCTGACAGAGTGATTGCTAATGTAATTAATTGTATTTGGAATTGGACAAAGGATTATAGAAACCAGCATGGTATCTTAAGCCAAACGCTTTGATCTACCTGGAAGAAGGTTATCCAAGGGGTCGTCCGATGCCCAAGATTAAATGATCCATCCTGGCAGATTCAAGCTTAATTTCGATGGTAGTTCACTGTGGAGCCCACAGTAGTGGGGGATTAGCAGTATAATAAGGATCATTTTGGCAGTTGTCTCGTCTCCTTTTTAGGGCCAATAAGCATGCATGAATCAAATTAAGGCAGAGGCAGCAGCTATGCTCAAGATATCAAAGTTGAAATTGAGTGGCAAATGGAGAACCTGATCATGGAAGGAGATTCCACCAGTGCAATAAAAATGAGCTCAATCTGGCTTCTGGCATTGTCCATCACTAACATTATGGAAGAGATTTCTAACATATGTAATGGCAGATAGATCCCTTTCTCCCATGTCATCAGAGACGCAAATGAGGACGTGGATACATTAGCTAAGAACAGCATCTCTAAGGAGAGCTTTTTAATTGATATTTGAGTTTAGGATTGCTAGTCTGTTGTTCTAGATTCTATTTGTTGTAGGGTGATGTGCCTCCTCTTTGTTACATCAGTGTCTTGTTGGCTGTCTTTTTGTATTTATAGTTTTCTTGTTTGACAAAGTATTGAGATATTCATTAGATAAAAAAATATCTCAAAGAGTTTGGATCACTCGAGTTATAGTTGAGCAACTTCGATAAAAGTTGGATCACTTTATAAGTCACACATAATAACTGTTCACTGAAATAGTTGGATCACTTTATAAGTCACACACATTGAGTGGAGTACATTAAAACTAGTAAGTCCCTCTGATCCAAAAGAAATGGTAAAGATGGTAATACCTGAGAAGCTCCAAGGATCTTAAGGCGGAGGTACTGATAACAAGAACTGACGGACTCCCTGCAACAACTTTTCCCTCTAAAAGCTGCCCTTCATAGAGTGTTTCTTTCCATGACATTCCAAAAGTAGCCTTCAAATGTTTACTTAAATTGCTAGCATCCTGAGTCAGATCTTGGGACAGATCCACGATGCATGTATCTGCACATCTCAAATGTTCATCCAGTGTTTACTAAAGAAAAATGTGTATTGGAGACATTCAAATCATCTTCACCTAACATTCAGTCAAGTGGTGATAGAAACCCACATTCATGTGCATTTGCACGGAATCTCATTTTAGTTTTAGAAAAAAGGTCAAGTTGCTATCTATAGAATGATATGATGAGTTCAGCAAGTGACTTGACTACACTTACATGGTTGACTAGTTCAAATATATTCATTTCAAGCTTCCATTGTTCTTATTTTAAGTCAAGAAAGAAAAAAATATGTTGATTTACAAAAGTAAAAAAGGGCCAAATATATGGATCTCATCCATCTCAAACTTTTCCATATTAAAAGGGCAAAGGTAGCCTTCTCTCATTATTGAACTCAACCACTTGTCATCCAATACTATTAAAATTATTTAAATAAAAAAATAACTGAAAAATCAAGAAGCCAGAATACTTGCATCCACCTTTGCTCAGAAACAAAGTAGCAAATAATCAAATATATTAACAATGCAAGCCAAACTTGGAGGCAATGTTTTAAATATCGTTATCGCGTAAAGTATCACACCCTTGGGATACGGATAAATACCGGTTATCGCATGGGATATGTCGGTTATATCGCGTAATGTATCGTTATTGTTGGGAAACATGGGAACATTGGGAAATTGGTCGAATTTTTCAATGAAATTTTAGGGATTGTTGAAAAGGACATCAATACACATTTAGAAATCAAAACATTACCAAAAAAAAGTACACATAATAGGGGTTTCTTTTGTATGGGGTCCTAATATATGTGCTTTCCAATTGAACTAATATAAGTATATTCAAAGTCTATTCATATAATTTATAAATGTAAGAAGACATGTACGGAAACACAAGCAATACATTCAAAAGCAAAAGAAGAATCACTAGATCAAGTTACATACATGTTTAATTTTGTGTTTGGATACAAAGATTGCAACTGATTTGTGAGAAACTGAGAAATTTTGACTTTTCTCAATTTTCCGCAACTTGACCCATCTCCCCCAAATCTCAAATTCGAAGTTCCGAATCCATGATTTTCATGAAAAACATGAAGAATCATAGATTTATAACCATTTAACACTGGTTTAACATGATTTACAACAAAAACATGGATCGAAAATTGAAAATGCTCACTCGATCAAATAGGTGGGATATATCGGCACTGCCTGTGCATTTCATATCGCACAGGTGGGATACAAGATATATCGTGGGATATATCGGCTGATATCATCGATATTTAAAACACTGCCTGGAGGTACAACAAAATACAAGTCAAAGTCGAAGATAGTGCATGATGATGGTGACATAAGTTTTGTTGGACACGAGAGTTTCCCTCCTTTCCTTATCCGTGTTTTCTCTCGACAGTTTGAAGTTGAATTTCAAATTCAACTTCGAACTTAGATTGGATAAGGAGATCGTACGAGATCGGATAACCTCCAGTCTCATCCAAACTCCCGACGCTTCCATGTAAAAGTGAAAGAGTTCTCTCGTGAAATAAAAATATAATTCCGAGAGTCCAAAGAAAAAAATAATAGAGGCCAATACCACATTCGATATGTCCATCATGCCCGTCCCTTGCACAATCTAAACCATTGATCATAATCTGAGGGCCATCTTTACCGTAGAATCAAAGGGATGATAAAACCTTTTTGCTCATTTAGTGGTTAGGTGGACCACTGGACCTACACCATTCATCATCGGCTTTTACAAAGGTCCCATATCGTGTAGACTATTGGATCCTATGGGCCCACTCTTCCGAATTTATGGTTCTAAAAAGCAACTCAAAAGACAAGCATGTTATGCATGATTATCAATGGAACTTGGAACCCTTATTTTCATGAAATCGAAAGACGGATGGACTGCTCCAACAAGAAAGTCCTTGAGAAATTTCACAGTCTACTCCATCAATAATACCATTTCTCATAAGTTCATTGATGTTTCAACAAATATTATTATTATTTATTTAGAAAGATAACAAAAGCATATTATAAACATGCATCAAAAAGGCAAAGTATGTAAAGGAGGGGCTAGCAACCACCCCCCCAAATAGAGTGGCTCAAGTTCTTAAAGCACCTTCCATTCCTTTCTTCTCAAATAACCCAAAGACCTGCCAAAATACAAAGACGCCAAAGGACTTTCAATTCCTTTTTGAGATCCACCCCATGCCAAGACAAAAAGAATAAGTCAATGGAGGTCAGGCAGGCCCAAGTAACTTGAAGGTTCATTTTCAAGTTCGTGGATATTATGGTGGCAAGATAGGACAGGAATATGGGGATGGTAATGATGCCAGTTGCAAAGCAGTTGGACAAGTTGTTAGCAGAAAAGAGGTCACACCTCTATTGAACACCATGTACAACATACTATACTACTTGATTTTAGAAGATATTTCTAAGCTACCAGAAGTTTAAGTAGTCTAGAAAAGTAATTAGAACACAGGGTTCATCTACAATCACAACTGTCTGATTGCACTCATGCAGAAATTTACTGGTAACAAAAATTTGCAGCGATCTGGCATCACAAGGTTTGCAACAAATTCTATCTCATTGGAGAGCTTATGCAGGCATAACAATGCTCTCTTGCATTTGTTTGTTTCTGATAAGCGGATGGGGTCTCAATTGGAAAAGCAAAATAAAAGGAACAGAGAGAGATCCCCAAATATTGTGAAGGATGATATTATTTAACCTCAGTAAGTAGAGAAAATTGTGGGCATCATCAACGCTCTAGTTCTTGTGCCGAAACTAGTCAATGTTGAGGTGAAGCCAACTGTATCCTATTTGTATGAAGCAACGGAGAGAGCAAAACAAGCAATCAAGCATGGGAGCCACATTTATAAATGATATTGAAAAATCATCAATGGAAGATGGTGCAAACAGCTTCACCAAGATATCCATGTTGCAGATAACTACACCAGAATCTTATAACTTTAGCATTTGTTTGATAGTTTGTTGTGTTATTGTTGCTTGTAATGTCCACTAACTAAAATTATATCAATGCAGCATCTTAAATCTCGAATATCAATATTGTATGAATTTGAATCAAGGGATGGATATTGAGTACAACACGAAAAATGTGGTTAAGAGGATTGTGTTTAATACGGATAGCAAGATTAAAGCTCTTATCCCAGGTGAGATGAAGATTGAGTGTTTCAAGTTTGAAGATGTTTGCACTTTGCAATAATGTACATCTCTGCACGTTGTAGTTTATATGCATCTTTGTGCTTTAATAAACCAGAATGTCGTAGTGTATATCTTTGCATTTTGTAGCCTAATCTATTTATTAATCAAGAAAAAATATTTGACTAATATCTCACACAGGAACATGGAAAAGTGTGACCCAGGTAATTACCATTTAGTAATTTAAGATTTATCATTTGTTTAGAAATTCAAACATGCTAAGTACTTGTGTATTTCTTTTTATCTTTTTTATTTATTTGGTGGGACACTTATGGAGACAACACTCCTGATTAGAAAATAGTGGCCATGAAGGTATTGAGTCAAACATGTTCCTCATTAGGTTGTGAGAGGAATCGGAGCACATTTTTGTCAATCCACACCAAAGCCGATGAACAGGCTAACAATGCAAAAGCTGGAGAAGTTGGCACATGCGTACTATAGTTTGAGATTAAAAGATCAGAATACAACTTGATTAAATTCAGATGATGACCATGAATATGGTCCAATTAATTTGTATTGTATTCTTTGAAAGTGAGGACTCACTTGATCTGTGGAACATTGAGACCTAAGATTCAATATTATTGAATGATGCGGAGTTCAACAATCATATAGAGAGGAGTTGAGACGAGATGAATTAAATATAAATGAAGGTAGATGAGAAGTTAGCACAAGTTATGGTCAGGGCCAGCAAAGTTAGCCAGACCTAGAGTTGGTACATTGACATTCCAATGGTTATAGTAGAAGCAATGAGAAGATATAGTCTGACTGTAGTGATAGCGGCAGCAATGGCAATGGTGTCCACAATTTGAGTATGGTGAACATCATTGGGGTGAAGGAATCCATATTCATGATTGTATGTATTCACGATACAAGCAGCTAGAGCAACAGGAGGCCCAGGAGGGTCATGGGCCAAATGACACTAACACTGGATAATCCGGACCTGCTAATGAGATAACTCATGGATATGGTCATGATTATGGTCCAAATAGACGTTAGGCAGGGGGATTCCTAGGGCTAGGGGATGGGTAGGCACTTTCTTCTTGGACCAGTCCTGGATATGAAGGATGTGGATATGCAAATCCCATCATTCGCAGTACAAGCAAAGCTATGGTTCTAGCTCCGGTACTACTAGCTGCAAAATGCAGATGATCTTTGTTCATTGATATTGTATTCCCATCCGGACATGGGAATGTTGCACTATATTGTGGTGTTGCATGGGTGCAAGAGCATCAATACCATAGCAATGGTGATGATTGCATTCTTGAGCATCCGGCACATAGCCCTTTTCTGTGATGATTGGTGAATCACTCATCAATTGTCAGTGTTAACTTGTTTTATGAGCAATTTATTGTCATCTTGATCCAAAAACTTTTGTGGCCCAAGAAATTTTTAATGGTCAATTACTACTAATTCCTATACTATGGTCCACCTGAGATTCAGATCTTTTTATTTTTTGGATCATGTCCTAAAATGGGAGGCGGATTGTGTTCTACCCCGCCCGTCTCTAGCTATGACCGAGCAGTTCTGTGGGCAGGCCCACCGTGATGTATCATTTTATCCACGATGTCCATCCCTTCTCTCATATTATTTTAAGATATGTGCGCAAAAAATGAGGTAGATCCGATACACGTGGTTGTGGGTGATTGCGTGTATCCGCAGGGATTAATCTCACTTCAAAAATGAGGTGGGGACACCCTGTGTCTTCCAAAAAAAAACAAAATTTTGAGGTAGATCCAACGCTCAAGTGGAACACATCAAATAATAAGCTTGGGTTGCATTAAATGCAAGAGTCATCTGTGGTGTGGTCCACTTTAGCATTGGATTTGCCTCATTTTTTTGCTCATATCTTAAATTGATCAAAGAAAATGGATGGATGGCATGGATAAACAGATACATCATGGTGGGCCCACCCACAGAATTGCCCGTTCATGGCTAGAGACGGACGGGGGTATGATGCAATCAGCATCCCCTAAAATGAGCTTTCAACACGGATGAACGATGTGGATGTGAGGAAAATACATCACAATGGGCTCCACAATATGGGATCCCACCCACCACGATGGATCCACTCCAGTTTGGCTAGTGACGTCAGCCAATAATTAGATTGCTACTGGTTGATGCTTTGTGGGCCCCATCATGTTGCATGTGTTTTATCCATGTTGTCCATCCATTTTTTCATATCATTTTAGGGCTTGATCCCAACATAAGGAAATTGAGGTAGATCTCAATCTTAGGTGGACTACACCATAGGAAAACGGTAATGATTGAATGTTCACCATTAAAAACCTCCAAGGCCCACTTTAATGTTTATTTGACGTCCTACCAGATGATTAGGTCCTAAAGACCTAGATGAAGGGAAAAACAGATATTAGTTTGATTTTAAACTTGTGGCCCCCAAGAAGTTTTTAAGTTACATATAAGTGGGCCCACTTTTACATGTTTTTTAATATATGGGCACACTTTTAGGACTCACCTAATAATTAGTTTAGCTTAAGAATCGATCCAACTATTCATCTAGATGGGCTCAATAAAATTACATACTTTTATCCAAGCTTTTCTACGTGTCAATTTAATTTTTAAACAATTTCATACTCCAAAACTCAGGTTTGGGTGAATATACAACATGTTACCTGTAACTTACTTATAGGTTATCCAAACACGGAAACTAAATTACATGTAAGTAAATTACAGCTTACACCCAAACAGGATTACCTGTAACTTTCTTTCACCTATAAGTAAGTTACTTGTAACTTACTTAAAAACGTTACGGGCATCCAAACGCAGTCTTAGAGATTAGATTTCAAAGGTGTAGCTCTGATCACTAGTTGTTTGTCCAGCACCAAGATGGCAGAATGACTGTCTTAATAGTTTAAATTGATGATATAGTTCTCACAAAAAACGAAAGAGCAAACCATCGAAGACCTAAAAAATCATCTTCAGAAATGCTTCAATATCAAGAATCTCAGACATTCGAAACATTTTCTTGGCACAGAAGTTGCATGATCGAAGGTAGGAGTCATCCTTCCACAAAAGGAAGTACACTCCAGATTTAAATCACACAAGACTGGCAATCTTTAGTTGTAAGCCCATACATACACCTCTTGGGGAGGAAATTGAGAACTTCTCATAAACAGGAGCTACACAATGCTCGGCATTTCGAGTTCGGTCCAGCAGCTATGTAGGTGGGCTCAAGTCTCTCCTATCCAGACCGTTCATCTTGTGGGACCCATCATGAGCGCATCACAACAAGATTTCCATCTAGTTTGTTGAGCAATACCACTTCGTAGAAATCATAACAATAATTTCAAGAAGGAAGAGAGAGAGAGAGAGAGAGAGAGAGAGAGAGCTAACCTTTGAATCCTTCCAACTCGAGAGAAGACAGCTTGATTCCATTTGCCGATTGGAATCGATCGAGAAAGAACTGAAGCTGCTGTGTTGCCGCGAGAAGTACAGGTGCTTTGGAATCACCATCTGCTTTTGGGGTTTTCTTATTCTTCTTCTTCTTCTTCTCTGTATTGACTCTGTTTTTGCCGAGAGGAATGTTGTTAGGGTTTTTGGAGAGGGTTTTGGATCCTTTCACTCGCTTCTGCTTCTGGACTTTTGGTTTCCCGCGGGCGGCCATTTCTCGCGTGGAAGATTACCCGGTTCGAGTGGAAGGGAAAAGGCTTTTAAGGAATGAGCCTTGAATCGGAACCGTCCAATTGGTGGGGCCACTGTAGACGGGGAAAGGCGGCCCGCTTCCTGCCATACACTTGATCTGAACCGATCATCCCTACGGGAACACCTTTGATTGGCCACTGGCCAAAAATTGCTGTGATTGGACGATCCTAACCATCCAATGGGTGAAAACTTTTCTTCTAAATAGGAGCCCCTTGCTATATTTGTTTTTAATTTTCACCTGGGTGCGACTAACTAGAGGACAAGCAGTGTCCTATTTCGACCTGCGCCGACCACATAGCGGTGCTCTGTCGGCCGCGCCATGATGATGCACGTATTTTATCCACACCGTCCATCCATTTTTCCAAGTCATTTTAAATATCCACATTTCAGGTGAACCACATCATGGGAAATAGTGTTGATTGACTGCTTAAGCATTAAAAACTTATTAGGGCTACGAAAGTTTTAGACCTAGCTCATCTTTATGAGGGCCACAAAAGTTTTAGGGCCATGTGACCTAATTAACAGGTTGAATGGCAAATACACATTACGATGAGCCTTGAGACGCTTTTAATTGCCCGCATTCAATCACCAGCTTCTTGTGGTGTTGTAAGTTTGTATGCTAAAATAAAAATCCAAAATAAAAGAACAGCATGCATAAAACATATAAATCATAGTGGGGCTATGGGAGCGTTGTTTTTTTTTTTTTATTAGCTTGTTAGTACACACCCATGTCAGTGGGAGCATTGTTCAATAATAAGTATTGGCAATGAGCAATCCACATCCACGTGGCGCATATGAATTGCTGCAACCGTAGTAACCCCGGTCATAAGCTATGTAGAGCTCATAGAGAAGCCTACATGCAACCATTATGTCACAATCCGAAATTCAAATATCGAGGGTGCATTTGATACTTGGGCTCCCTATTTAGACTTGTACACCAAGTATACCTAATTAAGCTAAATATATAGTTTCTGGACTTTTTCGGACTAAGTTCGTAAGTGGAGTTTCCTAAACTATAAATAGGGGTCCCTGAGGCTATTTTAAAATATAATAAAGCTTTCTAAAAGTTTTCCAAGGGTTCTTAAAGGGTTATAGGGATTATCAAAGGGTATAGCAAGGGTGAGATTCGAGATTGTTCGAATCGGGTAAGTCCACTCTCTTGTAATTTGCTTTTCATAATGGTTTTCTATCACTTTGTGCCATGGTTTTTTCCAGCAAGAGTTTTCCACGTTAAATCTTTGTGTTCTTCTGTGATTGTTTGTTACTATTGAATTGCTATCCTATATCTAGATCCGTGTGATTCCGCAACACAAATCCCCAACAAATGGTATCAGAGTGATCGTTGGGGCACAGATCTGAATCTGCGGGATTAGTAATAATAGGAAACAGCAAGTTTGATATTGAGAAGTACTCGGGTAAAAATAATTTTGAGTTATGAAAGGTTAAGATGATCTGCCTGTTAACCAAGCAAGGCGAGATTAAGGCTCTTGAGAAGCGGAAATATACCATGAAAGATGATGAATTGGAAAACCTTGATAGTAATGTTTTAGCCTTTATTTGTTTATGTGTCACGGATGAGGTTCTCTATAATGTTTTGAGAGAGAAAACTGCAGCTAGTTTGTGGGCGAAGTTAGAGAACATCTATGCAAAGAAGTCCTCTGAAAATCGCCTACACTTGAACCTTCAAGATGGCAGAGGGTGGAGATCTAGAAGCCCATATCAGCAACTTTAATAAATTGATGTACAAATTGCTGGATATGGAGGAAGTGGTCAAAGATAAGAAACAGGCATGTATATTGTTGAATTCTCTTCCTGCATCATATGAGTCTTTCAAAGACATGATGTGTACCGCAAATAAAAGTATAAGTATTGACACTATTATCTCAGCCCTTCAAGGGAAGGCTATAAGAAAGCTAAATGGCGACATGGGGGCATCTTCCGATGTACTGATTACGAGGGGTAGAGATTCTTAGCGAGGTACAAGATCTTCTAAACATATATCCAAATCCAAGGGCAAGGACAAAGGAAAATTAAAGCGTTGGAATTGTGGGTTGTCTGGACACATGAAGAAAGATTGTAGAAATCCTAAAACGAAGAAAGAAAATTCAGCGGCTTCTTCCAATGAGGCCAATGTGGTCACATCTGATGAAGAATCAAGTGGTGGTGATGTTCTGTCTGTCTCCATGATTGGTCACTTACACAACAATCATAAAGACGAGTGAATACTTGACACAGGAGCATCTTATCACATGACTCCTCATCGGAGTTGGTTTACCAGTTATAAGGAATGCGATGGTGGACAGGTTTTTATGGGCAGTGACAATGCCTATAATGTTGTGGCTATTGGCACGGTAAGCATCAAGATGTTTGATGGGATAGAGCGTAACTTGACTAACGTCAGGCACGTTCCTGATGTGAATAAAAGTTTGATTTCTATCGGTGCACTCGAGGTTATAGGGTGCAAGTTCATCGGTATTGATGGTGTCCTTAAAGTTTTAAAAGAGGCACTTGTGGTTAAAAGAGACACGAAAACCTTTACAGGTTGATTGAGATCACTTCAGCAGGTGGAGCGGCAACAATTATTGCAGACTCCACGTATTTACGTATGTGGCATGCTCGTCTGGGCCACATGAGCGAGCGAGGCATGAAGGTACTTTCTGATCGATGTTTGATTTCAGCTTTTAAAAATTATGATTTAGATATATGCGAGCATTGTATATATGGTAAACAATCTAGACTATCTTTTAAATATTGAAAACATGTTTGTAAGAGAATGCTTGATTATGTGCACTCTAATATATGGGGGTCATCGCCAAAAGTTTCCATTGGAGGGTCATCATGGCTTGTTTCATTCATTGACAACTACTTCAGGAAAGTTTGGGTTTACTTCATGAAATGTAAATCTGAAGTTTTCACCATATTCAAGCAATGGAAGGCAATGGTAAAAAAACAGTAAGGGCGAAAAATACAGGTTTTAAGGACTGACATTGGTGGAGAATTTACTTCCACTTAATTTAATGTTTATTGCAATGATGAAGGGATCATCAGGCACAACACAGTGCGTCACACGCTCGAGCAAAACGGTGTGACTAAGCGAATGAATCGGACTATCCTGGAGAAGGTCAGATACATGTTAAATAATGTCGCGTTGGGCAAGGACCTATGGACTAAGTCCGTTAACACAACTTGTTATTTGGTGAACCGATCTCCTTCAACAGCAATTGAATGTAAAATCCCAGAAGTATAGAGTGGTCGAAAAATCCATTACTTAAATCTACGCATATTTGGTTGTGAGGCTTACTCTCATATACCGTCAGTTAATAGAGATAAGCTAGACCATAGGGCCAAAAATTATATCTTCGTTGGCTATGGCATTAGTGTGAAAGGTTACAGGTTATTCGACAAGGTCACACGCATGGTCATCACTAGCCGTGACGTCAGATTCGATAAAAGCTCCCTATTTCGAAAGAATGATTAAAAGGAGCAAGAGGAACCAGAAAGGGTGATCATAGATGTCCAAATTGACACAGATAATACTCAAGCAGAGACAGATGCGAAGACAAAGGTACAGGATCAGGTGGAGCAGCCACCTGTGAGAAGGAATTCACCACATGATCGCAGGTTACCGGCGAGATACAGGGACGACTCTAATATTGCATATGCCCTCATTACAGATGAGGGGGACCCGTCTACTATTCAGGAGGCACTTGATGAGTCTGATGCAGAAAAGTGGAAAGCAGCTATGGACGATGAGATGGACTCGTTGCACAAAAATCACACATGGGAGCTGGTGGAGCTTCCTGTGGGCCGAAAAGCGATCAGATGCAAGTGGTTATTCAAAAGGAAACATGATAGATACAAAGCAAGGTTAGTGGGGAATGATTATGCTCAGAGAGAATGGATTGACTTTATGGAGATATTCGCGCTAGTGGTTAAGCAGGTATCTATCAGATTCGTGTTGGCGCTGGTTGCCCAATACGATCTCGAGCTGGAACAGATGGATGTGAAGACTACTGTCACGCCCCAGACTCAGTAACCGGACTCACAAGGATTTCGATGACCGGTTCAGAACGCAACAGCCTCCATAGTACCTCATTCTCGGCTCCTGAGGCAGGTTCCGATCCTGAGATCCTATAAGGAGGATTTTCGTAACAGTATAATCATTCCAATACGAGCATACACAAGATCACAACAAGAACATCTGAGAATAACAAAGGCGCACATCGCAAAATCCATTATAAATTTAAACTTTTACAATCATCCATAAGGTCCAAAAGGACATACATGAGATAAAAGGAAAAGAGAGAAAGGTCAGCAACACTGGAGTCCTTAAATGCTCAACTCTACTCCATGCTCTACTACTATGTCGCCTACCTAGGGTATCCTGCACGCATCAATCGTGCATAAACTTATAGAAGCTTAGAGGGTGGTGTAGGTGTGTGATAATGGTGCACAAAAGAGTAGTAGAAGATACAAGGAGAGAAGCATGATCAATGAGGATATCACTAGCCTTACCCAAACTTATTATGAATAAGATGCAATGAGTACTGAGTACCATGCCAAGGCAATGCATGAAGGGGCTTGTACAACCAATGCTAATGCAATGCAATGTAATGTCAATGCTCATATCCAAACCACAAGTCATGTACATTTCCGATCATAAGAAAATCACCAGGGTCCATTACACTGCTGAATGACTGTCGCTCTACAGACCCCGCACAGCCAAACGAGCGTAAGAGACCTCACTACCCGCCTGCGGACAGCCAATCACCAGCAAGGCCTGAAGGTAGCGGACCCATTTACGAACTGGTCAAACTCAGCCTAACAATGCCTCCTCACATCATGCAGGTAAGGCCACACCCCTATCCAACCGACTACACAACAGTGAGAGTCGTGGCCTAATGGTATAAGGCCCTCGTGCGCTTATATATTCCACTCGGTCACGGCGTTGGAGCAGATCCTTGGTACCATGGAAGTTTTGAGAATTTTACCCATGGGCATCCTATGCACCCAGTATGATCAACTAATATTTCCGGTGTCCACAAATACGACCATCCACGAATACCCCTGTGGAGGCAAGACCCTGATGAAGTAAGGGCAGATATCCATAAGCTATGCAATGCCAAATGCACGAATCACACAATCACCCATGCATTAATCCCAAACATTCATCTCTCGGGGAGATACCAACATGTCCTATACAATGACACAACCATGGTCAATCATACCTCAACCAAGCATGCATATGATGCGTATGAGAGTGGGTCATGAAGATGAATAAGGGTGCCAATGAGGTGAAGATGAACTCTCTACTTAACCATGAAGGGTATATGTATTTAACCAATTCTCATAAGGAATACAACCTCTAGTGGGGGCCCATATACCTAGGGTAGCCCATGAGACTATGGAGAACAATAATATGAGCCTAAATAGATGAAACGAGCCTAGCAAGGGTCTATGGTGGGCCTTTAACCACCCATAGAAGTTCATGGGCCTACCTTAGGGCCACCAATGTGGACATCCAACCACAATTGGTCCGCAAGAGGTAGCTCATCTCTAATTGATTACTAATCAAGGCCCAAGGCCCACACAACATTAGAAATAAGAAATGGGCAGCCATTACATACCACATACATTCATGTTGGGCTTCAGAAAGGCGGCTCAAGGCCTATCCAAAACATGGGTCCAAGGGGAACACACATAACCCAACCCATATATACCACTATGGGCCCATAGGGGAAAGGTTAGGGCCCATAGTGGTATATATGGGTCCTACCATGAGTGGAACACCTCCTTATAAATTTTCATAATTTTTAGACATCCAAAAGTATTTTAATAAATTTCAAAATTCCAACCTGTCCAGGGTAGAATGTTGCTGGAACAGTGCAGAAAATTCAGACTGTCCACCTCACTTGGACCACACCTTTGGGACCCCAATGAAGGTCAGATGGGGCTGAAATTTGATATGGTGGTAGGTGGGTCATAAGGCTACAAGAATCATATATTATTTTGTTTCAGTATTCCTACCAAAGACCCATAAATCAGGCCCCAAAGTGGCCCAAAAATCTGTCCAGGCAGATTTGGACAGCAACATGTAATAGAAATAATTAAAATATAAACATGGTTTTCCATGGGATTTAACCCCATGAATTTGTGTGGTGGACCACCCCAGTGGGCCCCAAAAATGTCCAGACCTTCCCCATCATCAAATACCCCTTGCATGTGTCCCATTTAGGTGGATTTTGGGGCCACATGTCTAAGGATGGACCACTATGGGCGTCTAAGCTCCATGGTTGGTCTGGATTTTTGTTGGCCTACAAGGTGGGCCACACATGCAAGATCAGAATTCTATCATAAAGAAAAATAAATAAAGAATCGGCCACAAGAAGAGGGGCTCCGCCACATTGAGGCCCTCCCCTTCATCAATCACACCATACATTCCTTCTATTCATATGTTACAACAAAGATCCACCATATGCATGTTCTAGATTCAAGATCAATGGTTGGGATGCTATCCCAACCATGATTCTAGGGTATAGATGACCTATCATGCTATGGAATCCAAGTAATCCTCCATGATGGGGGCCTATAGAGGGGAAACTCCATGCATGGACATGCATGCATCAAAAAGGCTATTTGGCCACAACTAAGGGATGATATAGGATCTCCACCATGGATTGGTGGACCCTACACTTCCCACAAAAAAGAGATCTAAGAACATGAAAATAGAAATCCTAAGTCCTATGAGTACACCCACCTTAAATTGCTCAAAACTTGGACCTCCTAGCTCCTAGTGCACCAAGGGATACATATCAATGGGTGAGATTGGATTTAGATGGTTAGATTTAGAGGATTAAAGGGGAAATGGGGCTGGAGAAGAGAGGGAGATGGAAGAGAAGTTGCTGGAAAAGAAGAGAAGAGAGAGAGAAATGAGAGGGAAAGAGAGAAAAACTTTTTAAGGGAAGTAATCATAACCTATGGTGATACAAATAATGTTTGCTAAGGTAGGTTAGGTGTGGGTAGTGTTTAGGATGGGTAGTGTTTATTCCATGGAAATTGTAGTGGGTGTGGGTTGTGTGCATGGGAACTTGTGCCATGGAGGTGGTCCACATGCATTTGTACAAAAAGTGGGCCACATGATGAAATGCTCATAACTTTTGATCCATAGGTCGGATTGACGCACAAAACGCGTCGTTGGAACCACAACGACGATACGAACGAGATGACATAGGTCTCGGGTCGATCCGAGTTGGGTTTACGTGACCGAACTCAAGGTGACTGCAAACACAATCGAGGGTCGCGGGTCGCCGGAATTCGACCGGTAGGACCGCGAGACCATGATGAACAAGATGCATACTCTCACACACACATGCACACATGGGAACTAGGGTCGGGTCTCATAATCCTCCCCACCAACAAAGAAATTTCGTCCTCGAAATTGACCAATCCAGGACAAAAGAAAAAAAAAACCACCATCATATAACAATCATCATACAAGGAAGGCAATACAAACAATCATATATCTATCAATCATCAAACAAATGGGGAAAATGCTCTCTAATCTCGGCCTCGTGTTCCCAAGATGCCTCGGTCTCCGAATGATAACCCCATTGCACCTTCACCAAGGGAATGACCTTGGTCCTGAGGACCTGCTCCTTCCGATCGAGAATACGAATTGGCTGCTCAATGTAGGAAGCATCCTCACGGACCTCAAGTGGCTGCCAATTAATCACGGGATTAGTGTCCGACCCACATTTCTGCAACATAGAAACATGAAATATATTGTGGATCGCAGACAACTCAGGAGGTAAAGCAAGCCTATAGGCCACAACGCCTATGCGTTCGGTAATATTAAAAGGTCCAATAAATCTTGGGGCGAGCTTGCCCTTCACACCAAAGCGTACCACACCCTTCATAGGCGAGACCTTGAGATATACCATGTTCCCGACTGCGAACTCGAGGGGTCAACGCCGACGATCAACAAAGCTCTTCTGTCGGCTCTGAGCTGTGCGCATCCTTTGCCTGATAACATCAATAGCCTCTGACGTCTGCAGCACAAGCTCGGGACCTAAGAGACGACGCTCTCCAACCTCGATCCAACAACTAGGAGATTTACACGGTCTACCATAAAGTGCCTCAAAAGGAGTCATGCTGATAGTCGCCTGATAACTATTATTGTACGCGAACTCTGCGAGGTGCATATGCTCATCCCAACTACCCGTAAAGTCGATCACACAAGCTCTGAGCATATCCTCAAGGATCTGGTTGACCCTTTCGGTCTGCCCATCCGTCTGCGGATGATAAGCAGTGCTGAGACGCAAAGTGACCCCCAACGCCTACTGGAAACTCCTCCAAAACTGAGACGTAAATCTGGAGTCTCGATCTGAAATGATCGAAACTGGGACGCCGTGCAATCTCACTATCTCCTCAATGAATATCCTCGCCAACCGGTCCATAGACCAGGAAGCACGCACTGGAATGAAATGAGCCGACTTTGTTAAACGATCGACAATAACCCAAATGGTATCGTGACCGCGTTGAGTCCTCGGCAACCCTGCGATGAAGTCCATCGATACGTGCTCCCACTTCCACTCTGGAACGCTCAACGGCTGCAGGGGACCAGGGGGTCTCTCTAATGATAGGCCTTGACACGCTGGCATGTATCACACTCAGCCACAAAACTTGCAATCTGACGCTTCATCCCCTGCCAGAAGTACTGCTTCCTCATATCATGATACATCTTCGTGGAGCCCGGGTGGATAGTAAGTCTCGATCGGTGTGCCTCGATCATCAGATCACGACGCAACTCTGACACATTCAGGACACACGATCTGCCTCTGAAGCGTAATCCACCATTGGAACCAATCTGCCAGTCTAACTGCTCCACGGATGCGACCTCTGGTCGGTAATCCTAAAGTGACTCGTCCATCTGCTGAGCTTCGATCACCCTAGCCACCAAAGAGGGTTGAATCGATAAGCTTGAAAGCTGGACAATGGAAGACTACAGACCGAACTCAAAGTCAAACTCTGAAACATCCTCGAGCATCTGCCACTGCCGAACCATCATATGTGCCACCAGGCCCCGTGACTGACGGCTGAGTGCATCCGCCACCACGTTTGCCTTACCCGGGTGGTACTGAAGGTCAAAATCATAATCTTTCAGCAACTCCATCCATCGCCTCTGTCGTAAGTTCAACTCGGACTGTGAAAATAGATACTTGAAGCACTTATGATCTGAGAAGAGCTCGAACCTGACCCCATATAGGTAATGCCTCCACACCTTCAGTGCGAAGACAACTGCTATAAGCTCTAAATCATGAGTGGGGTAGTTCAGCTCATGGACCTTAAGCTGGCACGAGGCATACGCCACTGGCTTCCCGTGCTGCATCAGTACAGCACCCAAGCCAACTCTAGAGGCATCGATGAAAACAACAAAATCCTCACTCCCATCAGGAAGAGCGAGAACAGGAGTGGACGTGAGGCGGTCCTTCAACTCCGCAAATGCCTTCTCACAAGCGTCACTCCAGATGAACTCGACGCCCTTCCATGTCAACCAGGTCAGCGGTGCTGCAATACGGGAGAAACCCTCGATAAATTGTCAATAATATCCCGCTAGACCAAGGAAGTTGTAAATCTCGGACGCGTTCGTGGGCTGGCCTCACTGACGCACTGCATCAACCTTCGAGGGGTCCACAACGACACCCTCCCTTGTCACTACGTGACTGAGGAACTTCATCTCCTCCTGCCAAAACTCGCACTTCTCCAGCTTGGCATACAGCTGGTGGGCACGAAGGGTCTCAAGCACAATCCGCAGGTGCTCAGCATGGTCCTCTCGGGTTCTCGAATATACAAGAATATCATCAATGAATACCACCATGAACTGATCGAAGAACGGCCGAAAAATCTCGTTCATCAACTGCATGAATACGGCGGGCGCGTTGGTCAGTCCGAATGACATGACCAGAAACTCAAAGTGACCATAGCGTGTTCGGAAAGCCATCTTTGGAATGTCCTCCTCTTGGACCTGAATCTGATGGTAACCGGAACGCAAGTCTATCTTGAAAAAATACTGCGCACCCTGCAACTGATCGAACAGATCATCAATACGGGGGAGCGGGTATCGATTCTTGATGGTGACTCTGTTGAGCTCACGATAATCTACACAGAGTCGCAACGAACCATCCTTCTTCTTCACAAATAATACCGGGGCTCCCCAAGGCGAACTGCTGGGACGAATAAAACCTAACTCCCGGAGCTCATCTAACTGCTCCTGCAGTTCCCTCAACTCTAACGGTGCCATCCGGTAGGGGGCCTTCGAGATAGGTGCGGCACCGGGCACCAAATCAATCTGAAACTCTACCTGCCGACGCGGCGGCAAACCCGGTATCTCCTGAAACACATCCAGGTACTCACAAATAACTGGCAGCTGCTCAATACTCTCTGCCATAGAATCTTCAACGACCGAAGCCAATAAACTAGATAGCAGCTCTCCTCTGGGCTCGGCAACGAATTGGAACACTGGCAAGCCTGGGATATGAAACGTAACTGTCCTCGTGGCACAGTCCAAGATGACACGATACTCCGTAAGCCAGTCCATACCCAGATTCACATCAAATCCTGCCATCGGCATTATGAATAGATAGGCAGGGAGGAACATCTCGCCCACTAACACCGGACAAGAAGGACAGCGACGGGTTAGCACAATAGACTTCCCCATGGGAGTCGAAACGGTCAAGGCCTCAGACACGGTCTCCGACGGAATACCAGTCGATCGGCAAAACTGCTCGGCCACAAAAGAATGGGAAGCATCAGAATCAAACAAAACATGAGCAACACAAGTAGAAACAAGAAGAATACCCTCAACGACTCCACCGGTCGATGACTGCGGGTCCTAGCCTAGCGCCTGCTACGCAGAATAAAAACGGCCCTGAGCTGGTAGGGGAAGCAAACCGGAAGACTGAGGGTCCTGAATCTGAGCCTGTTGGGCGGCTATACACACTGGACCCAGGGATCGAACAACATACGGATATCCCCTCTGCTGGTGCTGCGGCTGCTGCTGTCGCTGCTGTTGCTGTCTCTGCTGAGGTGGTTTGCCTGACTGCCTCTGTTGCTGAGGAGCTCTAGGAGCGGCGGGTGGAAACTATGCTCTCTGCTGCTGCAAAAGAGGATGAGGGGGCAACTGCGGTGGCCGCTGCTGCTGAATGGGGAGAGGGCACTCACGCCTTCAATGCCCGGCCTGTCCACAACCGAAGCATACGCCGAAAAAGGGGTCGGAAGATGAAGCAACTGGCGGTTCTGATGACGATGAAGAGGCTACTGACTGAGCCACAGGCTACCGATACCCTGATCTGCCCCTCCACCTCTGCTGACGATGCTGCCTAGAACTGCTGGCTGGTGCACTCCTCTTCCATCTCCACCGGAACTCTGCTCTCTCGATCTCTGGGTCATAGCCCAGTCCTCCTCATAAACTAGTGCCCAATGCACAACCTGGTCAAACGTCTCCAAGCAATGCCCCACCACACGACTGCGAAGGGCAGGACGCAAACCGGTCACAAAACGACGGGTCCTCATCTTCTCATCGCTGGTGAGATGAGGAGCAAATCTAGACAAGGCCAAGAAACGGGCCTCATACTGAGATACAATCATATCGCCTTGCACTAAGGTCTCAAACTCGATCACCCGCTGGATCTGAACATGCTCAGGGAAGAACTTCTGGTCGAAGCGGGTCACAAACTCCTCCCATGTCCAAACGAACTGAGCCCCGACCATCCTGGACACGGATGACCACCAGTGTCGGGCCTCACCCTGAAGAAGGTAGGTGGCAAGGGATACTCTCTGGCCCGCAGGACACCGAATAGTGTAAAAAATTCTCGCAACCTCAGTGCGCCAAGCCTCAGCTGCAGAAGGGTCAGGATCACCACTAAACCTCGGGGGATCATACTGGCGGAACTCTCGGGCTATCGCACTAGCACGCGGTAAGTCAGATTGCCCGGAAACCTCAGTGGTAGCAGGCTGACGGGTCTGCAATGCGGTGACAACTAGCTGCATCAGCTGCTGGAAATGCTCAGCTCCTATGGGTACTATCGAAAAAGCAGGGGCGACACTCACCTCAGGTGGAGGCACGGGTACGGTCTTCGGAGCAGGAGCCTCCGAAACCGGAACAGCAGACTGAGGAGGGGGAATAGGTGGGGGATCCGTAGCAACTGGAGCCTCTATAACCGGAATAGCAGGCTGAGGAGAGGGAATAGGTGGGGGAACTGGAGCAACTGGAGGTACGGGCGCTACAGACTCAACTGGGGGAGTAGGCCGGATCGGGACATCAGGAATCGGATCCTCAATAACGGGAGCAGGATGTGCTCGAGTAGGATGGGTACCTCCGGCGCCTCGACCACGGACACCACGACCACGGGCGCCACGTCCACATGTCATCGTCGATAAAATAATGACGTCGCAAGGAATCAAGACAATTATAGGCTCAATACGGAGCGAAGAGAAGAATCTCGGGACACTACTTGTCTTATGTTCTTGGCAGACATGTGATGTTATCCTGAGTTATTCCAGAATTACTTGCTATGCTCTAATACCAACTCTTGTCACGCCCCAGATTCAGTAACCGGACTCACAAGGATTCTGATGACCGGTTCTGAACGCAATAGCCTCCATAGTACCCCATTCTCGGCTTCTGAGGCAGGTTCCGATCCTGGGATCCTACAAGGAGGATTTTCATAACTGTATAATCATTCCAATACGAGCATACCCAAGATCACAGTAAGAACATCTGAGAATAACAAAGGCGCACATCGCAAAATCCACTATAAATTTGAACTTTTACAATCATCCATAAGGTCCAAAAGGACATACATGAGATAAAAGGAAAAGAGAGAAAGGTCAGCAACACTGGAGTCCTCAAATACTCAGCTCTACTCCATGCTCTACTGCTATGTCGCCTGCCTAGGGTATCCTGCACGCATCAATCGTGCATAAGCTTATAGAAGCTTAGAGGGTAGTGTAGGTGTGTGATAATGGTGCACAAAAGAGCAGTAGGAGATATAAGGAGAGAAACATGATCAATGAGGATATCACTAGCCTTACCCAGGCTTATTATGAATAAGATGCAATGAGTACTGGGTACCATGCCAAGGCAATGCATGAAGGGGCTTGTACAACCAATGCTAATGCAATGCAATTTAATGTCAGTGCTCATATCCAAACCACAAGTCATGTACATTTTCGATCATAAGGAAATCACCGGGGTCCATTACACTACTGAATGACTACCACTCTACAGACCCCGCACAGTCAAACGAGCGTAAGAGACCTCACTACCCGCCTGCGGACAGCCAATCACCAACAAGGCCTGAAGGTAGCGGACCCATTTACGAGCTGGTCAAACTCAGCCTAGCAATGCCTCCTCACATCAGGCAGGTAAGGCCACACCCCTATCCAACCGACTACACGACAGTGGGAGTCGTGGCTTAATGGTATAAGGCCCTCGTGCGCTCATATATTTCACCCGGTCACGGCGTTGTAGCAGATCCTTGGTACCATGGAAGTTTTGTGAATTTCACCCATGGGCATTCTATGCACCTGGTATCTCAACTAATATTTTCGGTGTCCACACATACGGCCATCCACGAATACCCATGTGGAGGCAAGACCCTGATGAAGTAAGGGCAGATATCCATAAGCTATGCAATGCCAGATGCATGAATCACACAATCACCCATGCATCAATCCCAAACATTCATCTCTTGGGGAGATACTAACATGTCCTACACAATGACACAACCATGGCCAATCATACCTCAACCAAGCATGCATATGATGCGTATGGGAGTGAGCCATGAAGATAAATAGGGGTGCCAATGAGGTGAAGATGAACTCTCTACCTAACCATGAAGGGTCTAGGTACTTAACCAATTCCTCATAAGGAATACAACCTCTAGTGGGGGCCCATATACATGGGGTAGCCCATGAGACTAAGGAAAACAATGATATGGGCCTCAATAGATGAAACGAGCCTAGCAAGGGTCTATGGTGGGCCTTTAACCACCCGTAGAAGCCCATGGGCCTACCTTAGGGCCACCAATGTGGACATCCAACCACAATTGGTCCCCAAGAGGTAGCCCATCTCTAATTGATTACTGATCAAGGCCCAAGGCCCACAAAATATTAGAAATAAGAAATGGGCAGCCATTACATACCACATACATTCATGTTGGGCTTTAGAAAGGCGGCCCAAGGCCTATCCAAAACATGGGTCCAAGGGGAACACACATAGCCCAACCCATATATACCACTATGGGTCCTTATGGGAAAGGTTAGGGCTCAACCTAAAGGCCACTAATCTCATATATTATGGTGGCCTAGTGGGTACATGGGCAATTGTCATGCTCTTAGTCAAGTAAGTTGGGCCTACAACCCGGCCCAAGTATAAAGTTGATTTGGTAGGCAACCAAGGGCCCATATACTTGTGTAATCCGGCCCACTAATCCATCACAATAGTATGGTAAAAATGGCCCAAGAGTTCAATGGGCTTATGTAGAAAGTTCCAGCCCAATTGGGCTCAAAGAGTTCAACAACTAGCTACATTCATGGACCCAATTAAATTCAACTGTGGTGGGCCTCAAAAGTGCATTTATTAAGCCCAATATTTAAGGAACTAAAGGTATAAATTATTACCTCTAAGATTCTTCACAATGTGTTGGGCCCCACTCCTCAAAATTTCAGCCCAAAGGCCAAATATAATTATAACATGTTGCTATCCTAAATTTGGGCACTCCATTGGAGTGGGCCCAGGGCCTTTAAAACTCTGGAAATTGAGGGCTAAGGTCTCTCATCATGCATACAATGAGAGGAAACCCAAAAAGGTAGCCCACCATCAGAGGAAATATTTTTGAATTATAATTTTTATCAAGGCATATTGCTGGACTGCACAACAGAAAATTCTGGCAAGCCAACCATCTTGGTCCATTCTTTTGGATGCCCAAATGGGGTCAGTTGGGGCTAAAATTTTACAGAGTGATACTTCCATAGGTGGACCACACCCCCATAAAATTTCAGAATTTTTGTATATTCCTAAGTATTTTAATTAATTTAAACAAAACAGTCTGTCCAAAAATCGAACAGACCTGGACGTCCCAACGTGGTGGGCCAGTACGGCCCTCACCACTGTGTGCACAGGGGTCCATTGGCTCTGAAACTTGGTAGGTAGGTCCCACCATGGGTGGAAAACAACTCCACAAATTTTCAAAATTTTTGGACATTTAAAAATATTTTAATTTATTTAAAGAAATCATTCTATCATGAAAATCGGACAGATCTGGACACCATATTGTAATGGGCCGGTCCAGCCACCACCATGGTGTGTACAGGTGTCCATTGGCCCTAAAATTTTGTAGGTGGGTCCTACCATGAGTGGAACACCTCCTTATAAATTTTCATAATTTTTAGACCCTCTAAAGTATTTTAATAAATTTCAGAATTCCAACCTGTCCAGGGTAGAATGTTGCTGGAACAGTGCAGAAAATCCAGACTGTCCACCTCACTTGGACCACACCTTTGGGACCCCAATGAAGGTCAGATGGGGCTGAAATTTGATATGGTTGTAGGTGGGTCATAAGGCTACAAGAATCACATATTATTTTGTTTCAGTATTCCCACCAAAGACCCATAAATCAGGCCCCAAAGTGGCCCAAAAATATGTCCAGGCAGATTTGGACAGCAATATGTAATAGAAATGATTAAAATATAAACATGGTTTTCCATGGGATTTAATGTAACATCCCGAAAAATCGAGGGTCGAGTAGTAACTCGACACCCGAGTTCCAGAACATCACTTATGCAACATAGATAATGATGATTGAATATTGTCCGTAATGGTGCATTGAACATGAGTGAGATTAAGCCAAAACAACATATCATACTCCAGGGACAGTTAAATTGCAAGCGGAAGACTGTGATAGATATATAAAATATATAACAAACTGTGATGAGTCTCTAGAGTGTGATAACATTACCAGGTTAATAAATTTCAAGTACATTTCTAAAATATACCAAATATGTAAGTGTAATGTCTTCTATCCCAAGTATCATAGCCCCGTCAATACAATAACAGGTCTTCATAAACCTGTCAGAAAGCTACAAGTAGGAGAACTCCTCCTCCATATCATAGTAATCCGGCTCTGCTTCATAAGCATCGTTATCACCTGAAACTCAACAAAACTAGTTGGTGTGTACAACACCGTCCAGTAACGTGGGAGTGAGTGATCAACTCAGTGGAACAATAAAGCATAGGTTAACATGTTATCAACTCAGTCAAGCAGTAATGATAAAGCAGTACAATCAAACACTTCTAACTACTCTTATTTAATGCAAGTATGAAAGACATGATGTATGCCCTTGCCAAACCACCCTCATGCGACACCATCTTACGTTCGCGCATGCGTTCATCCCTCAGTGCTCCACATATAGCAGGCACATGCAGTGCGATGATGAGCATGATTACCGAGTAATTATTAGTTCATTTCAAACAACAGTATTGGGAAACTAGGGGGTACCTCCCTTATATAATTCCCAAACATGATCTATTATAGGGTCGTCAGTCCTAGTTAATCTCATACGATATTATGGTTTGAGAGGCATAGCGAAGACATCACAAAGGGCTCGTCACCCGTCAGCACGGATACAGATCTCACCGTATGCGGCTCAATTGTTGGCCGTCAGCTCGAATACAGGTCTCACCGTACTCGGCTTAATCGCTGGCCGTCAGCTCGAATACAGATCTCACCGTACTCGGCTCAACTCATGCTCTAGTTGCTGTGAAGGGCTCATCGCCAATCACAGACCTTAGAGTATACTCGAAGACACTACGGAGGACTCGTCGCCCGTCAGCACGAATATAAGTCTCACCGTATTCGGCTCTCACCGTAGGTGTCGACAGCTCGAATATAGTGTCTCATACCACCATAATCGGCTCACGAGTCTGGTTGCTCACTGGTCACTACGGGGAGGCACGTGGCCCTAGCGTAGGCCGACAGCTCGACCACGGTGTCCCATACCACCAAGCCCGGCTCATGAGTCTTAGCGGATCGAGGTACCATGGTTAAAAGGGATTTCACTGGTAAGTTTGGTACCCTAGGTTCAAGCAGAGGCGACCAAACATGGTGAACATACATTAGACAAATCGGGTTACCTGACGAGCTCGGCTAGCTCGAGCGCACAACAAGTTGAACGACATGAAGTGCATAAGCACTTCGAGTGGCCAACCACTATCGCCAACCAAAGTACGACTCGGGTTCGTCGAACACATCTCACGTGGCAAATGAATCACGACCATGAATTCAATCCCGTTACCGATTGTCTGGACTATAATCATAGTCCCAATCACATTCAATTGCAGATAGTTAAAGAAGTAATGAATCAAGATTCAAATCATACAACTAAAGTCTAATATTATCCGTTTAGGGCTGCCAGGGCTGTTACACGCACTCGTTGCTCCACTCCCCCATCACCCATGACGGATCATACAACGTAAATATAAATTTAAGCATATGCATTACAAAGATAAAATCATACAATCAGTTGAGCATGTTATGAAGCATAACACAAACATGAGTTTGTATATATTAAATTCCTAATCACACAGCTATCCAAGGAAATCATACACATAGTTAAAGGAGCTAAGAATCATATATCAACACCCTTAAACATTACAATTTACTAACTACTACTCATTCAGACATTTCAACAAACACTTAGACTACATACATCAACATACATGACATATGTTGATCACATAGGTATTAGGCCAAATCCTTTCACTAGGGAGTTGCCCCAAACATAACACGCGTACACCCACGACGAATAGTCATGGAGAGTAGGAATCCAAGTTCCATATTCATTTGAACATTTTCACAAATACTTGGGCTACGCATTTTAATATAAGTAGTGTATATAGGCCATGGCGTGATTTTGGGCAAATCCTTTCGTCAAAGGGGTATCGCCAATACAACAATAAATTATCCATGACAATTAGTCATGGCGAGCACGAATGAGAATTCTATACTCATTCAGTCATTTACACAAACACTTAGAATACACTATTACAACATACATGATGTATGTTAGCAAAACATGTATTAGGGCTATCCTTTCGCCAAGTAAGTATTTTATTCATGTATAATATATTCATACAACAAATAATCATAACAAATATATCTCCAAAATTTATACGTATACGATACTTGCTAGAATACACAATTTCAACATACATAGTGTATATGAGCAAAACATATATAGGGCGAGTCCTTTCGCCAAACAAGTAATTTCTCCACATATTATATATTCATACAACAATTAATCATGCCAAACACATTTTCAAAATTTGTACGTATACAGTATTTTCTACAAATACCTAGAGTATGTAGAATTCCATATTTTTCATCTTTAATCGAAACGGAAAACAGACAGCACTTTGTACATGTGCAATTGCATGCAGATCATGAATCTATCATTATCTGACATTGAAAGCGTTGAAAACCATAACCTATATACCTAAAGTTCACACCTTTTATCGTAGAATCGTAACAAATCAGCTAGGTTTGCTAAGCCTTCGTATATGGCAGTTTGACGACCTATAGAACGGAATAGGTTAACTATTTCATAACCTACAACTATCAAAACCCCAAATCAGTTTAGGGCTAGGGTTTCTTACCAAGAAACGGAGTCGGATTCGCCGGGAAAGCGACGAGAATGAAGTGGTGAAGCTCGTATAGCGACAGGGAAGAGTGGTAGGGAGATTCTCCCACTGCTCCCACACTTTCTCTCTCTTTTCTCTCTTCTCTCTCTAGGGTTTCTCTCAAATTCGTATGGCTGCAATGAGAGAGAGTTTAAGGTCCTTATATAGCCTAAAAATTCACCAAAATAGACTCCAGGTCAAAGTATACTTAGGTTATAACCAAAATGGGTCAGTTTCAGCTCAACGGAGGACTTTTGGGGGGCCTCCTTGAGCCAAAGGTCGGACTTAAGCTCACCGACACCGGATCTACGTTTAGTTAAGTTTTCGTTTCGGTCGAAATTCTAGATCACGCGTGGCGGACCAGTTTCAGTTCAACGGTCAGCGGGCCTCGATCGGAGATTCGAGTACATGTAAATGTGTATGAAATTTCTCCTGATCCGAGGGTGTAATTTGGTCTGATTCTGACGGTCTGGTTGCTTAAAACTGATCCGCAAGCGACACGTGCCAGATTACTATTCAAGATATTTTAATTTGAATTAATTTCACATTTCTCACACTCTTTACTCCGAGCTAAAGCGAATAACGCTGGGACACTATCTGGATTTGATTTCCGAGATGGTTGTCAAGCCCAGCAAGGCGGTCCTAATTCCTTAACTTCGTGTTAATCGGACTTCCGACGTGCGGTCCAGATCCAATACGGAGTTTCGAGATGCTCCCGAGAGCAGCCTGGTAATGAGATTGATCCTAGATTTTAGGGTACCCTAGCGTCAATGATTTTACAAGTTTTGGGTCTTGCAGATCGTATTTAAAGTGATTTGTGCTAATTTCACAGGTACTCTAGTTTCACACTGGCTAATCCTAGCCTAATTTCTAAAGGATTTAGTCCTAAGAAATTTCTGTCTGAGGTGGTACCTGGGCCTTTGTAGTTTGTATATAAAGTGATCCAAGTTATACTACTTAGCTAGTTTAGGATAGTGTCTAGGATGAAAGTGCTTAGAAAAATTGAAAGAACAAGGTAGTGAAGGGTGAGATTTGTGAAGAAAATGGTTTGAAAAAGGATTTGAGGCTTTAATTGAGTGTTTGAGGAGTTAAACCGATGTTAGGATTGACCCATCGCCTAAGGACGTCTAATTCCAAGTTGGGAAAAATCCGGGCTGTTACATTTAACCCCATGAATTTGTGTGGTGGACCACCCAGTGGGCCCCACAAATGTCCAGACCTTTCCCATCATCAAATACCCCTTGCATGTGTCCCATTTAGGTGGATTTTGGGGCCACATGTCTAAGGATGGACCGCTATGGGCGTCCAAGCTCCATGGTTGGTTTGGATTTTTGTTGGCTTACAAGGTGGGCCACACATGCAAGATCAGAATTCTATCATAAAGAAAAAAATATAAAGAATCGGCCACAAGAGGAGGGGCTCCGCCACATTGAGGCCCTCCCCTTCATCAATCACACCATACATTCCTTCTATTCATATGTTACAACAAAGATCCACCACATGCATGTTCTAGATTCAAGATCAATGGTTGGGATGCTATCCCAACCATGATTCTAGGGTCTAGATGACCTATCATGCTATGGAATCCAAGTAATCCTCCATGATGGGGGCCTATAGAGGGAAAACTCCATGCATGGACATGCATGCATCAAAAAGGCTATTTGGCCACAAATAAGGGATGATGTAGGATCTTCACCATGGATTGGTGGGCCCTATACTTCCCACAAAAAAGATATCTAAGAAGATGAAAATAGAAATCCTAAGTCCTAGGAGTACACGCACCTTAGATTGCTCCAAATTTGGACCTCCTAGCTCCTAGTGCACCAAGGGATCCATATCAATGGGTGAGATTAAATTTAGATGGTTAGATTTAGCGGATTAAAGGAGAAATGGGGCTGGAGAAGAGAGGGAGATGGAAGGGAAGTTGCTGGAGAAGAAGAGAAGAGAGAGAGAAATGAGAGGGAAAGAGAGGGAAAAACTTTTTAAGGGAAGTAATCATAACCTATGGTGATACAAACAATGTTTGCTAGGGTAGGTTAGGTGTGGGTAGTGTTTAGGGTGGGTAGTGTTTATTCCATGGGAATTGTAGCGGGTGTGGGTGATGTGCATGAGAACTTGTGCCATGGAGGTGGTCCACATGCATTTGTACAAAAAGTGGGCCACATGATGAAATGCTCATAACTTTTGATCCATAAGTCGGATTGACGCACAAGACGCATCGTTGGAACCGCAACGACGATACGAACGAGATGACATAGGTCTCGGGTCGATCCGAGTTGGGTTTACATGACCGAACTCAAGGTGACTGCAAACACAATCCGAGGGTCGCGGGTCGCCGGAATTCGACCGGTAGGACCGCGAGACCATGATAAGCAAGATGCATACTCACACACACACATGCACACATGGGAACTAGGGTCAGGTTTCACAACTAAATTCCTGCACGGGGAATTAGAAGAGCAGATCTACATGAAGCAATCAGAGGGCTGCGAAGTTAAAGGGACAAGGAAAAAGGTTTGCAGATTAATGAGGTCGTTATACGGTCTGAAACCGTCGCCTAGGGAGTGGTATAAAAAAATTGATTCTTTCATTGTGAGTCAGAAATTTACACGGAGTGAATACGATCACGGTGTCTATTACAAGATACCGAGTGATGGAAAATTCATCATCCTAGTACTGTATATTGATGATATGTTGATCGTCTATCATGATATGTCTGAAATCAATGTACTGAAGACTCAATTATCAGGGACATTTGAAATGAAAAATTTGGGGGCAACAAAGAGGGTTCTCGGCATAGATAGTCATAGAGACAGAAAGAGGAGCAGGCTTTGGTTATCACAGGAAGAATACCTTGAAAAGGTATTGATCAAGCATGAGATGGATCAGGCAAAGCCGGTGAGCGTTCCCCACGCGGCTAACTTCATGCTTTCCTCAGAACAATGTCCTAATTCCAATGAGAAAAAGTAGGTTATGTCTAATGTGCCCTATTCAAATGTGGTTGGCAGTTTAATGTATGTCATGGTCTGTACGAGACTAGATATTTCACAGGCAGTCAATGTTGTAAGCAGATACATGTCAAACCCTGGTAAGCAATATTGGGAAGCGGTGAAATGGCTACTTCGATACATTCGAGGTACGAAAGACTATGTCTTAACTTTTGAGAAAACATGGACAAAGTTGGCAAGGTATGTGGATTCTAACTACGCAGGCAGTATAGATTTCAGGAAGTCTACTTCAGGATACTCATTTGTACTAGCAAGTAGAGCAATTAGTTGGATGTCGAAGCTTCAGTCCGTGGTGGATCTTTCCACGACTGAAGCAGAATATATGGCAGTAACGGAAGCGTTTAAAGAAAATATTTGGCTTGGAGGCATGATAAATCAGTTGAGACTTCAGCATGAGGCTGCGCCGGTTAACTGTGATAGCGAGAGCGCTATCAATTTTGCTAAAAATTTTGTTTATCACTTACGTACTAAACACATTGATGTTCGTCACCACTTTATCCAACAGGTCCTTGAGGAAGGAGGCGTAACAATGGAGAAGATTCATACCAGCGTGAATCCAGTGGCTATGCTCACCAAGGTTGTTCCTACAGAGAAGTACAAGTTTTGTGCAACTTCTCTGGGCTCGGTGATGGCTTAAAAGAAGGACGGAGTGTGCACAAAAAGCGTTAAATGAAGTTATGATGCAATGAAGAGATAAGAGAAGAGGTCGAGGAGCTACATGGTTGAAGATTGAAGACTTGGTAGAGATTATTGTCAGAAGCCTTCAATTTGATTTTTTGGGGTTGCTCGACCGGTCGAGGGAGCTACTCGACTAGTAGAGCACTGCTCGAATCAAAGTCCAGCGAGCACATATTTTTGGTGTCCGGGCCTCTCGACCAGTCAAGGTTACGCAGATCCTGCGCGGACTGCATAAATTTGAGACGGTTTCTAAGCTTTTCCGGACTAGGTGTGTAAGTGGAGTTTCCTAAACTATAAATAGGAGTCCCTAGGGCTATTCTAAAATATACTAAAGCTTTCTATAAGTTTTCCAAGGGTTCCTAAAAGGTTCTAGCTGTAAGACCCGTATCCTAGTTCGTACCATTCCGTAGGCTTCTGCGGTCCTCCCGGTCGAATTCCAGTAACCCTCGACCTGTATCCGACGTTTACGCACGATCCTAAGCCGAGTCCCGTATATCAGAGTCGGCTCGACTTGAAACTTATACCCTTGCGACCGCACTGTCGCTGCGGTTCCGATGCCGCATCTTGCGCGCCGAGGCAATACCCAGATCAGGAGATGTGAGCCCACGTTCAATTCGAGGAAAACGCCGCTCGTTGCAAATCCCAAGAGAATTCATCACATCAATTACCTCACCCGTCAAAAGTACACCCATTACTCTTCTCATTCAAGTACAAAAAGCAACCCCAAAAAGTTAACTTTCCCATCACCTCACCATCCCTCTTTCCCATCACTCCCTTACATCACACCTCTCTCTCTCTCTCTCTCTCTCTCTCTCTCTCTCTCTCTCTCTCTCTCTCTCTCTCTCTCTCATTTCCTCCCAAGCAACCCACGTCCATGGCTCTCCATGGGAGAAGCTTTGTGTGACCCACTTTCTATATCTCATTTCCACCATCAAAGTTTCATCTCAACCATTGGAATTGTCCCTTTGGAGCTCTAGCACGTTGTGGCGGAAGGAGGAGAAGATCAAAGATGAGTGATCTTTGTTTTAACTTTTGTGATTTAAGGGCCCACATGTGGTGGGACCCATCTTGATGTATGCAACGTATAGGGAGAGCCCATAGTGGCGGGGTCCCTCCTCTCCTCCATATCTCTCTCTCTCTCTCCTTGTGTGATGGCCCACCTGATGAGCGTGTTACATCTACACCGTCCATCAGTTTGACGGTGCTGGATGTGGGCCCTGCTATATGTACATCCACGCTGTCCACGCTGGACAGGGACCTGCCTTGAAGTATGTGCTTTATCTGCACCGTCTAGCTTGGACGGTGCTGCTCGTGGGACAGTGGGACCCACCAGACCGTCCAGCGTCTGGACGTGGCCCCACTTTGATGTTTGTGTTATATTCAGACCGTCCAGGGTCTGGACGTGGCACCCACCTGATCCATGTTGTATTCGTACCGTCCAGCCATTTTGAGATGTCAGGTACGACCCACGTGATGTACGTGTGAGCCACGCGTGATGTAAGTGTTTTATCCCAGCCGTCCAGACCATCTGAACGGTGGGACACCATCGTAATGTATTTATTTTATCTCCCGTGGGACCCACTTGTAATGTGTTGTATATCCACACCGTCCAGGCCATCTGAACGGTGTTGTTGTGCCTCACCACTGATGTAAGTGTCGTGCCTCAGCACTGATGTATGTGTTTTATCTGACGCAGTCCATTTGGACCACACCTTATATAGGTGTTTGATCTCCACCGTCCGTCTAGGTGGGACGCACCTTGATGCACTGTCCACACTGTCTAGTCCACTGGACGGTGGTTGGTGGACGCTGGACATGTACTTATAATATATATGATATATGTTATATATTTATATATATTAATATAATATATATTCTTATGATTTGAGGTGGGCCACACGTGTGGACCCACCACGTAATATGCGTGAGATTTGCACCGTCCAGAACATCCAGTAATTTGGACGGTGGTTCTTTGTAGCTTATATATATTGCTTTATATTATAATATGATATATTATATTATATTATATTATATTATATATATATATATACACACACATGTAAGGTGGGTCACATGCGTGGGACCCACCACTGATGTATGTTTGTATCCACGTCGTCCAGTAATCTGGACGGGTGGAGCCCACCATGATATATGTTTGTACCCACGCCGTCCATTCATCTTGCGGGTCCGTCTTTGGCTCAGGACGAAAATGAAGCAGATTCAGTCCTCTGGTGGGCCACATACATGGACCCCACCCATGATGTTTGTATTACATCCAACCGTCCATCTATTTGGGCCACCTCGCTCACGACTTGAGACTAAAAATAAGACAGATCTAATATCAAGTGGACCACACTGTAGAAAACAGTGGGAATGAAAGCCCACCATTAAAACCTTTTTGGGGTTACAGGAGTTTTGGATCTATATGAAATTTGTTTTCCCTCTTAATATAGGTATTTGCGACCTTTTGACCGGATTGTACGAAGAATGTCGTGGGCCCTACCTTAATGTATTTGTGGCCCATCCATGAGGCCCACTCGGATGTATTTATGGCCCATTGATGTAGCCCACTTGACCGTATATGAGGCCCATATGATGAGGCCTGACTTGATGTACACGAGGCCCATTATGATGTGTATTAGACCCATAACGCGTGGCCCATTTGATGTATTCGAGACCTAGATACGTGGCTCAATCGATGCATATGAGATCCATGTGTAGGGCCCACCTATTGTGTATTCAAGGCCCATGGGTTGTGGCCCATTGTGATGTATTTGAGGCCCATGGGCGAGGCCCGATGTGATGTATATGTGGCCGTTACGTTGTGTATGAATCCCTTATGTGGGCCACTCATTGGGAGCAATGTTGGTTAGATGTCAACATTGATGGACAATGATGGTTAGATGTCCTCATCGTGACCTTCCCTTAGGCCTTGTTAAGCCCATTCTTACCGATTCTGATTGTCATGACCGATTGCTAATTCCGATCGACGTGACTGATTTGTCAATTCTGATTATTGATTGACCTTGATTGTTGTGACCGATTGCCAATTCTGATTGACGTGACTGATTTGCCGATTCTAATTATCGATCGATCCCGATTGTCGTGACCGATTGCCGATTCTGATTGACGTGATCGATTTACCGATTCTGATTATCGATCGATCCCGAATGTTGTGACCGATTGCCGATTTCGATTGACATGACCGATTGCCGAGTGCCGATTCTGATTATCGATGGACCCGATTGTCGTGACCGATTGCCGATTCCGATTGACGTGACCGATTTGCCGATTATGATTATCGATCGATCCCGATTGTCGATTCCGATTGACGTGACCAATTTACCGATTCTGATTGTCGATTGACCCCGCTTGTCGTGACCGATTGTCGATTCCGATTGACGTGACTGATTTTGTCGATTCTGATTATCGATCGATCCCGATTATCGTGACTGATTGCCAATTCCGATTCTGATTGACGTGACCGATTTGACGAGTTTGATTACCGATCGATCCCGATTGTCATGACCGATTGCCGATTCCGATTGACGTGACCGATTGCCGAGTGTCGATTCTGATTATCGATCGACCCCGATTGTCGTGACCGATTGCCGATTCCGATTGACGTGACCAATTTGCTGATTCTGATTATCGATCGATCCCGATTGTCGTGATCGATTGACGTGATCGATTTGTCGATTCTGATTATTGATCGATCCCGATTGTTGATTCCGATTGACATGACCGATTTGCCGATTCTAATTATCGATCGATCTCGATTGTCGTGACCGATTGCCGATTCTGATTGACGTGACCGATTTACCGATTCTGATTATCGATCAATCCTGATTGTCGTGACTGATTGCCGATTCCGATTGACATGACTGATTTGCCGATTACGATTATCATGACTGATTGCCGATTCCGAGTATTGTGGCCGATTACCGGCCGATTCCGATTTGTCGAGGCCGAGTATCAAGGCCGATTCCGATTGTATAGGCCAATTCCGATTGTCGAGGCCGATTCCGATTGTTGAGGCCGAATATCAAGGTCGATTTCAATTTGTCGAGGCCGATTGTACAAGCCGATTCCGATTGTCGAGGCCGAATATCGAGGTCGATTTCGATTTGTCGAGGCCGATTGTACAGGTCGATTCCGATTGTCGAGGCCGAGTATCGAGGTCGATTCTAATTTGTCGAGGCCGATTGTATAGGCCGATTCTGATTGTCGAGGCCGAGTATCAAGACTGATTCTAATTTGTCGATACCGATTATATAGGCCGATTCCGATTGTCGGGGTCGAGTATCGAGACCGATTCCAAGTGTCGATTCCGATTGTCGAGGCCGATTTCGATTGTCGAGGCTAATTGTCGAGACCTATATGATGTATATACAACCTGTAGTTGAGGCCCATTGTGATGCATTTAAGGGTCAGGTGATGGAGTCCATTGTGATGTATATTAGGCCCATGTGAGAGGCCCATCGTGATGCGTATTAAGCTCTTGAGTGAGGCCCATGGTGTTGTATATTAGGTCCTTTTATGAGGCCATGGGTCCACTATATGTTAGGCCCTATGTGGGCCTTAGGGGCAATGTTGGTTAAATGTCCGCATTGTCGAGGCCGATTGTTGATGTCGGTTATTGATACCGATTATGAGTATGTGACAGCATAACATCATGATACATACCCATACGCATCATCTGCATGTTTGTTATGAGATGTGATTAACCATTACATATGTCATTGGGCAGGTTGCTATGAGACTCCTTGATAGGTGGAGATTATCTCACATGAGCGCACGGTATGTGTAGGATTGATGCATGACTGAATTGTATGACTCATGCATCCTGCATTGTGTGTTGTGATTACTGTACGCCCTAGCGACATCAGGGTCGTAGCCTCCACAAGCATATCGTGGATGACCAGATGGGTCACCGAAAATGTTTGGTTCTAGCATACGGGCATCATAGATGTCTCTTAGTGAAAATTCCTAAACCTCCGAGGCCAGGAGACGCCCCAACGTCGAGATCGAGTGGATATATATGAGCGCATGAGGGCCGTATTCCGGTAGGTCGTGTCTCTCACTGTGTCTTGGTCGGTTGAGAGGGGGTGTGACCTTACTCGCCTGAATGAGGGGACAATATCTAAGTTGAGTTTGACCAGCTTGAGGAATGGGTCCGCTATCGACGAGTCGGGCCCAATATTGGCAGGCGGATAGTGAGGTCTCTTCCACTTACCCAGTTGTGCGCTCGGATAGGGGCGACAAGCTGGCGTAGAGTGTAATAGACCCCGGTGATGATCCTAGAGAGGAACTGTACTGATATGTGGACTTATTAAGCATGAGTTGCATACTCATTCATTCATTCACTATTCACTCGGGCTGGTGGTGCGCAACTATTTGTTATGTGTGCCTTCGCAATGGCCAGGATTTCGGTTGGGACGCACGACTAACCTGAGATCAGGAGTTTACCACATTGAGTCTGACTATCCAAATTTAGGTATGAGACTGGTTTGGATAGAAGTCCCTTGTGGTGGACCCCGTAGCCTGCGATACTACGTACTATCATCCCAACCTCACACTCTAACTTGGCCATTTCATTCGCATCGCATATTGCATTACATTCGTAGGCATATGACATTTTGGGTTACTATGTTTCTGCGTTTATATGACCTAGATATAAGTGACGGTATTCGTGAACTCATCAGGAGTTGTATATTGCATTGTACCATCGACATCTGATATTTGATTCTCTACGACTCCTCATTTACATAGCTGATCTGTATTGCGTACTCTGATATTGTATGATTTATAGATTTGTCAGTATTTCCGCTTACTTTGTTATCGTATGATTCATGATCTTATCAATACTTCCGACATTGTATGATTATGACATTGCATTATATACTTGGCACTTATCTTGTGCACACACCTTCACCACCCTCTAAGCTTTCTATAAGCTTATGCACGATAGATGTGTGCAGGTGGCGTTAGGTCGCAGCAGTGTTGTGCTTGGAGCATGAAGCGGACTTGTAGAGCTTTGATTTTTGACATATGTATTTCCCTTTCAGCACTGTATTCAAATGTTTATATTAGTGGATATGTGATGATGATGTTGCCTTTGTAATTTGGGTATACTTATGGTTATGCTTCTTACTAGTAAAACGTACATCGGAAAATCCTCCTTACAGGATCCTAGGATCAGAACTTAGCATATGGGCGCTGGGAGCCAAGAATGGGATACTATGGAGGTTATCGGCACCGGATTCGGTGATCGGGATTCCTGTGAATCCGATCTCCGGGTTTTGGGTGTGACACTAGGGATTATTAAAGGGTGTGGCAAGGATGAGATTCGAGGTTGTTCGAATCGGGTAAGTCCTCTCTCTTGTAATTTGCTTTTCATAGTGGATTTCTGTCGCTTTGTGCCGTGGTTTTTTCCCGCAAGGGTTTTCCACGTTAAATCTTTGTGTTCTTCTGTGATTGCTTGTTACTATTGAATTGCTATCCTAGATCTAGATCTGTGTGATTCCGTAGCACAAATCCCCAACAATAGATCCGCTCGTCTAAAGTCATTACTCCAATGTAAGTAATAAATAATCAACTAAATGAATATTAATTTTATGGCCAACCAAAAAGGTAAACAACACTAAAATCTCAAGTGATCAATAACTTAAACCAAAATCAATCCAAGGAAATGGCACATGTATCATAGATATTCAAAAATACATAAAAATTTGATAATCGGTCTATACAACAATTTCTTCTTGCGTTAAATAGGGTCACGTGTCCCATGTATCGTTTACTGGCTCGACTGCATCATCCTATCCTTGTGTCAAAGATTCGACCTCAGTTACATGTGTATAGTTTTTCGTAAATAGAAGGTAAGCTAGTCGGGCCTAGTGAGAATTTTCAGCATGGTTCATTTACATTAAATTTAAAATAGTACAACAACATGAGAAACACAGAATAACCGTCAAAGTCATGTAAATGCATGAAGTGAATGAATGTATCGAGTGAGATGTTCATCCACTTGCTTGAGTTAGATAGCCATCAACCTACATCCATTACTTGAGTTAAATGGTCGTCAACCCACATCCACTGCTTGAGCAAACTTACACCAATTTGGTGGGCATGGCATGGCCGACATTTGCCACTTGGGTAAGGCTCGCATCCTCCACTTGGGCAAACTTTCACCAGTTTGGTAGGTATGGGCAAGGCCCGCATCTAGAGAGGTCTCCCAATATATACTCAGCACGTGATGTACATGCAAGAGGTTAATGTTTGATTGCAGTTACAAAGTTGTACACTAATTGATCACACACACACACATTTATATATAATCGAAATCCCATATTAAAGGGAACACAAATTACATATGAATTGATGAAATCAGCAACAAGATAGTTCTCATTTGAAACAAATTGAATCGTGCATTCAACCAACATTCATTCATATAATTTCAAAATAACCAAACAAACAAGCATTAAATTGGATATAACAGATACATTAAAGATATTTTAACTCTATCGGAGAAGAAATATGTTGGGATCACTCACTTGTAACTCGATAATGTTGATTCTGTTATATTAATCGAATTATAACGAAATAGGAATATCTAATACAGTGTATAGGTGAAATCATTTTGTTGATTATATTAATTTATATGGTGGGGCCCACCTTCGATTGATTAGTTTTCAAATTGGGGTTCACATGAAGGATTATACGGTGTCTAAATGGATTGCTTCAAATCCAACCCTTAACACATGGTTTGTGATCACCACCACCTAATGTGGGACACACTAGATCAAATCAAAGTGGCTAACCACCATCCAATGACATTTAAATTGTCAGGAGATGTGTAATATATGTGAATTTGTAAGTATAATTGATTCATCGGTTAAGATTTCCAAGTATGAAGTCAAACAAATATGTTTTGTTATACGTTGATTGGATTGATCATGTTGTCGATTGAATCAACCTGGATCGATAACCCGTTGACCGAATCAACGATATGTCGATCAAATTGAATCGACTCGAATTGAATGTCGAATCGACAATCTTTGGATTTGATTTGGTTTTTGACGAACCGAATTAAAAATTGGAGATTTTTCTACAATTTGTTTTTAAAATCCAATTATTCATGTTGGTTATATCTACACCGACCATTGACTCTCTCATGCCGATTAAGAGAGGTTCATTCATCAGCTTGATCTGAGACTTCCATGGTCCACATCATTCAAAATTACATGATTTGATGATAATTATCGTCTGATCAGTGCGGCCCATTAGACGGTTAGATCCATCTGATATTCAATATCCTAGCGTAGTTCGATCCCAAAAATCAGATAAACCGTATAGATCAGATCTCATACGGTTGGCGACCCAACACGATATACAATACACGATGTGTTATCCATCATCGTTGATTCGTACAGTCCATCTGATGATCCCATTGCCCTTATCCCTGAGGTTCTTACATATCTCGACTTTAAAAAAACAATTTGATTTTATTTCATAAGTCATTGTGGGCCAAAACCCAACTCCCTACACAAAACGAAGGACGATTGCACAACAAATTGGATCTTCCGACACATGTTATGAGTAAGTATAAGATGAATGTATGGTTAATCCAAACCGTTCATCACATAAGTCAAAGGTAAAATTAATCACATTATCAAACTATATATATCTATATATATATATATATATATATATATATATATATATATATATATATATATATATATATATATAATCAATGCAATGCTAACATGGATCTTATTTTTCCCAAAGGTTTTTCTCTCTCTATCTAAATCCTTTATAGGGTTCTTTTATTAAAAGGGATTCTCACATATTCTCTCTTAAGGAGGAGGAGACATTTGGAAAGAGAGATATATAAGGGATAAGAGAGAGAGATCGCAGTTGTGACCTCTTATCTCTCTTCTCTCTTTCAAATTTCAAATTTCAATTTCGATTTTAAAATTATGTATTATAATTATTATTTTTTAATATGGTCATTACATTCTACCCCTTAAAAGATAATTTTCGTCATTAAAATTTACCCAAGACTATTCCTCGAAAAGATGAGGATGCTTTTCTTGAATTTCTCCTTCCTACTCCCATGACGCTTTATAAGCTCTGTGATGAGTCCATATGACTTTTACCACTGGCACGATATTGGAGCGCAATGTGCTCACTGCGATCCTAAATGTGATCAGCTTCTCAACATAAGATGTATTTTCTTGAAGCTCAAGATCTTGTCAATCAATGACATAGGAAGCATCCATTTCGTATTTATATAGAATCGAAACATGAAAAATATTGTGGACACTGACAAGCTGAGGTAGCAATCCGAGTTAATAAGCTACTGCTCCAACCCATTCCAATACCTCAAATGGTTTGATAAAATGAGACGTAAGCTTTTCTTTTGTTGCGAATCACATAAGTCCTTTCATTGGAGAGACCTCTAGCAACACGTGGTCCCCCACAAAGAATTCTAAGTCGTGCCTTCGATTATCTATGTAACTCTTTTATCGACTTCGAGCGGCTTGTAGATGCTTCCTGATAATCTTGACAATAGCCTTTTGGACAATATCTGGCCCAATCAAGCCCTTCTCACTTACTTTTGTTCAACAATTAGGTGCATGGAATGAACGTCAATATAAAGCTTCATATGGAGTCATGCCAATGCTTGCCATATAACTGTTATTGTAGACGAATTCAACAAAATGCAAATTATCGTCCCAACTTCCTTTGAAGTCGAGAGCATATGCACGCAACAAATCTTCAAGTATTTGATTCATATGCTCAGTTTGCGCATTGGATTGCGGATGATGTGATATATTGTAATCTAAAGTAGTGCCTATAGCTTCTTGTAAACTTGTCCAGACTCACGACGTAAAGCGAGGGTTACGATTTGACGCGATGGAACTATACACTCCATGAAGTCACACTACTTCATTGATGTACAACTTAGCGAGTATGTCCATAGAATATATAATGTGGATGGGAATAAAGTGCACTGACTTCGTTAATCGATCAACGATCACCCACATTAAATTATGCTTCTTTCGAGTCTTGGAAAGTCTAACTATGAAGTCCATAAAGATAGTCTCATTTCCATTCAGATATTTTCAAAGGTTGCAATAGACCTGATGGATTTTGATGATCCACTATCACTTATAACAAGTGAAATATCAAGAAACGTAATCGATGATATCTCTTTTCATGTTTTACCACCATAATAACATCTTCACATCTTGGTACATCTCAATACTCCTAGGACGTGTGGTAAACTTAGGCCGGTGTGCGACATGTGGAAGTTATTCTTTCAATTTCAGTACTTTAGGCATACACACACGGGCGCGATATCAAATGCCCTTTTCACTCCATATACTTTATTATGATGTATGGCTACCATTTTTAGTAACTATTCACCATCACCTTAAGTTTTCATAATCCTCTCATTCAATGTATGCTTGACCATAATATTGCATATACATATATTCTGCTCATGGAATTGTAATTTGATACCGAATTCTCTCACATACTCCAACATCTCCCATTCTTGAAATTATAAATGGTTTGTCGCTTGTACTGTTTTTGAAAGATGAACTATCAATGTCTTATAGGGGGTTGAATAGGTCTATACCAATTTCGAATATAGAATGCGAAAATAATAATCTTAATCACACATTGAAACTTTTATTCTAATTAATTTATAGAACAACCTTCACCTATTATTTGAGGCATGACAACATTATTACACGACATCCTTGAAATCAAACTTTCAAAACAAAAAGATAGAGAGAATCAAATAAAATAATCACCACAAATGCATAAGGAGCTATAGTGATTCAGTGCTTAAACCCACACCTACTCCACTCCTAAAATTACTACTCTCGTAATCTTGACTTTCCTATATATAAAGGTTTTCATAGGTTCACCTTAACAATCTTTACAGTTCTTGTGATTTTCATGGGCTTACCACAATAGAACTCCCTTTTTTTTTGTAATTTTCGTAGGCTTACCATAAACCAACCCAAATGAGATTTCCGGTCTATCTAAAAAAACACAAATAAAGCAATAATATTAACAATACTTATCTTCATATGTTGATTTAAAGATGTAATTGAGGCTTCGAGTAGCGATCTTCTTTTTTGAGAGTCGGTAAAGCAGTATATGCTCAACCAGAAAGAATATAAGGATCTAAAGTTTTTTCAAAGAATATAAATCCTAACTGCTACATATTCAATTCTCTATTTCTCGAGCATAGTATATATTACCCTCTAATTGCATTTAAAACTAACTTGAAAAAAATAATTGAATAAGCTAAAATAAAATATGATTTACCACATAGATAGCTTTGGAATGACCTGAGTTTATCTCTGACTTGAGGAAGGTTTATCACCAATTTTTTTCAATGTAAAAATGAATTAGAGAAGGTCCCTATTTATTGCCAAAATTTTAGAAATTCGGTCAGCCTAAATATAAGTTCAGCTGGTCGAATTCCAACGATTATGTTCCAATGGCTTTACACCTCTTTTAACCTTATCATGTTCCAATTAGGCTCTCAGGGTTAAGGGATGATTAACAAGGTTTACCTATAAGGTCAGGATCATCTAGAGGTTCAAAGGTTATTTTGGGTCAAGGGTTGGGATCACCAAGGCACCTCATTTACCTGTTCTTTGCTCATTGATGCCCATGTCCTCTTATTTATCTAGTCTTCAGTTTCCAAGGGCTCAACCAACTATATGACACATGTACTCACATGATTGATAAATAAGATACAAATAGGTGCACTGACACTATCCAAGCGGTGTTCAACATATGCCAATATAACGATGGACACGGGGGATGAGATTTAATTCAGTAATACTAAATATGTGAGTGATCCACAATAAAATTTGATCTCTTTTTAAAATCTTTCTTCTATAATTTTTCTACTTCCATTGTTATGTGATCAAAAGATCCTAGGTAAGGAATCTTTCTCATTCACAATTAAACTTGTGTATCTTTACTTGTAATAACTCTTATTATTTTAGGTCTAGCCCTTTTCATATGGGTTTATCATTTTTGCATATGGAATAACATGTTTCTTTCCCTTTTGACTTAGGAGCTTTTCCTTGATTTCACCTAATTATTTTCTTAGGGTTTGATGTGTTTCTTTAATTATTATGCTTTATTGACAATAACCCTTTGGTTTTTCATCTTGAGCCTTGAATTGTGTGGAAACCTTATTTGAATTATCTTGTGCACATGATGTCACGCCCCAAACTCGGAAACCAGGCTCACAAAATTTTCGATCGCCGAACCTGTTGCCGACAGCCTCCATAGTACCCCATTCTCGGCTTCAAGCGCCCATATGCCAGATTCCAATCCTGAGATCCTACAAGGAGGATTTTCAACGTACATTTATCTCGTAAGAAGCATAACCACAAGTTTACCCAAATCACAAAGGCAACATCATCATCACATATCCACTAATATAATCCTTTGAATACAATGCTGAAAGGGAAATGCATATATCCAAATCAAAGCTCCAGAAGTCAGCTACATGCTCCAAGCTGGTGCAACCTAACTCCACCTGCACACTTCTATCGTGCATAAGCTTATAGAAAGCTTAGAGGGTGGTGAAAGTGTGTGCACAAGGTAAGTGCCAAGTATGCGATACAATGTCATAAATCATACAATATCAGAGTAAGTAAAAATATACTGGTAAGTCCATAAGTGTCATTAGTCGTACCAAGGCTATGTGATGCAAAACATGAATGCTAATGGCCATATCAATGTAGAAACATGGCAACCCGAAATGCTAAATGCTGCGGATGCAATGTAATATGCGGTGCGAATGAAATGACCAAGCTGGAGTGAAGTCGGGATGATAGTACGTAATATCACAGGATATGAGGTCCATCACAAGGGACTTCTATCCAAACCAGTCCCATACCTAAATTTGGATAGCCAGACTCAATGTAGTAGACTCCTGATCTTAGGTTAGTCGCGCGCCCCAACTAAAATCCTTGCCATCGCGAATGTACACAACGATTAGTTGCGCACCACCAGCCTGAGTGGATAGTGAATGAATGAATGAATGAGTATGCATCTCCTACTCAAAATCCACATATCAATACCGTACATCGCTGGGATCATCACCGGGGTCTAGTACACTCCAAGCTGGCTGTCATCCTTGCCGGCTGTGCAGCCCAGCGAGTGGAAAAGACCTCACTACTCGCCTGCTAGTAGTATACCAATGCCTACCCGGCTCGTCGATAGCGAACCCATTTGGGAGCTGGTCAAACTCAGCCTAGCTTACAATCCCCTCACTCGGGCGGATAAGGCCACACCCCCTCCCAACAGACCACGACGCAGTGGGAGACATGACCTACTGGTATTCGGCACTCGGGCGCTCATGTATCTACTTAGTCTAAACGTTGGGGCGTCTCTTGGCCTCGGAGGTTTAAGGACTTTCACCCACGGACATCCAAAGTGCCCAAATGCTTGAACCAAACATTTTCGGTGTCCCATCTGATCATCCACGACATACCTGTGGAGGTCACGGCCCTGATGTCACTAGGGCGTACAGTAATCACAATCACACAATGCAAGATGCATGAGTCATGTAGTCCAATCATGCATCAATCCCGCGCATACCGTGCGCTCATGTGGGATAACTCCACCTATCAGGAAGTCTCATAAACCATCTGTACTATGTCACATACTCATAATGTTATGCAGATGATGCTCATAATCGACATCAATAACTGGCATCGACAATCGGCCTCGACAATGTGGACATTTAACCAACATTACCCTGAAGGAATGACCCACATAGAGCCTAACATATAGTGGACCCATGGCCTCACATAAGGGCCTAATATACAACACTATGAGCCTCACTTAAGAGCTTAATACACATCACGATGGGCCTCTCACATGGGCTTAATATGCATCATAAAGGGCTCCATCACCTGGCCCTCAAATGCACCACAATGGGCCTCATCACATAGGCCTCACATACATCACATAGGCTTCAAATGTATCATAATGGGCCTCATATACATCACAATGGGCATCATCAAGTTGATGCCGGATGCTCATCACAATGAGCCTCAAATACGAGCCGCATATACATCACATTGGGCCTCGACAATTGGTCTCGATATCCGGCCTCGACAATCGGCCTAGTCCATTAGAATCGGCCTCGGCAATCGAAATCGGCCTCGACAATCGGAATCGGCCTCGACAATTGGCATCAACAATCGAAATCGGCCTCGATAATCAGAATTGGCCTCAACCATCGGCCTAGACAATCGAAATTACCCTCGATAATCGGAATCGACCTTGATAAATAATTAGCTTCGACAATAGGAATTAGCCTCGACAATCGGAATCGGCCTCAACAATCGGCCTTGACAATCGGAATCGGCCTCGATAATTGGAATTGGCCTCAACAATCGGAATCGGCCTCGACAATCGGAATCGGCCTCAACAATCGAATCGGCCTCGATAAACAATCGGCCTCGATAATCGGAATCAGCCTCGACAATCAGTCTCAACAATCGGAATCGGCCTCAACAATTGGCCTTGATAATCGAAATCGACCTCTATAATCGGCCTCAATAATCGAAATCACCCTCGATAATCGGAATCAACCTCGACAATCAGAATTGGCCTTGATGATCAGCCGAACAAGACCTAAGGGAAGGTCACAATGTGGACATCTAACCATCATTGCCCATCAATGTGGCCATTTAACCAACATTGCTCCCAAGCAGTGGCATATATAGAGCCAAACATATAGTGGACCCATAGCCTCATGCAAGGGCCTAATACACATCACTATGGGCCTCATGTACATCACAACGGGTTGTAATACATGGGCCCCATATATGTCAAATGGGCCGCAATATATGGGCCGAAAAATACATCTCATTGGGCCTTACTAAATGGGCCGGAAATACATCACAATGGGCCTCATCATATGGGTCAGAAATACATCACAATGGGCCTCATCATATGGGTCAGAAATACATCACAATGGGCCACTCATACGGGCCTAATATACATCACCATGGGCCCAAATACATCACAATGGGTTACGACCCATGGGCCTCGATATACATCAAGTGGGCCGCATCAATAGCCACACCAATGGGCCTCATATACAACGAGTGAGCCGCATTAATGGGTCGCACCATTGGGCCTCAGATTCAAGCAGGTGGGCCCCATCATATGGGCCTTAAATACAAGGCAGGTGGGTCCCAGCGAAATCAGATGGATGACGTGGATATAAAACATTTACATCAAGGTGTGGCCACCGTCCAGAAGACCTGGACGGTGCAGATATAATAAATACATCAATGTGGGTCCCACCCACACGTGTGGTGGTGGGCCACAGATGGACGGTACGATGAAACACATATATCATGGTGGCCCCGAGCTGCTGCTGCACGGGCAACACGTTATCAAAGTGGGCCCCACGTGCTATGCATGGATAGCACATTATCAAGGTGAGCCCCATGTGCTATGCATGGACAACACATTATCAAGGTGGGCCCCACGTGCTGTGCATGGATAACACATTATTAAGGTGGGCCCCACGTGTTGCGCATGGACAACACATAAAATGAATACAATAAGGTGGGTCCCACCCATCCAACACATGGACGGTGTGGATATGCCCCACATACCACACGTGGGACCTACAGAACTCGTTGACCCAATGCAGCAGCTATGTAGCTGGTACGGTACACTAGCCAGTTCGATCCACACCGTCTAAAGTCTGGACGGTGTGGATGCAAGATACATACATCATGGTTAGGTCTGCACGCCTCGTTAATGGACGGTGCAGATGCCAAAACACACCACCGTGGAGCCCCACATGATGGACGGTTGGAGTGGATGTCATGTACATCACTGTGAAACCCCACCGTCCGACCCATGGACGGTGTGGATATAGACCATGTACGTTAAGGTGGGCCCACCCTGCCAATGAATGGACGGTGTGGTATATCACATACCTCATGATGATATACATCAGGTGGGCCCCACGTGGGGCCTATCATAATATTTATTATTATAATATTATATATATATATATATATCAGTTATATCAGGTGGGTCCCACACATGGGGCCTACCATATGATATTATATATTATATATTATTATATTTTATTATTATTATTTTTTTGAAAGATGTCCAGCGTCCAGACCCTGGACGCTAGACAGTGTATATAAAACACATACTTCATGTGGGGTCCCATTGATCTGGACTGTGGTATAACACCTGTACATCATGGCCTGGGGTCCACACGTCCCACGTGCGGACGGCTGAGGGTGGACGGTGTGGAGATAACACATACCTCGTGATCAGCACCCACAAAACTTGCTGGCCCACCATCCAGATGATGGACGGCTGGGATTAATAGATACATCACGGTGGCCCCATGTGCTGCACTCAGCACGTTATCAAGGTGGGCCCCATGGATCATCAACACCAACAAAATAAGAAAAAGGGAGAGAGGGAGAAAGAGGGAAAAAGAGAGAGATCGGTTGTGGGAGGGGCCTCGCCACTATGGGCTCCTCAATACATACATCAAATGGGTCTCACCACATGTGGGCCCTTAAATCATCAAATCGAAACAAAAATCACCCACCTCAAGATCTTTTCTTCCTTCTTCCACCAACGGGTTCTAGAGCTCCAAGGAAACAAGATTCAATGGTTAAGATTAATTTTGGAGGGTGGGATTGGGTGGCAAGGAGTGGGCTATGCAAAGCTTTTCTCCTTTCATGGAGCTTGGACGATTTCTTGCTTGGAGAATGAGAGAGAGAGAGGTGTTGGGAGAGAAGTGATGGGAGAGAGGGATGGTGAGTGATGGATGGGTGTACTTGACATGTAAGGGAGAGAGTTGACTTAATGTACTTGACATGTGAGGTGATGTGTACTTAATTAATGGGATTGATGTGTTCTATTGGGTTTTGTAAAGCGCAGCGTTTTCCTCGAACTGAACGTGGGCTCACATCCCTGGCCCGGGTATCAGATTGGCGCACGAGATGCGGCATCGGAACCACGGCGATGGTGGGGTCGCAAGGGTACAAGTTTTGAGTCAAGCCGACTCTGATATACGGGACACGACTCAGGATCGCGCGTAAACGCCGATAACAGATCGCGGGTCGCTGAAATTCGACCGGGAGGACCGCGGAAGCCTAAGGAACAGTACGATTTAGGATACGGGTCTTACACATGTATCTTGTGTAATTTATTGAATCATGAATATATTCTAACAATGCGACGTTCGTTGCATTGTTGATTTTTATTAAAAATCATGATTGAGTCTACATGCATATGATTGTGAGTGCTTGAAACTATATTGCTTGAATTGCTTGATTACATTGAAATCATGAAATGCTTGGAGTTTGAACTGACATTCTCATTATAGAATACAATGAATTTGATTTAATTGCATCCGTGGGATTATCGAGCAAGTGTTCCATTATCTTCATGGCAAGGATGATTTATTTTGGTGGGATTAAGTTCCCTTGTCTTCATGATAACGATGATTTGCATCAATAGAATTATCAAGCGGTGGTTTTCTTATCTATATGACATGAATGATTTACATGTTTCAGTGGGATAATCAAGCAGAGGTTCCCTTAAGTACATCTCAATGATAATTTGTATATTTCAGTAGGACTGTCAAGTAGTGTTCCCTTAAGTACATTTAAATGATGATTGCATATTTCGATGAGATTATCGAGCAAGGGTTCCTTTAATAAGCATTACATTATCGGTGGGATTATCGAGCCAGGGTTCTCTCGAATAGCTTCTAAATATATGTCTTAGGTAATTCATGCATCGTAGCATCATACTTATCACATAATGAATAAATCATGTATCTTATTACATGTTGATTCGTGGTTTACTTATTATTATCAAGTATATTTCAAACTTGTTGTGGTTATAATCTCACTAGGCTTCTAACTTGTCTGACTTTATAATTCTTACATATTTAGAAGATGAGATGGGAGTAATAAAAAAATAATACTTGAATAGATACTTTAATTAAAGTTTAGTCTTTAAGTTTTTTTTTTTTGAAATTTTGTAATGAAGTTTAAGTGAGAATTATGAGAGAGAATTAGTAGTGGTAGATGAATTGGATTTTGAATTCGTAAAGTTTAATTTAGATATTAAATTTAAATATTATGATTTGGACGATTTAATAATGATTTGATTTAGATGTTTGATGAATTGAAAGTGGATGTGATGAATTAAATGCATGAAATTTAGCTTACACCCTATAACTCAGGATCGGGGTTGTTGTACTCGGGTTTCGAATTTTAGGGCATGATAGATTACTTGGTCCGAGCATGAAATACCAAATTTTAGTCATGTGTAATGCGTTTTAATCGTCACAATGGATAACCACCACTTTTTAAAAAATAAAAAATAAAAAATTCAATTCTTTTAACAACCACTTCAACCAAAGACCTTTCTTGCATGCTTGTTTAGCTAACATGTACTCTGCTTCTTTAGCAAACAAAGCCACTGCTAACTGCAATATCAACATCTAACTAACCACATCACTCGTCAAAGAGAAAATATAGCCCGTGGAAGATAATCTTTTATCATAATATTTTGCAGAATCTGCATTCACGAATCTAATTAACTAGAAATTTTGACCGTTATAATAAATAGGCGCCTCAGAAGTACTCTTTTGATATTAAAGGATCCACATCATAACAATTCAATGATCTTTTCCCGAGTTCATAGTGTATTTACCAACTGCTCTCACAAATTACATAATGTCCTATCTAGTATATACCGTGGCAAATATAAGGCTCCCTACCGTTGATAAATATAGTACTCGAAACATATATGTTTTTTTCGCTTTTATGCTAGGACATCGATATGATGACAACTTGTAACCTACAGAGAATGAAGTACCGATTATGTTAGAATTTTACTTGTTGAAGTAGTTGAGAACTTTTTCGACATAACTCTTATTGGTTATCTAAACTTTCATATTCTTCATGTCTCTAATCTAAATCCTTCATATTAAATTCCTCAGACAAACGAGCTTTTAATGTTGCATAATATCATCACTAATACTTGCAATCAAAATATCATCTATGTACAATAACAAGATAATAAAGTCACCATTACTATAGCTATGAACATGGGCACATTGGTCTGTCACACACCTTTGAAATCCCAAGCTCATAATAAAGGAATTAAACCAATTATACCAACACATTGGTGTATGCTAACCATAAAGTGAACTGTTTAGCTGACAAACGAGATTCTTTTTATTTTCTTTAATAAAGCCTTCAGGTTAAGTCATGTAAATTTTTTTCATCAAGATTTTCATTTTGAAAAAAATTATATCAAATTACTCGAGTTTCTAGTTGAAAACAATTATCATACTTAACATAGCACAAATAATATTCAAATAGACAACACGAGAGAAAATCAATACATGATTTGTAAGCATGCTCTTTTACCACTAATCAGGTTTGTATCTTTTAACATTCTCATTAGTATATTTCTTCGGCGTGTAAACCCATCTGTAACTAATAGAAATTTTGTCATTTCAGTAATTTAACGAATTCCGAAGTCTTGTTCTTATACAATGCCTCTATCTCCTCCTCTATGGATATCTTTATTGGTTAGCATTCATAAATTCACATGCCTCTTAGTATGAACAAGGCTTGCACTTTTTTATCATGCAAGCGTAAGTCGTAAAAGAACTATTGTGTCAAACAGAAGATTTTATAGTTTTTCAATCCACATTTATTACTTTGAGTTTCATCACCTAGTATATCACATGGATGCTCTTCATCAGTTTCATCTTTAATGATATCATCAACTTGTTTGTCCAATTCATTAAGTTGATTTTGAACATCATTTGAAGATTTTAAGTCAATTACCTCATATGACTTTGAGCTTGATAATTTTATATCTTCCTCCTATGAATCTTTATTAAACCACATATTTCTCAATCACTAACTTGTAGGTAGTGTAGTGCAACAATCCGCACCCCTCTATTTTATCAGTATAGATAAGAAAAAATTATTTTCTGGACCTCACATATAGCTTACTCCTGTCATTTTTGGGAATTGACATATGAGCATTATAACAAAAAGTATGGAGAAATGAATAAATAATAGGTTTTGCACATCATGCCTCTTATGAGATCTTATAATGTAGTATAGTTGTAGGAGAACGATTTACTAAGTAACAAGCTGCATTAACAGCCTCTTAAAAAAAATTGATCAAGCCTTGTAATATCAATAGTATTTTTAAGGGGCAGATTAGTCTTTTTTATTGGTTGTTAATGTTATTTTAGTTATTAGTCGTGTAAAATTTGTTGTGCATACTTACACATACATGTACTTGCACACCAAGGTAGCCTTTTATCATTTCATGCGTGAACCTACGCTTGTCTAATCTCCAAACTAACTGTAACACCCCGTACTTTCAGTACTCTGGTGTTACTGTATAACCTAACTCAGTATGAACGCTAACCTAGCTTACCTGAACAGTTGCCCTCAATCCATCCATCTTAACCATTTGACTTCGACTATGACAACAAGACCTTTAGGAGTTTAGTTCAATCCGCCCTGGATCCCTAATGACCTTTCAACCATCTAATTTTGGACTATGACTACTCACTACACAGTCGTAAGAATTGAGATCGATCTGCCCATTTAACCACCTCAACATGAGTGCATTGACTCTGTACTTAATAAATAAATAAATAATCATATTTTTAGAACCTCGATCGTGAAGATATTTCAGCGTACGCCTACTTAGTATAAATAAATCATACAAAGTAAGTTTAAAGATCAAAGTCACGAGATCCACCGTTCATCGTGTCCATCATACCTTATCTGTCAAATTATCCCTTAATCATGCGACTTGACCATCTGATTATGAGGATAACCCTTAAGGATCCATTTAGATTAGACTATAAGCCCTAAGAACCATTGACGGTCAGAGTTAAATTCGATCTAGCCATTTGATCGAGGAGAGTCCACAATCAGACGCCAAGGCCTGAAAGTATGGCCCATCCGACCCTTTTGATCAGCCACACGTCTAATCCCCCACCCTAGTTGACCTTGTTAAACAAATGGGTGGATTGGATTTACTGAAATACCCCTGTGGGCCCCATAAACACCTTATTGGGCATGAAAATGTCAAGTTGTAGGGCCACCTGAATGTTAGAATAGCCTCGTTCTTGAGACTCATGGCCTTACATGGACCAATGGATTGAATGGTCGGAGTGGATTTGGAAATCTGATATGCCAGATCCGTTGTTTATCAATTAACACTAAACTGCATGATTCTAACCCATAGATTGTGAAATTAACTATTCAAGTGGACCTAAGTCAAATTAAAACACCTGAATACCCTTTACGATCCCTATAACCCCTTTTAACCGTGGATAGTTGAACTTAGAATGATCTAACCCGTAGATTGGTAGAAACCCATGAACAGATGCGCCGATCACGACGTATGGGCCACTCGAGCCATGAATCGGTCTGATCGCTAGCTTGATGTCTCAAATGGGCCTCCCAAAGAGAATGGAAGGAGTGGATTTCCCACGAGCATCACAAGGACCCCACGTGGGTGTTGCTTATGCACCTGGAGTGGTGCACTCGCTGTGCACTAGTCCGAGTGTCTCGGTCAAGTAGTGCTGACACGAGATTTCTCTAAATAGAGATTTTCTCTCTCTCTCTCTCTCTCTCTCTCTCTCTCCTCTTTAGCTGTTGACAGCGGATGGATGGACGCCCGTTTCTTCGATCTATGGCCCACCATCACGGCCCAGAGCCATGATCCAAACCGTCCATCTCGGGCACAACAAGGTCCTGACTAAAACCCGACTGCTACTGCCGGTTTTCCCGTACGTATAGACACATAATCCTCGCTGCAAAACGGTCCTACAAACACACTGTTTCCAAAAATGAAAACCGTTACCACTCCACGTTGGCAATTCGCGTGCGTGGAAATCCCTTGATCCCGTCCCTTCTTCTGCAAGAAATCCCGGTCATCTACACCTTGTTATTAGGGCTTTGCAAAGGAAAAGATATAAACCTAGCCATTTTCTTCTTCCTTCTGAACCCACTGACCCATCCTCCTCCAAGCTTCAATGGAGCTTGTCTGCAAGCTTCCTAGGGCCCCCACGAACCATCTGCAAGAGGCAGATCAGAGGAAGAAGCCTCCGCTCGAGATCCGCCATTAATGGTCGTCTCGTCTTCCTTGTCCAAACCGCATCGGGTTCGGTTTAAGTCCAGCGGAATCAAGTTGTCTAGGGGTGTTGGACCTTCAACAGAGACGAAGAAAGAGGAAGAAAACGATGGAGAAAGAAAGGAGAGAGAGAGTGTGTGTGAGAGAGTGAGAGAGAGAGAGAGTGAGAGAAGGAAAGTAGAAGAAGAAAGAGAAGAACTAGAGAGAAGCGAAGTTGCGGGCTGGGTTGCTGTTGAGTTTAGGTCCGAGCTCGTGTCACTCATGGCTGACTCGACCAAGCTTGGAAATCAAAATGGGGTGAACTTTGATCAGGTCCAGACATTGTTGGATTTCCAGCATATGGAAAACAGAGAGAAAGAAGAAGAGTAGAGAGAGAAGATGAAATGAAGGAGAGAGGGTGGATAGGTGGTTGCTGCCGAGTTGACTCGACTGGAACCAAGTCGTGTGGGGTTTGGTCTGTATAGACTCATAGCTGGACATCCCAACAGGGAGGAAAAGAAGAAGAAAGGGAGAAGAAGAAAGAGAGAGAAAAAGGGGAGAGAGAAAGAAGGGGGTGATTGTGTTGAGCCGAGCTAACTCGACTCGAACCGAGTCGACTAGGTGAGCCGCATTCTCTGTCCATATTGGAATTATTTCAATTGTCATTGCTAATATCATTATCATTTTTTTAGGATTATCAATTTAGATGTAATTAATTATTAATAAATTATCCATACTGATGATGGTTAATAAACATAGGAATTATCATCATTAAAATACTAGTATCTTAGGCTACCGTTCTTAAAACATTAATATTGATGTTAGAACATACTATGTATTCTCACCATAATGATTATTAGTGTCACGTAGGCTAATATAAGTTATAACACTAATGTTAACCAAATCTATAATCATTAAAATTTATATTATAATTATTTTCACACCAACTAAAGTTCAAACCTTAAAAATCTAGCCTAGACCTAGACTCTAAGATAAAATTCTAAACCTAAGTAATTTAAACCCTAGGCCTATACTTAAGACATAAATGGTAAGTTAAAGTATGAATCTAATTATAGAAATTCATAACCCATGGTAGGTCATAGTACCTATTATTATGGCTAGAATCATTATTGAAAGTTATAGCTATTATCATTAGAAAATATTATCATTTTCCCTATGGGTTAGTATAATTCTTGTTAATATAATTCTTAGTATCGGTCCTTATCATTGTTAGTGAAAATTTTAGTATCATTACTTGTATTACTTAGTAGGTTATTAGTAATTACAGAAATATTAGATAATGTTGGAATATTTAAATATGAATTTGAGAATCATCATTATCAATATTGATTGATAAATACTCCTATTACGAATATTATTCGATTCATTGTACGATAATAATATTAATAATAACTTAGGATTCAAATCCTAGAACCTAAGCATCAAACTAAACTTTGAGATAAAACCCTAACCCTACATCAAAACCCTAAAGATAAATAACTAAAACCCTAGGCTATGATCATAAACCCTAGGTAGTGTGTAGAACTTGGATCTAATTTGTACAAGTTCCTGATTTATGGTAGGATTCAATTTTAAGGGAATACGCATTCCCTAACAATGCTGGTAGGTAATGCGAACTATGAGGTGATGATTACTTCCCCTTGAGGTTTCCATTTTCCCATTAGATTAAGTTATAATTTTATTTTAATTTATAAATGGTATCTCCATTCTATACCCACATGTGTTAATTGTTGGTATTGAGTTACTACATCACATGCTTAATGTTTATCCTGTATATTTAATTCATGCTATTGGATTACTTGTGGATTGCTTCTGGGATTTAAACTGGTACATTAGTGGGAAACCCCCACTTATAAATGTACACTCATACTTAAGATGTAACTCGATTGATGGTGATGGTAATGGACCTTCGATCTAGTGGTTATTGAGTGGTGGTCTAAATGGATCATTGATGTGGGCCTACCATCCAGGGTTGTTGTGTCTAAGTGGTTTTCAAGGATGGTCTTTTATAGCATGGTTTTGATACTTGCCCTATGTGGCTTATTTTGATATTTGCCTTATGTGTCTTGTTTTGATATTGGCCCTACGTGGCTTTGTTTTGGTATTTTCCCTATATGGGTTCGATGCTTTATACTGTGCAACCATGTGATGATAAGCCTCATATATTTTAATATGATTGGCCACTAGTCGACGGGGTTCCAGTAAACATCCTAAGGTGGTAGTCTCATGAGCCGGGGATGGTGGTATGAGACCTATGCCTGAGCTATCAGCCTACGCTGGCAACTAGCCCCTGTAGTAACCTTTGAGCTTATGTAAATTGGTTGGTTGTAATCGGACTAATAATGAGTTGGCTAATCATGCATACATGGCACATACCAGCATCTATTGCTATCGTACGTGATGTACGTATCCGGCCGTCTGGATGCTTTTCCCGGGTCGATGATTGTATGGGTGACGAGCCCAATGTCCGTTTGAATGCTTTTTTAGGGATAATGATTGCATGGGTGATGAGCCCAATGTCTACACGGATGAGCATCCCCGGGGCAATGATTGCATTTACGCATCCATGCATATAATAAGACTGCACTTACTCTGTTTTGATTGCCTGAATGTTTTATATTATTTCTTACATAATGCGGCGGTGCGTAATCTTGAGGAGAATTCACATTGAGTTGGTGTGAGACCCGACCCGAGTTCGCTTGTGTGCATGTGTGTGTAAGTATGCATTCCATCCATCTTGGTCCCGCGTTCCTACCGATCGAATTCCAGCGACCCGTGACCCTTTGATAGTATTGCGGTCATCTGTAAGTCCCGTCATGAAGACCCAACTCGGATCGAGTTGAGACCTATGCCATTGCGACCGCTTCATCGTTGCGGTTCCAACGCCGCGTCTTGTGCGTCCATCCAGCGTGCAGATCATAAGTTGTGTGCATTTCATTTTCTAAGCCCTTGATCATGATCATGTGGCCCACCTAGGAGTGGTGTGCACGAATTTCTAGGTAGGTCCCATCTCTTAGAACTATTTTCAACACACACTACACACACATTACCTAGGCCCTATCTCTATACCACCTATCTCTAAAACACCACTCACTAACCTAAAAAGCCTACTAACCCTACAACATTGTTTCTAACTCCCTATTGCTATGATTGCTCTTCTCTATCCAAGGCAAGAGAGAGATGATTGCTTGCCTTGAAATCTCCCTTCTCTCTCTTTTTACCTCTCTCCTCTCTCTCTCTCTCTCTCTCCCTCTTTCTTCTCTTCTTCTCCAGCAATTTTTCATCCATTTTCCAGCCCTTCATCCTCCCTTCTACCCCATAATCCAGCTCTTAGTCTAACATCTTGACCATTAAACCGCTTTCCTTGGAGCTTGAAGACTATCTTGGAGGTGTTTGCTTGAAGATCTTGTAAGTGGGTGTGCATGTAATTGCAAAATTCAGATTTCTTCTATTTCATACTTGTTCTTCCCTTTTCTTTCATGTTGAAGCTTGTGGGGCTCATAAAATGATAGTGGTGGCCCCCAAGATTTCATGGATGAGGCTCATAGCCCATCTTACTTGCATGCATGTTCCATGCAAGGGGCCATTCTTCATGGACCCCTACATGGCTTTTCTTTCTTTGATCAAAGATCTTTAGGTTATCTACACCCTTGATCCTTGGTGAGGATTGCATCTCCACCATAGATCTCAAGTAGAAATCCTATGATCATATAGATCTTGTATATCTTGTGATAGTGGAATGTGTATGCATGAGTGATGAGGGGAAAGGCCTCAATGTGGCGGAGACCCTTCCCTTGTGGCCGAATCCTTATTTTTCCTTTGTTGATAAACTTCTTATCATGGGTGTGTGGCCCACCTTATAGATCAAAAATATCCGGACCATCCATGGAGGTTGGACGTCCATAACAGTCCACCCTTGGACGTTGGAGCCCCCTAATCTACCTATATGGGGCACATGCAAGGGGTATTTTGTAATGGGAAGGGTCTGGATGTTTGTGGGGCCCACTGGGGTGGTTCATACCATGATTTTCTTGGATTAAATCCCCTTTTAAATAGTGTTTATATTTATTTATTTTCAGTCATATGTTGCTGTCCAGAACTATCTGGACAGATTTTTGGGTCATTTTGAGGCCAGATTTTTGGGCATTTGGAGGGGTGTTTGGTCCCATGTAATATATGTTTCTTAAAGGTGTGGACCCTACCTATAATCATGCCAAATTTCAGCCTCATATGACCTTCATTGGGGTCCCAAAGGTGTGGTCCAAGTGAGGTGGACAGTCTGGATTTTCTGCACTGTTCCAGCAACATTCCATCCTGGACAGGTTGGAATTCCGAAATTTATTAAAATACTTTTGGGTGTCTAAAAATTATAAAATTTTAAAGGAATGTTAACCACTCATGTTAGGACCCACCTACAAAATTTTGGGGCCAATGGACACCTATACACACCATGGTGGTGGCTGGACCAACCCACTAAAATATGGTGTCCAGATCAGTCCGATTTTCATGATAGATTGATTTATTTAAATGAATTAAAATATTTATAGATGTTTAAAAATTCTAAATTTTTGTAGAGGTGTGGTAAACTTATGGTAGGACCTACCTACCAAATTTTAGGGCCAATGGACCCCTGTGTACATCGTGCCGAGGGCCGGACTGGCCCTTCACGTTGGGACGTCCAGGTCTGTCCAATTTTTTTGAACAGACTGTTTTGTTTATATTAATTAAAATACTTAAGAATATCCAAAAATTCTGAAATTTTGTGGGGGTGTGGCCAACCTATGAAAGTATCACTCTGTAAAATATCAGCCCCAACTGACCCCATTTGGGTATCCAAAAGAATAGGCCAAGATGGTTAGATTGTCAGATTTTTCTGTTGTGCAGTCCAGCAATATGCCTTGATAAAAACCATAATTCAAAAATGTTTCCTCTGATGGTGGTCCACCTTTTTGGGTTTTCTCTTATTGCATGAATGATGAGGGACCTTGGACCTTAATTTCCATAGTTTTAGAGGCCCTAGACCCACTCTAATAGAGTGCCCAAATTAAGGACAGCAACATGCATTGCAGAAATTTCCTGTACATTATCCCCTTTGTTATTTCAGAACTTGTGAGCCCCAGCCCATTGGACTTTGTGTATGATTAGTTGGGGGACCCATCACTGATGTTCTAGGGCCCATTGGGGCCATGATTATGGGGCCCACCATATTGAGGAAATTGGAAATTTATTGCTCCCTTATATTTTAGAATACTCTTGGGCCATTTTTTTTACCATACTATTGTGTTGGGCTAGTGGGCCAGGTTACACAAGTATATGGGCCTTTGGTTGCCCACAAAATCAACTTTATACTTGGGCTGAGTTGTAGGCCCAACCTTACTTGACTAAGAGCATGACATTTGCCTATGAGGTTTGAGCAATGGGCTGCCCACTAGGCCACCACAATATATGGGATTAGTGGCCTTTATGTTGGGCCCTAACCCTTCCCCTATAGGCCCATAGTGGTATGTATGGGTTGGGCTATGTGTGTTTTCCTTGGACCCATGTTTTGGATAGGCCTTGGGCCGCTTTTCTGAAGCCCAACATGAGTGTATGTGGTATGTTTATGGTTACCCATATCTTATTTCTAATATCGTGTAGGCCTTAGGCCTTAATCCATGATTAATTAGAGATGGGCTACCTCTTGAGGACCAATTGTGGTCGAAATATCCACATTGGTGGCCCTAAGGTAGGCCCATGGGCTTCTATGGGTGATTAAAGGCCCACCATAGACCCTTGCTAGGCCTGTCTCATCTATTTAGGCCTATATCATTATTCTCCTTAGTCTTGTGGGCTACCCCAAGTAAATGGGCCCCCACTAGAGGTTGTATTCCTTATGAGAAAATTGGTTAAGTACCTAGACTTTTATGGTTAGGTAGAGAATTCATCTTCACCTCATTGGCACCCCTATTCATCTTCATGGCCCACTCCCATACGCATCATATGCATGCTTGGTTGAGGTATGATTGGCCATGGTTGTGCCATTGTGTAGGGTATGTTGGTATCTCCCCGAGGGGTGGAGTTTTCCCATCTGGAGCACGATGGATGCTTGAGATTCATGCATGGGTGATTGTGTGATTCATGCATCTGGCATTTGCATAGCATGTGGGTATCTGCCCTTGCTTCATCAGGGCCTTGCCTCCACAGGGATATTCGCGGGTGGTCGTATGTGTAGACACCAGAAATATTAGTTGAGCATACCAGGTGCATAGGATGCCCATAGGTAAAATTCTCAAAACTTCCATGGTACCAACGATCTGCTCCAACGCCGTGACTGAGTGGAATACATGACCGCACGAGGGCCTTATACCATTAGGCCGCGACTCCCACTATCGTGTAGTCGGTTGGATAAGGGTGTGGCCTTACCTGCCTGGTGTGTAGGGGGCATTACTAGGCTGAGTCTGACCAGCTCGGGAATGGGTCCACTACCGTCAGGCCTTGCTGGTAATTGACTATCCACAGGCGGGTAGTGAGGTCTCTTATGCTCCTTTGATCGAGCGGGGTCTGTAGAGCGGCAGTCATTCAGCAGTGTAATGGATCCCGATGATTTCCTTATGATCGAAAATGTACTTGACTTGTGGTTTGGATATGAGCACTGACATTACTTGCATCGTATTAACATTGGCTGTATAAGCCCCTTCATGTATTGCCTTAGTATGGCACCCAGTACTCATTGCATCTTATTCATGATAAGCCTGGGTAAGGCTAGTGATATCCTCATTGATCATGCTTCTCTCCTTATATCTCCGACTACTCTTCTGTACACCATTATCACACACCTACACCACCCTCTAAGCTTCTATAAGCTTATGCACGATTGATGCGTGCAGGAGATTCTAGGCAGGCGTCATAGCAGCAGAGCGTGGAGTAGAGCTGAGCATTTGAGGATTCCAGTGTTGCCGACCTTTCTCTCATTTCCTTTTTATCTCATGTATGTCCTTTTGGACCTTATGGATGATTGTAAAAGTTCAAATTTATAGTGGATTTTGTGATGTGTGCTTTTATTATTCTCAGATGTTCTTGCTGTGATCTTGGGTATGCTCGTATTGGTAATGATTATATTGTTATGAAAAATCCTCCTTGTAGGATCCCAGGATCGGAACCTGCCTCAGGAGCCGAGAATGGGGTACTATGGAGGCTATTACGGCTAGAACCGGCCATCGGGTTCCTTGTGATTCCGGTTACCGAGTCTGGGGAGTGACAGTTGGTCACTCATCCATCAAATATATAACCGTACAGGTAGTACATGTGGCCCAGGTGACATACATGTTTATATTGATGAGGAGCAGGCTATAATTGACAAAGATGCATGATTGTAATTGCTAAAGGTTGCTATAGAATTTCATATCTCAAGATTGTTGTAATTTACTTTATTTCACATGTAATATTATTTCATTTTGTAATTGTAAGAATAAGGACATTAGTTTGTATTGTCATTATGGGCAGCTTCTTGTATAATTGAATGATAATGAAATTTTCCTTTATGTTGATTCGTCCATACTATGCTCATCTGCTTACTCTGATGAATATATATATATATATATATATATATATATATATATATTATGTGTGTGTGTGTGTGTGTGTGTGTGTGTGTGTGTGTGTGTGTGTTGTGGACTTTGACTCTTTATAAGTTAACACTCAAGTTTTTGGGAAACGTGTCATATACTCGGGTCCTGAAAAGTCGGTGTTACACTAACCATAGAGACACCTAATTGATCTCACCTTAAAATCCCTAAATCTGCACATATCCATTATCCATACAAAGATGTTCATAGTTTTGCTTAAGCCTTTTTGCTGTTCAAATCACAATCCGACCATCACATCTTGAGATATTCCTATTTTAGTACTCTTAGTGTATTTGAAGGGTTATATATTTTAAATATCATAAGTATATAAATATTTGATTGTAAGAGATTTCGTTCGACTCTATTCTCTAACTATCTTTAATTTAGCATCATATCAGTATTCTTAACTATATGATCACTCAATCATAGTAAACGAACTCCAAAGTCATTAAATCCATTTATTCACAGACTCGTTCGAAATTTTGATATGTTCATCTCGTTTGTCATATAGGAATCTGATTAACCTATTGTTAAAACCACGACCTGAGAAAATTATGTGTACAAGTTGGCCAAATATAACAGTGTACATGCTTTACCAATAGATTACTTTAAAAACCTACACAGTGCATGTCTATTTATAAAACCGACTATATCCTACCCTAAGTACATGATTACGGTCCTAATCATATGATTATTTTGATTTTAACTCATCATTTAACCATCTATCACACTTATATCTATCAAACGGACTACCCAAACATCGAAATAAAAATCGATTGTTGTGAAGCTCGCAGGGTATATGTCAAAACTACTAGTTAACTTTTCCATTAGACATGTACTCGCGTTGTTTTGTACCATAGAGTGACACAATCCATTGAAATACATCTTCTTTGTTGTTGAGAGATTAAGGCCCAGATTAAACTCATTAGGAGAGCACCTCAAATAACGGGTTATGGTCGAATTTCATCTTCATTATATGGTGTAATCAATGATTACGCTCAACAAAAGTTTGAAAATAAAGTATGTGTGTGTGTGTACCCACACACGTTAACTGGTTTTCATCTTCATTAGACTCATGCACGCTCGTATCTTGCAAGTTTTCTTTTGTTTTAAACTTTTCATTATGAGACTCACTAGTCCAATCTTACAAGCAATCTAAGCCGTCCATTTATTAGTAGCTGCAAAGTTACCTGCACAACCTCTGTTTGATAGCTATATGATCATCCATATTACCAGTGGAACCCAACCAACAACTATAATCATTCATTCAAAACAACTCTTTAGAGTTTCCCTTTCTCAATATGGGTCATTTATTCACAAACAATCGAGTCATTTGCCACATGTGCAGTGTTCGACACTCTTTCCAACACATCACACACAAGTGGGCCAAGCCAAAACCATCAATATCTTCTGTTCTTAAAATCCTAACATACGCCAAATTTCTTTTCTTTTGCATTTTCTAAGTGTGGAACCCTTGTGGGTCCTTTCCCTCACGCGTGTGATGAGGGATGTGGCATGGACTTTTTATATAAAAAAGGAAACAAACAACGTCTTATGGATTGCCTTGAACTGCAATAGTAGTTATCGGATTTTTTTATTGGCTTTTATCTTATTTTGATTTGTTTCCTTTTAGAAATCGTGTATAACTAAAAAGACTTATAAGTTATGTCCCACACGTGTGCATAATCACGTTTGAAGGGAAGGGAGTGTGACTTAAAGTGTCACTATTATAAACAGTGAGTCATGCTGTGGCGTTATGATGTTTTGAAGAAAAAATGAGTTTTTTTTACAGCAAGTTGTTGTCCGCCTTGCTTTCATATCCAGTGTAACGCTGGTAAAAATTTTGAATTTGAGAAAGTGCGTGTCTCATCTCTATCTCTTATCTTATCTCTATCCCTAATCATTTTCCCTTTATATATCTCTAACTCTCCTCATATCTCTTAATTTCTTAAATGAGCCTTTCTTTTTAAGGAGGGTGTCATAAGAGGAGTTTTACTCCAACTAGATATTAACAAAAGGCACCCTACATACAATTGAGAGAGAGAGAGGGAGGGAGGGGGGGGGGGGGGGAGAGAGAGAGAGGAGGGAAAGAGAGAGAGAGAGAGAGAGATTTGGTGAGCTTAAATCCGGTAAGTTTATTAATTTTCTTTCATTATTTTTATACATTTAATGTAATTTGACACGATATATACAATAAACGGTGTGAATCAGCCATATGTTTATTACATTGATTTATGGGCAAATACGATGTAAAAATAATAAAAAGCAAAGATTTCATGCGAAGTTTTTTATTGCAGAAATCGACTTGTGTGCATCTAATCGAATTAAATTAGATATGTATGGATCATACGATCCTTAAAGCCAAAATATAGAAGGGCCTTAACCTCCAAATTAATCTAACCATCGAATGGGCCACACTAATAAGATCTGGAAGTGTTTAATACGAAAATCTAAGGTTTCTACTCGAATGTTTGTATCACTTGGCGTAGAAGGTCAAGATGGGTCATCACTGTATGTGTGATTACATCAACACCATTCGTCTAATGTGTAGAGGCAAAATATGTCAATACTTCAAAAATCTAGATGATCCAATCATCCGATAGGCCACCCCGATTAATCATTTGACATTTAATTTCATAATCTTAAGAAGAAAAAAAAATCTAAATTTTGATAATTGAATTTAATGAACATATTATTTCAATTATTTGGTCATTTAAGGTTTAACCACCTATAATGTTAACTAAATGTGGGCCTTACCATGTAATATAACTGGATGAATAAGAATGTTGTGGATATAATTAATATGATTTATGGATTCAAACCAGTTTAATTACCTTATGGATTCTATACTACTAAACTCGGGTGAGTAATCTCATTATGTCTCATGTTCATTGGAATTAAAATAAATTGTTTGTGATTGTTTGATTGATTAATATAATGATTTGAGTGTTTTGTTACGATGTTATTGATTTAACTATTATGAATGTATGCTACGATAAATCACATGCTAATCTGCGCTAAATTACATGAATTATGATAATTGTACGTTAAATTCACATATGAATGTTATGATCAAGACAAGTAACTATGACAGTTAAGAAAATGATGCATTCATATATCATCCATCATACAAACATATTGCATTGTCGATCCTGGGGGGCCTTCCTATAAGAAATGTCGATCCTAGTAGAGCATTACTAGATGCGGGTTATACCCAAGCTTACCGAAAGGTGGAAGCCTACCCAACGGGTGGATGTGGGTTGACGATCTCCAACCCAAGTAGATGGACAATCATCTCATCTGATGCATTCATACATCATTTGCATCCATATCACTGTGCATAATCTAATTTTATTATATCTTAATTTTAATATGCATGAATCATGTAGGGTTTTCTCACTAAGCCTGGCCAGCTCACATTTTTATTTATGGAAAAACCGTACAGATGAGCAATTAGCTGATGACTTGATGCATGAACAATAAGTTATGGCTTAACTGGCGCACAACCCACGTGAGACGTGGTCGTATCAATCAGAAGAAGAACTGATCGCGTCCATTTAATCCGTTTCTAATTATTTAATTAGAATTTTACTTTGATTCATAATGGTATTAGTTGTAAGGTTTTAAGCATTTGATTGGTTTTATTTAATTGAATTATTTTACATCTATAGCAAGTACTCATTGGTAAGTTGTTTTGACTGATGAATGATGCCTAGTTTATTGAATGTTTATGAATGTCGATGCTTAAATCACTTTGTATGAATGATTGTGAATGAACTTAATTGGAATGTAAAATGAATATTACTTTTGCCTCTGAATAATAGTATAATTGAAAGAGTTAAGTACATAATGTACGAGCTACAACCCGAAACCCGGCTCTGAGGGTGTACACTCTGTACTTGAATTTCGGGGCGTGACATCCATATTTTTTGTTGGTAGGGAGAGAGAGAGAGTAATGTGTGGGGTTGTCCAACGACTGTTATTGATGTGTAAAAGAATATATGAGAGAAACAAGAAACCGAAATGACAAGAAGGAAGACAGAAGGAATTAGAGAAAAATAGTTTTTATTTTCCAGTAAATGGATCTATGCTAAATTCTTTTTATTTAATTTATCATATTTTCATTTATTTATTTTTTAAGAAGTTATTTTAACACAATTTTATTTTGGTTTCTATATAAACATAAGACTTGGATGTCTCTTCAGGTCAATAAACATATATGTATTTATCTATTTATATACACTTGCCTATTGCTTTAACACATATTTTACTCTATAGCAAATAAAAGTTTTCTTCATCGTAGTATTCATTATTCAAGGATTGTTTGATCGACTGTTTAATCTAATCAATGTATACGATTTACAATGTCAGAGTATTTTCTTTCAAATTAACATACACGAGATTCATTTTCTTACCAACGGTTGTGTGTTGAGATGTGTATATCATTTAAGTACTAAGCATATTAATTCTAATCAATGTATATGTATGAGAAATGTAATGTGGGAACGTTGCTAAATTTTGTTACATATAATGTTACATAACCTTATGGAAAACCAAACATTGTTAAAAACATTGTATGATCTTAAATCAGCAACTAAAAAAAAACCCTTTATGTAATAAGAATGCACTCGAATTTCATTACCATACCACAATATGCATGATATTATATACCGCAATAAAATCATATTTTATATTCAGAATTTACATAAAATTATATAAAAATCCAACAAAGCATTTTTTTTTTTTTGTCATTATTATGTTTTTATGATTTTTTTAAAGACTTCAATATTTGCATTCGTATAGAGTAATGTGCATGCATACAAGAAAGTGCATATAAGTATGGAAAGGATTATGAAATGTTATTTCGAAAGGAAACTTTGGAAATGTTCATAATTGAAAGTTGTGCATCGATACTTTTAATTATGAAAATATCGATGATGGAAAAAATATTTTTTTGAAAAGTATTCCTTTTGATAGTTGTTGTGAAGAACCTGATCCGGGCGAACCATCATCCTTAGCGTAGGGAGTTAAGAGTAGATAAAGAGTTGAAAGTATCTTTTAATGGAGGCTCTGAAGTGCTACTTTTCTTTAATAAAATCCTCTATCTCAGATGCTACGATTACGATCATCACCCTACACTAAATCCTAAAACTAAAATTGTAAATCCTAATGAGAGCGAGTTGCAAAGTCCATAGAGGGAAAAACCATATTAGAATCCAAAGAGAAAAGAATACTTTAAAAAAAATAGAAACTTTCTTAAAATATAAGTTAACCAAAATATGTTGTAATACAAAAATAGCATATTATCTAAAAATAGCAGGTAATAAAAAAATAACAGGTTTTACAAACACGAGATTCTACAACCATAAATTCCCAATATATTGACGATATAAGAAAAATAATTTCAAATACAGCAAGTCTTAAAATAAATTCAATTTTTTTAAAATAAAACATGTTTTTCAATTAAAGTAAATTTTTACGTAAAACATGTATTAAGGAATTAGTGTCAAAATGAAAAGTAAGCACATATATTAACTTCTAGAAATATAAATTATGTTACCAACACAAACAATGCATGAATGCAGTATACAAGGGCTGCACCATCACCCACATATACAAGTAATCGGTAACATCAAAGCTTTTTTATTACCAATAGGTCAAAACCCTTCACCAATATAACACCTATCCAACCTATATGATTTTGCATTTCTTGTTATACTCATCCACGTGAACCCATAGTGAGGGACATGATCAGCTCGATCGAGCAAAAACTACATTTCGTTCTTGTGTAAGTGACACTCACATAATACACCCGGACAAAGGTAGGCCAAGAGGATCCGATTGAGGTTTGATGTCATCTTAACCTAACGGTCTTAAAAGTTTTTCTATTTTGCTTTCTGATACTTTCAACCAGATGGATAGTGTATCACTCGACTCTTTGTCGGTGTCCTGGAAAGTGAGTGGAGTCGCATTCTAGAAGTTTCTTTTTGTTTAACTAATTATAGTTTTCTTTTGATAAGTTTATTATAAAGGGGATTAGAGTGAAAGAATAATAGAGTTTAATTTAGTGATGGTTGTATATTTAATTGATGTATTTAAAAAAAGTGTTTGTGACATGGAATAATTTGGTGCATTTGATGTATTAAATTGTGGTTATTGTTCATGTGTACATTATATATTTTAGTCATGCCTTCGTATGAGGAATTGGGGTTTGACTAACTCGAGTGTCAGATTTCGGGGCGTGATAAGCCTAGTTGAACTCAACACACTTCTAGCATGATCCAAAAGTGTACAATTCATTTGTTTAACAACTCCATTTTATTATGGTGTACCATGCACTGTGCGGTGGCTCTCAATGTCATGCTTACTGTAAAAATCCTTAAATTCCTTCAAAGCGTATTCTCTTCCATTTTTAGTTCTCAGATACTTAATTTTCTTTCCCTTATAATTTAAATTGAGAATTTTGAACAAAATTTGAGAACTTACAAAAAATTTGAAAAAAAAACATAAGTTTTTTTTTAAAAAAAATAAGCGTGAAGAAAAAAAATGATCGAAGCTTGAAAAAAAAAATGAGAAGTTTGGAAAAAAAAAAAGAGTAAGAAGTTTGAAAAAAAAAAAACAATTAAGAAGTTTTAAAAATCAATGCTTTGAAGTTGATACAAAAAAAAAAAAAAAAAAAAAAAAAAAAAAAAAACATCGTAAATCATTCTTTTTATTTAACATGTAAACTCATACATTCCTAGAGAAATAACATAAAATGCTCTGAATAACATAAAAATCATTCTTTTTATTTGAATAACTTAAAAATCATTCTTTTTATTTAACATGTAAACTCATACATTCCTAGAGAAATAACATAAAATGCTTTAAATATCTCAAGGATTCGATATGAGCATCTTAAATAATAAAATAAATTAGATTTAAAACATTCTTACTTTTAACAGTGAAAAACACCAATAACCATGGTATCTTCAATTAAATGATATAATCTGTTCATTCCCTCTACCACCACCATCGCCCATTTTATAATATTTAATTTACTATTTTCACCTGAAAGCTTATTGTCAGGCCCATGTCCTTGTGACCATTTCATTCCGTAGGATCCCGCGGTCTTCCCGGTCGAATTCCGCGGACCCGCGACCCATAGGTTGCATTTTTGCGCGACCCTGAGTCACATCCTGTAAACCTAAGCTGGCTTGACCTGAGACCTGTGCCATTGCGACAGCGCCGCTGCCGCGGTTCCGATGCCGCGTCTCGTGCGCTGATCCGACGCTCAAATTCTAAGTTATGGCCCGCGCATTATTCCGCCCATTGATCGCGTGATTGTGGGACCCACCTATCCAGATTTCACATTTCCCTAGCAACCATCATCATGAGGATGATGTCACCCTAGCTATAGCCCCTAGTCCATAGCCCTAGGCATGCTCTTACAACTCATGATTGCAAGCCACCCATGCCTCTTACACAAGTCATTATGGTCTTACATGTAATCATTGCATTTCTCTCTCTTTTCTCCCTCTCTCCCTCCCATTCTCTCTCACTCCCTCCATTGCTAGAGCTTGGGACGTCCAAACAACCCCCAAAATTCCAGCCCCTTTCACCCATTCTCCCCATCAATCCAACCATCAAGACCCCATCTCAATCATTAAAAGATCATCTTAGGAGCATTGGAGCATAGTGGTGGAAGAAGGAGATCAAGATCTAAGGTGGGTGCTTGTCTAGGATGAGATCCTTCCTTTATTTCTTTGATATTTAATTTTCATTGCATGAGACCCATCTTGACGTATGTTGTAGATCCTAGAGGGGCCCATAGTGGCGGGGTCCCTCCATCTCACCGCTCTCTCTCTCTCTCTCTCTCTCTCTCTCTCTCTCTCTCTCTCTCTCTCTCTCTCTCCCTCTCCCTCTCCCTTTTTTTTAATGATGGTATGTGTGTGTGGCCCACCATGATGCAATATATCCATGTCGTCCATGTGTTGGGCCCACCTTGCTGGATCGTCCAGCAGCAAGCACGCTGGCCTGTCCGTCTAGACAAGCCTAGATGAAGAGAAAACGCAAATATCAGCTTGGTTGACCCACCTTGATGCATGTGACGGATCCACACCGTCCAGACCTTGGATGGTGGGTCTCACACAGCTATTTAGCTGCTGTGATGGCGTCAGCAAGTTCTGGGTCTGATCGTGAGGTATATGTTATATCCAACACCATCCGTCCGTTTTATTGGGTGTGGGACCCACCCCACACGTGCAACACGTGTAGGGGTGGGGCCCACCTTAATATATGTATTCTATATCCTCACCGTCCATTGTTAGGACGGTGGGACTCCACCATGATGTATCTGTTATCCAAGCCATCTGTCCCTTTTTTCAGGACAGTGGGACTTCACCGTGATGTATCTGTTATCCAAGTCGTCTGTCCCTTTTTTCAGGACGATGGGACCCACCCACACGTGCTACACGTGTGGGGTGGGACTCTACCTTGATATATGTATTTTGTACCCACACTGTCCAGATCTGGACGGTGCTGTGTGGGTTGACCGTGATGTGTGGGTCTGATCCACACCGTCCAGCACTATGGACGGTGGGACCCACCTTATGTATGTGTTGTATATCCAGTCCATCCATTCCAGCTGGATGTGGGACCCCCACCTTTGATGTATGTATTTCAGCCACGCTTCCCGTTTGCTGGATGGGGCCCACCTTGATGTGTTGTTTCATCCAGTCGTCCATCTGTGGGACCCACATGATAGGTCTGTTTTATCCACACCGTCCATCCCTGGGACGTGTGGACCCCACGTGACATGTGTTTTATATACAACCATGCCGTTCATCTGATTTCTGGACGGGTGGGGCCTACCTTGTGATGTGTTATATATCTAACACCATCCGTCCTCGTGGCCCCAGCATGATGTACATGTTTTATCAGCGCCGTCCAGCCCATGGACCCCACATTGTGATGTTTTTATGGCCCATCGATGAGGCCCAATAAGATGTATTTATGGCCCATTGATGAGGCCTAATGTGATGTATTTATGGCCCACTGATGAGGCCCAATGTGAGGTATTTAAGGCCCATCTTGTAGGCCCACCTTGAGGTATATGTTGTACATGTGGCCCATCTATTTTGCTGGATTATGGGCCGCCCCATAAAGCCCATGTGATGTATTTGCGGCCCATGAGTAAGGACCAGTGCGATGTATTTATGGCCCATTTGGTGAGGCCCATTGTGATGTTTTTGTGGCCCATTTAGTGAGGCCCATTGTGATGTTTTTGTGGCCCATTTGGTGAGGCCCAATGAGATGTTTTTGTGACCCATATGATGAGGCCCATTATGATGTATGAGAGGCCCATTTGGTGAGGCCCATTGTGATGTGTTTGTGGCCTTGGATGAGGCTCGATGTGATGAATGAGAGGCCCATATGATGAGGCGTAATGTGATGTATATGAGGCCCATATGATAAGGCCCATTATGATGAATGAGAGGCCCATTTGGTGAGGCCCAATGTGATGTATATAAGGCCTTTGTGTGAGGCCCGATGGGATGTGTATTAGGCCCTTATGTGAGGCCGTGGGCCCACTATATGTTTGGCTCTATGTGGGCCACTCCTTGGGAGCAATATTTGTTAAATGTCCACATTGGTAGGCAATGATGGTTAAATGTCCACATTGCGACCTTCCCTTAGGTCTTTGTGAGGCCCATTCTAATCATTCTCTAGTGGGTTAGCCCAAATTATTGGGCTCCCTAAGGCATCTAGCGAGCTATATAATAGTATGGTGAAGGAAGCCCGTTCTGGATCCTTAGGATTATAGGTAGACCACCTAGGCCCAACCTTGATATGAGGAGAGTTCATCATCGTCGTAGACGGAGGGATCCATTGTATCGAATTTGGTATATCTACAGTTGAGGACCGATCTTTATGTTATGGTTTAGATCGGTTATCCTTCTATGAACCCCGCCTTATACATAGGCCGATTATCGATACCGATTATGAGTATGTGATAACATAGCATCATGATACATGCCCATACGCATCATCTGCATGCTTGTTATGAGATGTGGTTGACCATTGCATATGCCATTGGGCAGGTTGTTTATGGGGCTCCCTGATAGGCGGAGTTGTCCCACATGAGCGCACGGTATGCGCATGATTGATGCATGATTGGACTACGTGACTCATGCATCTTATATTGTGTGATTATGATTATTATACGCCCTAGCGACATCAGGGTTGTAGCCTCCGCAGATATAGTGTAGATGGCAGGATTGGATACCAGAAATTCTTGTTAAGCATGGGGGCGCGAAGGATATCCTAGGGTGAAAGTCCCCAAACCGTTATGGTACCATGGAGGATACTTCAATGCCTAGACCGAGTGGATGTATGAGCGCATGAGGGCCGAATACCAGGAGGTCGCATCTCCTACTGTGTCGTGGTTGGTTGGAAGGGGGTGTGGCCTTACCTGCCCGAGGGTAGGGAGCAATTGTTAGGCTGAGTATGACCAGCTCATAAATGGGTCTGCTATCGATGTGACAGATAGATATTAGCTGACTATTGGCCAGGCGGATAGTGAGGTCTCTTCCGGTTGCACGGTTGTGCGTCCAGTGTAGAGCGGCAATATGGTGTATAGTGTGTTAGACCCCGATGATTATCCAGAGAGAACTGTACTGATACATGATGCTCCAGAGATGAGATGGATTGATATGTGGATTGGTATGTTTGAGCTGCATCTTGCACATGACATTAGTAGGCCTTGCATCATTTGACCTTGGTGTGGCCAATAACATTCATGTCTTACATCGCATGGCCTTGGTGTGGCCGATAGCATTCATGTCTTGCATCGCATAGCCTTGGTATGACTGTTAGCATCCATGGACTTACTAGCATGTTTCCGCATTACTTTGATATTGCATACTTGAATTGCTATCTTGCGCACGCACTTTCACCGCCCTCTAAGCTTTTTATAAGCTTATGCATGATAGATGCGTGCAGGTGACGCCAGGATACAGTCGTAGCTGAGCAGGAGCAGGAGCGTGCAGCTGAGCTTTTGGAGTTTCAATATTGTTATTGTATTTCCCTTTATGCGCATTGTACTTAAAGTTTTTTTATCATAGTGGATTTTGTAGTGGTGTTCTGGTTATTGTTCGTGGGTTATGCTTGTGGTTATGCTTGTTATAGAATAAATTCATGCTGAAAATTCTCCTTGTGGTATCCCAAGATCGGAACCTAGTATATGGGTGCCGGGAGCCGAGAATGGGGTACTATGGAGGCAGTCGGCGCTGGATTCAGCGATCAGGAATTTTGTGAGCCCAGTTTTCCAGCTTGAGGCGTGATAGGAGTTGGTATCAGAGCATAACTTAGGGATAATTCAGGGCAACATAACATATCTACTATGAGCTTAGGACAAGTAGGTCCCAAGTGCGTATCTTTCTAATTTGGTTTCCTAACATCTGAGCCTTCAAGGGTTCTTAAGGCTAATAAGCGCCTTTGTTCTTTGTTGTAGATTATGCCGCCTAGACGAGGCACACGAGGCACGCAAGGAACCCGAGGTGCCTTAGTGACCTAAGCGGCCCCCGCTCCACCACTTGAGGATCCCATTCCTCCGTCCGAGGTTCTTATTTCGCCTCTCGCAGTCCCCGTTCCCCGCCGGAGCCTCCTTTTCCCGCACCTGAGACTCCTGCAGATCCTGCGCCTACGTCCGAGACCAGCGTAGCCCTTACCGTGCCAGTTGGTGCCGAGTAGTTGCAGCAAATGTTGCAGGTTGTGACAGTCGCCCTCCAGGGGCAGAGCAGGCGAGCTCCCGATACCCTAGAGCAGACAGAGCAAGATCGCGCTAACGCTTTTTTGAGAGACTTCCTTCGGCTCGATCCCCCGCGATTCTAGGGTGAGCCCGATCCGATTGCAGCAGAGAGATGACACTCCCGAGTGGAGAAGATGTTTAAGACCATAAGATGCAGGACCAAACGGCGGGTCCCCTTGCCCGTGTATTTGTTCAAGGGAGAGGCCGAGCACTAGTGGACCTTCATCGCCCGTGCTACAGGAGTTGACTTCGTCTGGACATGGGAGGATTTCATCGACCAATTTGACTGGCAGTACTTCCCTGATCACATTCGTTGGTAGTGAGCACGGGAGTTCAAGACCCTGGTATAGGGAGACATGTCTGTGGCTCAGTACGCGGCCCGTTTCGTAGTGCTATCGAAGTTCGCGCTGTATTTGGTTGATGATGAGAGGCGGAAGGTCTGCCATTTTGAGAACGGCTTGCGTTACGGTCTCTGAGGCCGTGTTGTTGGGCACGAGCTCCTAACCTTCGAGGAGGTAGTACGAAGGGCTCAGATTTATGAGGCTGACTAGGTCGGCATGCAGAGAGACCGCGATCGGAGGAGAGACCAGAAGCGGCAGGCCCCCTCCGGTGGCCCCCAGCAGCAGCAGCAGAGACACGCAACCCGCCGAGCACCAGCGACACCTCCAGCACCATCCCAGAGACTGTTTGCAGGGACTTGTTTTGGGTGCGGTGGAGTTGGACACCGTATGCAGGAGTGCCCCTGCCCTCAGCAGCAACAGTAGCAACCGAGAGCACCTCAGCAGCCTCCACAGCGCAGCAGCAACTGCAACCACCTCTGCCGTAGAGGCCCCAGCCATAGCCGAGACAACAGTATAGGCCGCCATAGCGGCAGCAACAGCAGCAGCACCCTCAAAGGGAACAAGCATCTCCCCTGCTGGCTCGGGCTAGGTTCTATGCGGCTCAGCAGGACCCGCAGTCTTCCAGAGGAGTCGTTGAGAGTATATTTCTAGTCTCTGCATACATTGCCCGAGTGTTGTTTAATTCTGATGCTTTGCGCTCATTCGTATCCGAGGATTTCTGCCATTCGACCGGATTATCGACAGAGTCTGCCCGTGAGGGATTGACCATATCGACGCCCTTGGGGAAGACCGCAGTGCTAGGTCAATGTTGTTTGTCTTACCTCATCTTGGTCGAGGAGATTTTCTTGCTGTCGACTTGTTTGTGCTGCCAATGTCAGAGTTCGACGTCATCTTGGGTATGGATTGGATTGCCGAGTACCACGTCATCTTGGACTGCTCCGCAAGGACAGTCACGTTCTGTATACCAGGCTTGCCGCAGTTCTAGTTCATTGTCGAGCCCAAAGGAGAGCCGATGTCTTGTAGGATGTCGTGTGCAGTAGAGGAGCCGCTGTCTTGTATGATGTCCTCACAAATTTAGACGTGCTATCATCACTTATGTAAATTGTGCCGCCATCACATGACCAATGTGTGTAGAGTCATATGGAATGAAGTACCCGAATCTAATATCCATTAATGGCTCAAATTATCTCTTAGAATAATTATCAACAACACTTTTCCTTCGTTAAATGAATCATCTTTCTTGAATAGATCTCCTTGAGAACCTTTTGAATATGATGCTTAATCATGTGAATTGGGTTTATAACTTGTTTGATTTACTTTCTTAAGTTGATAATTTTTGTGTAAGAGACATTTCTCTCTGTAATTCCAACATTTTCTTCTTTTGTGACTTTTTGGCTTGGATTTCATTTGATCTCTCCCACTAATACTGTCACGCCCCAGACTCGGTAACTGGACTCACAAGGAACCCGATGGCCGGTTCTGGCCGCAACAGCCTCCGTAGTACCCCATTCTTGGCCCTTGAGGCAGGTTCCGATCCTGGGATCCTACAAGGAGGATTTTCATAACAGTATAATCATTACCAATACGAGCATACCCAAGATCACAACAAGTAAATCTGAGAATAACAAAGGCACACATCACAAAATCCACTATGAATTTGAACTTTTACAAGCTTATATAAGGTCCAAAAGGACATACATAAGATAATAGAAGAAATAAAGGAAGTCTGCAACACTAGGTCCTCAAGCTCAGCTCTAATCCAAACTCTGCCACTGCGACGCCTGCCTAAAATCTCCTGCACGCATCAATCGTGCATAAGCTTATCGAAAGCTTAGAGGGTGATGAAGGTGTGTGATAATAGTGCTCAAAAGAATATAGATAATGTAGAAGGGAGTCATGATCAATACCAATACCACTAGCCTTACCAAGGCTATCATGAATGCAAGAAGCTATACCAAGGCAGTACGATAATGCAGGAAGCCATATCAAGGCTATATAGTGCAATGAGTACTGTAATGCAATGAGGACTGGGCACCATGCCAAGGCAATGCAATATGAGGCTTACACAGCCGATGCAAATGCAATGCGAAGTAATGCCAGTGCTCATATCCAATCCACATATCAAGTACATTTCCATCATAAGAAAATCACAGGGGTCCATTACACTACTAGATGACTACCGCTCTACAGACCCCGCACAGTCAAACGAGCGTAAGAGACCTCACTACCCGCCTGTGGACAACCAATCACCAGCAAGGCCTGAAGGTAGCGGACCCATTCACGAGCTGGTCAGACTCAGCCTAGCAATGCCTCCTTACATCGGGCAAGTAAGGCCACGCCCCTATCCAACCGACTACACGACAGTGGGAGTCACAGCCTAATGGTATAAGACCCTCGTGTGCTCATATATTCCACTCGGTCACGGCGTTGGAGCAGATCCTTGGTACCATGGAAGTTTTAGAAATTTCACCCATGGGCATCTTATGCACCCGGTATGCTCAAGTAACATTTTCGGTGTCCAAACATGGCCATCCACGATGTATCTGTGGAGGCTACAACCCTGATGAAACAAGGGTGACAATGTTCATATGTTATGCAATGCCAGATGCATGAATCACACCATCAACTATGCATTAATTTCAAGCATCCAACATGCTCAAGAGGGAATACTACGTCCCTCAGGAAGGCAACATGCAATGCCCAATGGCACAATCATAACCACACACACAGTGTCATCCAAGTATACAATGATGCACATGGGTCTAAACGCATTATGCGGCGATAAATAAAGTAGTATACTCCTCCTATCCAAGAAGGGACCAAGACTAGGTATTTAGACAATATCTATAAGGAATCCCACCTCTAGAGAGGGCCCATTTACCTGGGGTAGCCCACGAGACTAAGCATACAACTACATGTCTAAGTAACACAGAAGTGAGTCTAGCAAGAGTTTAAGATGAGCATTTAATCACATTTAGATACAATCGGGCCTAGAGGGGTCCATAATGGAGACATTTAACTACCATTTCCTAAGAGGTATCTCAACCACGAACTATATGGATACAAGGCCCAAGGCCCTACATTCAAGATAAGAACACAGGTATTCACATACATATATCCCTCATAATAGGCCATAAAAAGATATAATACCAATTTTAACAACATGGGCCCTAAGAGGAGAATTAAGGTCCAAGGCTCAATTCCCAATGGCCATAGAATCCATGCATTAAGTTGGACTTGATGGGCAGCATGCGTACACAACATATGGCCCAAAAATAAGTTTAAGTTTGGATGATGAAATGGGCCCAACTACATCAGCCCAATAACTAGCAATTTAAGTGGGGAACCAAGGGCCCAATTATATCCTTATCTCAGCCCACAAGTCCATCAAAATGGTGGAAGTCGGCCCAATGTATGGTTGGGCCAAGCTGGGACGTCCCAACCCAGATGCCTCAAAAATCTGATCTAAGATGGGGTCCTCATGTGATCACTAAAGGTGACCCAAAAGAATGCACTGATTAAGCCCAAAGATTATAAGAAGACACAAGCATGCAACACGTACACAAGTTCTCAATATGGTGGGTCCCATGTCCAATAAAGTTTCAACCATAACAATGTACATTTGAATCCCCTTGATAAACGTTCGGCCCACTCAGCTTCTTTGGCCTGTTAAAGCCCATAAATTAGTCAAATAAGTGGGAATGATCTCATCAAGGCCAACAATATTCACAGGGGGCCCCACCAGATGGAGGGTGTGTATACATCAAGAAAAGATCAAGTGGGCCTACTACTGGATTGTGAATCCAGCAACAACCCAAGGCAGAGAGTGCCTCCATGATCTGGTGATCCAAGGCTTAGATGGCTTGGACCAAACATGTGTTAAGGTAGGTTCCACATATATACACATTGAGCCTTAAACAAATGGCCTAGGGTCAATGGTGGGCCTTTAACTATCCATAGAGGAACCCATGGGCCTACCTTAAGACCACCCAGGAGGACATCCAACCTCAACTGGTTCCCAAGAGGTAGTCCGCCACTACTCGAGCATGAAATAAGGCCCAAGGCCTAAGCAATCCATGGCCTAGTGGGCCATACACTAAGCCCAATACTTAGGTAGCATGGTGGGCCCTTAAGCAAGATTTGGGCGCAACCATAAAGGTCATAAATTCATATATTGTGGTGGGCTTCATGGGCAGCCCAGTAATTCATTTACATGGGCAAGTTGCACATTTAACATAAGTAAGTTGGGCCTCACTTTTGGCCCAAGTACGTTTAGTGGGCAGCCAAGGGCCCAACCTCTTGTGTATTATTGCCCCTAAGCCCATCACAATAGATAGAAGAGTATAGGCCCAAGATCAATGGGCCTATCCAAAAGAACTAAGTCCACATGGCTTACTTGCTAACACAAACATGCATATAATTTATCACATAATGGGCCCAAAAGAAATGGCCTAAACAAAAGTCATCCAATTCATACATTATGGTGGACTTGAAGGCAGCCCGTAAGCCCAAGAATACACATGGGCAAGGCCTATACTGACAGTGTGGGCCTTGCCACACCAGCCCAAAGATTTAGCAAGGCCCTCCAAAATATACATTTATGTGGGCCTTGCAAGTCAGCCCACAATTAAGCATTTTATGAGGGCATCAAGGCTAATAAATGCACATGATCAGCTTGTAGACGGCCCATTACCATTAGGCCCATGAATCAATAAGGTCAGACCTTGCACAATCTTGGGCTCAAGGGATAGGTTTTCAGCCCATTGAGCCATAAAGCTATAAAAAATTCTGGTTAAGGCTAGCCCACAAACCACCACAAAGGTGGGCCTCAAGGGGCACTAATTAAGCCCAAAATGTCTAAGGAAGGAGGGCAAAGAGTGTGTGCAACACTCCCTTAAATCTGGTGGGCCGCCACGGCTCCAAAAGATCAACTATGCACAAATTTGGGCCCCTTACTGGAATTCCAGCCCACCCACTTCCTGGGCCTGCTGGAGTCCAGAAATTTATTTAATTTAAATGGGTTACTGACCCATGATGACCCACACATATCACAGTGGGTCCCACCAGATAAGAAAGGGGATATACAACACTTACTTCAAGTGGGCCATGCCGTTAGAATGTAGGCCTAGTAGCCCAAGGTAGGGGCATCCCACGGTGGGTTGTCCTACGGGCATGGATATTTGACTCAAAACTGATCCAAATTGCAGGCCACACTACGATCGGTACAGGGGCCCGATGACCCTAAAAATTTGTAGGGTGGTCCTTCCATAGGTGGTCTACAACTCCACAAATTTTAGAATTTTTTGACACCTAGAAATATTTTAATTAATTTAAATAAAACGGTCTGTCCAGAAAATCGGACTGACCTGGACGTCCCAACGTGGTGGGCCAGTCCGGGCTTGCCACAGTGTACACAGGGGTCCATTAGACCTGAAATTTTGTAGGTAGATCCAACCATGAGTGGACCACCTCCTTGTAAATTTTCATAATTTTTGGATGCTTAGAAGTATTTTAATTAATTTAAAGAATACAATCTGTCTAGGGTGAAATATTGCTGGAATATACCTATCCTAAATTTGGGGCATCAAATGGGTGGGTTCTGGGCCTCCAAAATTCCTGAAATTTGGACCCAAGGTCCCTCATCAAGCCCAAAACAAGGTGGGACCCAGAAATATGGCCCGCCTTCTGAGAAAATAATTTTTAAAAATTTATTTTTATGGAACTATGCTGCTGGACTGCATAGCAGAAATTTCTGGCAGCCCATTATATTGGCCCACCCTTTTGGATGCCCAAGTGGGGTCCATTGGCACTAAAATTTTGCAGGTAGGCCCTACTATGGGTGAGACACCTTTCTGCAAAATTTTTAAATTTTTGGGATAGTAAAAGTATTTTATTTAACTCCTATAATTTATGGACAGCAAGGTATTTCAAAAAAAAAAATTTGCTACTGAAACAATGCTACTGCCCCTGATTTGTGCACCCCATTAGAGTGGGCCCAGGTCTGCCAAATTTTAAGAAAATGTAGGACCAACATCCCTACACAAGTATACAACAAGGTGGGGTCCACAAAGGTGGCCCACTACTTCAAAAAATAAGCTGATATTTATGTTTTTACAGCAGCAGAATGGCTGGACAGTCCAGAAAAATCTGGACTGTCCAACCTTCTTAGCCCACCCTTTTGGGTGATCAAACAGGGACGGATGAGGGTGAAATTTATCATACTTCTAAGTGGGGTCCACACCTCTAAAAATAATTAAATAGTGGAGGTAAAACATCCTCCAAATCAGTCCATAAAATATGCCAAAAACAATCCCAAAAACAGTCCAGAATTTTTCTAGACAGCAAGGTTTGTCTGAAAACAACTGATCATAGCTACTGAATAAAGGGGGAAATATCCCACAAAATTTATGTTAAGATCCACCTTAGTGGGCCCCACAAACATCCAGCCCATACCCCCTTCGTGAGACCCATTGCATGTGCCCAAAATGGAGCAAATAGAGTGCCAACGTCCAAGGAATGGACAACCATGGGCGTCCAGTTTGCTTGGACAGTCTAGATATTCTGTGGCCACTAAGTGGGCCACACACATTAGGGAATCAAGAATAAAATAATGGAAAGTAAAAATAATCCAGCCACAAGAGAGGAAAATGACATGCATCGAAGGAAAATGCCATGATGGGGTCCATGGAGAATGACCCCATCCATGGAACATGCATGCAAAGAAATGGGACATTGGCCTCAATCATGGAGACATGGGGGACTTTCATCATCACTTGATGGGTCCCACAAGTTCCTAAGGAAGATGAATGAGAATTTAAGAGCACCCACCTCAAAGCTTATCCTCCTTCTTCTACACTTGGGTTCTATAGCTCCAATGGTGAAGTTTTAATGGTTGGGATGGGTTTTTGAGGGTTATATTGGGAGAGATCTAGCTTGGAAGGGGCTGGAGGAATGGGTTCTCATGGTTTGCTAGAGGAGAGAAATGAAGGAAGAGAGAGGGAGATGAGAGAGAAAATGAGGAAAAATGGGAAGGGGAAAGGGAGAAGTAAGAGTGGTATGATGAGTTGCTAGAAACAAGAGAAAGAATCATGAATTTCTCCTAGAGAAGGGAAGAAAATCTGAAATTTGCTAGAAAAAAGGGGCTTAGGATAGAGAAATGCATCATAGTTTTTTTAAGAAAGAGAGCAATCATTGCCTAGGTTAGGCAAATCCATCATATTAGCTATAAAAGGTGTAGGGTAGCTTGTAGGTTAGGCTAGGTAATGATGGGATTCTAGGGTGGGTGTCACCTAGGAAAACGTGCACAAGCACTAGGTGGGTCCCACGTCGTGATCAATGGCCCAAATAATGCGCGACCTACAACTTTTGATGGACACGTCGGATTTACGCACGAGACGCGTTGTTGGAACCGTGATGACGATGCGGTCGCAATGGCATACGTCTCGGGTCAATCCGAGCCGGGTCTACGTGACCGAACTCAAGGATGACCGCAAACGCTACCCGAGGGTCGCGGGTCACCGAAATTTGACTGGTATGACCGCGAGACCAAGATGAACGAGATGCATACTCACACACGCACATGCGCACATGCGGACTCGGGTCGGGTCTCACAAATACCCCCTCAGTAGATCTTCTTTTAACCATCATAACATCATCAACAAATTCTCCATGCATTTTATGTGAGACTCTTCGGTAGGCAGCGTAAATACGACTAACTCCATGCCAAGATATAGACCATTGTTGAGATTCGTAATCTTCATCATCAATGCTTACATCGACCGTTGTCAATCTACTAATCAGAGTATTAAAACTATCAAATTGCTCTTGTAAAGAGGACCCTTCCTTCATCTTCAAATCAAACAATTTGTTGTCGGAGAAAGATCTTGTTTGACATCAATTTCCCTTCATATGTTTGACAATTTATCCCACAAACCTTTTATATTGATTTGATCAGACACGTCAAATAAAACCAAATCATATAAATATGGAGAAGGTTCATTGTTGCTAGTTGATTTTTCTCCTCAAACACCTGGTATTTCATCTTTATGGGCTTCTTTTCTTTTCCTCCTATCATAATTGCACATCCTTCCTTTACCAACGCCGCGTTCATCATTGATTTTTACAACATGTAATTTAATTTGTTAAACTTCGGGACCTTAAATCTGGTAAAACTCGATCCATTCATATGGAGCATAATTGCAACAAAAAAGTCAACACCAATCTTATGTTAAGAGGTTTCTCAACCTTTGACTATAATACTAATTGTTATGGAAAAACTTCCACACACGATTGATGTAGGCCAAGCCAAAACCAAAAAAAAAATGGGGGCAAAAGGTTAACAGGCCTAACCAAAACAAGAAACAAGAAGCACATGGATTTATGTTGTTTGACAACATGCCTACTCTACGAGGCAACACCACAAAGTTTTCTTATTCATTGTAAACTAGAGAAACATAAATACAAGGCTTACCTCTCTAATTCTACCTTTTTATAAGAAATCTCTCGCCAAATTTTATTTTATTTTTTCCAAAAGATGGATATAATAGAATTACATCCCTCTCTCTACCTGTAGCATTCTTTATGCAAGCCACATACCACATGAGGAAGAATAACAGACAAAAGGAAATTAGGAATCATCATACATAGCCATACAGATGTAAGTACGGATAAGTGAGAGGAAGGGGAAACACATTTCTCTTTTGGAAATGTTTCCACCACCACAACATGTTATATACTATAAATGGTTTAGGTATTAGGTTTATATGGTTTGAATGCCTTTTACTTTCAAAGATCAATTTGTAAAAATTAGTGATAATGCGTTAGAGAGAAGGATCATCTCAAATATGTCTAAAGTTAGAGTTTAATGTTAAAATAAAGAAACAAGCAGACAAGTAAATAATTAAAAAACAAATGAAGATGTATCGGTCAATACAAATGACAAATTAGAAAAATAACCAAGATTGGGTATGGAATTTGCTTCCAAAGATATTACATGAGCTTTATAATAGGTATGCTAGTAATATAAGGTTCAATATTCGAAGGTCACCTTTAAAAAAATCAATGACGGATCTATGCGTAAGAGGAAATTTTAGTACATGCAACATGGGGTCATTGATTTAAAGGCTTGGAAAAACAACAAGTAATAATAAAATTCATATGCATTTAGGAGTTAGAATCAAAGCATGGTCAAAATCTGTAAATGTTGGCCCACCATGATGTATTTTATATCCATATTATCCATCCATTTTCTAGCTCATTCTAGGGCATGAGCCCAAAAATGAAGCAAATCCAAATTCCGAGTGGACCACACCACATGAAACAAGTAGTACAATTATCTTTCCTTTTTCTTGCCAATGACACGGTGTCACACAATCACTTATGACCCTAAGCTATGGACCCCACCATGATGTATGCATTATATTTACTATGTCCATCCATTTCTCTGGCTCATCTTTGTACTTGAGTCCAAACACGAGGCAAATCTAAAAGAACATGGATTAGGTACTACCCCGCATATCCCAAGCTCAACATGAGCAGAGGCTATAAGGGGCCATTGTGATGTGTGCATTTTATTCACACATACATGTATTTTGCTATATCATTTTAGGGCATATGCCCAAAAAATGAGGCGGACCCAAGGCTCAAGTGGACCACACAATGAGGCGAATCCAAGGCTCAAGTAGACCACACAATGGTGGTAATGACGCTTAATGTTGAAAACTTCATGGAAACCACATGGATAGTTTGGTGGCCACTTCCACTTTAAGCCAAAAAGTTGTTTTCATAATGATCCCACGAAGGCATCTATCTTTCTCAGAGCAAAAGGGGGATAGTTGGTAAGAATCGTCCAACCCCTAGTTGAGGACCTGTAGACACCCTACCCTAAATGAAATTAAAACTACTATCGACTTCAGTATTAGCTTCAATCAAAGTGTTTGCACGACTCGATGCTTATAATATGGCCACATGAATTAGACAGGGTGTGATTTAGGGCTAATTTCGAGAACGACCAGTGGTCATATCAATCGATCAGAGGGCGTGTCAATTCGGTTTTGGTCAATATTAATAAGGCACACAAAATGCTTAAACATATGAGATTTGGATAAAACCAAACCCAACCACCTTGGAATGCCCTAAAAGGTCAAATAAAAAGCTTGTGAATAACATTAATATGACATGGAAATAATCAACGGGGCAGATTGACAAGACCATGACCCGTTTGACTTAATCTTGGCTGCTCGCCCAAAGGTATTAGAAAGTCGCAAATCAATCTAAGACGGTTTTTTTTTTTTTTTTTTTTTTTTTTTTTTTTTTTTTTTTTACTCTAATGGTACTAACAACTCCCAAAAACTGAACCAGGAAGATCTCCAATACCTCTTGGAGATAACCATTGGATCATATCGGACAACATCGGAGCAAGCAGATGGTAGGAGTAGGATGAACACCATAGCCCTAGGGAATTGCAGAAGTACCGGTGCATAAAGGTTTGTCATGGAAAAAGGCCCTTAAAAAAATAACTTTTACTGAGCCGTTTTTAGAAAGTAACCCGTATTTACAACACCTTTTATAAAAAGCTCTGATAGGCTCATGTGTAAAGCGAAAAGAGTGAGAAAAAATGGCCCATGAAGGGTCATTATTTGGCCAATTCAACCTATTTAAAGGCCATAGCTGCGAGCCATTGGGAAGGAGAGATTGGTGGGACAGGAGAGAAACAAACAGAGGTTGTGGGAAAGTATAGTCATTACTGAAGATCTCATCCATAGCAGGTTCCTAAGCCTAACTAAAGTTTCAGCATGCCGACATCTACTTAAATCTACATGTGTGAAATATATCCCGATCCTCCATCTTCTTAAGGAAAAACTCCGGTACGCCATCATCCTATCCAACTAATGTATGAATTGTCCAAAGCCAAAAAAAAATAAAAAAATGAAGTCAACGAGTAGGCTTGCAATTAGGTACATCTCATTATTCCCTTCCTACATAAAAGGGTGTTTGGTTTTCTTTTATCTTTTTCTATTTGCAACATTCACAAACATCCACAACCTCCACACATGCACATCCTTGCTATAGTCTTCTACCACTCATTTTATTTTACTCTACTCCGCTTACCCGTGGTCCTAATACCCTAAGTAGTATAACATGATATAGTAATATTGAAGTTCCTTTAAATCCCTTAAAAACCTTCAAATTTTGTAAAGTAGAAACCATGCACAGAACGGACGAAAAAATAGTGCCCGACCCCTTCCTTACCACAACCGATGCCCTTACCCAGAATCTACTGTACAAATCAACCAAGGGAGTCACGTGGGTCAAAAAATCTGATTGTCCCCTGAGTCATGAATGAATCTATAGTTTCTAACTAACCATAGATTTACAAATGCATTTGGCTAGTGATAACTCCAGTCAAATCACCCAATTCAATATACACCTAGTGACAACAAGTAGTTAATGCAACTCTAACTTGTAACAATCGCCCCAACACGTGCTAAAAAATTCAAAAGAGCTAAGAAATTACAACACTCACTCGCCAAGAGTGCATCTGCACTGTTCGCATGCACAGGGGTGTTCACGAGGCCAGAGCCAGTTTTGATCAAGTTGATGTTTGTGTTTTCCCTTCATATAGGTCTATGTAACCTTATAAATGTTGGGGGATCGCGGAAGCACACAGAGATGAATCAAGCAGAGTATTTCAATCGCACGATCAAGTCCAATCACAAACACTCTGAATTTAACATGGAAAAACCCTTGTGGGAAAAAACCATGGCATAGAGTGACAGTGACGCTCCATGAAAGCAGAAAATTACAAGAGATAAAGATTACCCGATTTGAACAAGCCTCGAATCTCCCCAAGTTATGCCCTTGAAACCCTTAGGAACGGATTTATAAAACATATAATACCTCTTTATATCCCCAAATCCTGATTACACCCGTATATAACCTCTATGAGAATCACAATCAAAATCGTAAACAAATCCCGCACTTTCGCAATTTTACGCGCGCGCTTGATGACAGTTCAATGGCAGCGACAGTGTGTTGATGGCATCGAAAAATCATCAAAACGTTCTAGCAAGAAAACATGGATTTTTTAGATTTTTCTGATGGCATAGAGTACCTATTCGATAGCATCAAGTAGTCTGTCAATGACATCGACAGACTCTGTTGCTTACATATTTAATGCACCAACAACAATCTCCACCATATCTTCAATCTTTATTCTTCATAACTCATATATCCTCATCTATAATTCTGTCTTGCATTATAGCTCCACCATCGCTTCTTGTGCATACTCTGTATTCCATTTATGCCTTTGTCAAGCCTAGAGAAGTTGCACATAACTTAAAATTCTTCGTGGGAACCACCTTAATGAGCATGTCCACGGGATTCACGCTGGTGTGAATGTTCTCTAGAGTCACGCCTCCTTCCTCAAGTACCTGTCAAATAAAATGGTGACACACAATTTGATCGGGCTTTTCGTTGTCACAATTAACTAACACGGCCTCTTGCTGAAGCCCCGACTGATTTATCATCCCTCTCAACTAAACACATTCCTTAAATGCCTCCGTCATTGTCATATACTTAGCTTTGGTCGTGGAAGGAGACACCACATACCGAAGCTTCAACATCCAACTGATAGCTCCACCTGCTAGCACAAACAAGTAATCGAAAGTCGACCTTCTAGTATTCACACTACCGCGTAATCATAATTCACACAACCTACTAACTTGGCCCTTGATTTCTCAAATGTCAAGATGTAGTACCGCGTACTTCGAATGTATCGAAGTACCCATTTTACTGCTTCTCAGTGTTGCTTTTCGAGGTTAGACATATATCTGCTAACAACACCCACTGCATGTGAAATATTCGGTCTAATACGGACCATGGCATACATCGGGCTATAAACCACACTCGAATAAGGTACACGAGACATATCTTACTTTTCTTTATCGATTTTAAGATATTGTTCAGAATAAACGTTTAAGATGAGTCGCATGAAGAATACTAACCGGTTTTGTCATGTCAATCCCGTACTTTACTAATACCTTCTTAAGGTATTCCTTTTGAGATAACCAACACCTACTCATTTTCCTATCTCTATGTATATAAATGTCGATAACCCTCTTTGCAACCCCTAACCCTTTTATCTCGAATTGATAACCAAGCCTTCAGTAAGTCAATATCAGACATGTTATGACTGCCGATAAGCATGTCATTGACGTACAAAACTATGATAATGAATTTTCCATTACTTATTGTCATGTAATAGACATAATGATCATGTTCACTCCTAGTAAACCTCTAACTTACAATGAAAGAATCAAACTTTTTATGCCACTGCTTAGACGACTGTTTTAGGTCGTACAATTACCTCTTTACTTGCAAACCTTGTTCTCTGCCCCTTGTATTTTGTACCCTTGTTGCTGCTTCATGTAGATATGCTTTTCCGATTCCCCATACAGGAAGATAGTGTTCACATCCATTTTCTACAGCTCGAGATCATATTGGGCAACCAGAGCCAACACGAATCTGATAGATACTTGCTTCACCACAGGTGCGAATATCTTAGTAAAGTCAACACATTCTTTATGAGCATATCTCTTTGCTACCAACCTTGCCTTGTACCTATCTAGTTTCTTCTTGAAGATCCACTTACACCCAATCGCTCTTCGGCTGACGGGAAGCTCCACTAGCTCCCACGTTTCATTCTTGTACAAAGACTCCATCTCATCATCCATCACAACCTTTCACTTTTCGGCATTTGGCTCATCAAGAGCCTCCTGGAGAGTAGACAGACTCCCCTCATCCGTAATAATGACATATGTGATATTAGAGTCATCCATGTATCTTGTTGGTAACCTGCGATTCCTCGGCGGATTCATTCTCATGGGTGGATGTAACGCCCTGAAAATCGGGGGTCGAGCATAGGCCCGACTCCCGAGTTCCAACACATCACTTATGCAACATAGATAATGATGATTAAATGTTGACCGTGTTAGTGCATTAAACATGAGTGAGATTAAGCTAAATCAGTATATCATACTCCAGAGACAATTGAATCACGCAAGCGAAAGACTGTCATAGATAGATATTAAACATATAAGTTGTGTTATGTCTCCAGAGTATAAATATATCCCAGGTGAAATATTACAAGTATCGATTCAAAATACAAAATGTCAAAAATGTGATGGTCCTCTACGATAAGCCCTGAAGCCCCGTCGATCAGAACATGGCTCACGTGAACCCTCCTGAATATTGCATATAAGAGAATGCTTCCTTGTCATCCTTGAAGTCCGGCTCCGCCTTGTAGGCATCACCGCCGCCTGCAATTAAGATATGGTCTGGTTGGTGTGTACAACATCGTCCCGTAACGTGGGAATGAGTGATCAACTCAGTGGAACAATAAGTAAAGGTTAACATGTTATCAATTCAGTCAAGCAGTAATGATAAAACAACACAATCAACCATCACTAAGTACTATAATTAATGCAAAAAATGGTATGTATAATGATGCATGCCCTCTCCTGCACTCCCTCTGCGATCTTCATCTATTGGTCGCGTATGTCAGTCACTTCCTCGGTGCACTACCCAACGCCAAACGGCACATGCAGTGCGGTGCATGAGCGTGATTACCAAGTTCTTATTGGTCCTTTTCATACAGCAGGATTGAAAAACTAAGGTACCTCCCTTATATCATTCCCCAAACAAAGATCCAATCTAGGGTCGTCAGTCCCAGTAAATCTCATACGATATTACGGTTCTAGCTCACTACAAAAGGCTCGTCACCTCAATGCAGTGTGGGCCTAGTTTATACTCTAGTTGCTACGGAAAGGCTCGTCGCCTCATCGCAGACTCAGATTATGTTCGAGGTCACTATAAAGGGCTCGTCACCTTATCAGTGTAGGTCGACAGCTTGAATACAGCGTCCCATACCACCGTATTCGGCTCACGAGCTTATGTTGCTCACTGGTCACTACGGGTGGACTTATCGTCCCGGTGTTGGCCGACAGCTCGACCACAGTATCCCATACCACCATGTCCGGCTCACGAGTCTTAGCGGATCGAGGTTAACGGGGTTTTCACTGGTGAGTTTGGTACATTAGGTTCAAGCAGTAGCATCCAAACATGGTGAACATATATCGAGCCAATCGGGTTACTTGATGAGCTCGACTAGCACGAGCGCACATCGAGCTGATTGACATGAATGCATGAGCACTCCGTGTGGCCTAACCACTATCAACAACCGAAGTATGGCTCGGATTCGTCAGGCACGTCCCGTGTGGTGAAACAACATCAGCCACCTAATCAGGATCTGTTACCGATTACCTGGACTATGTAATAGCCCCAACCACATTTAATTACAACAAATTATCATATGAGATAATCAAAGCAGTAATGGATCAATACTTCAAATCATACTATCATTTGAACATGTTCTAAAATGCAATGTAAACATGAATTCGTACATATTCCATTCATAAACAAAACAAACATCAGAATATGACATACATGGAGGGAATCATACACATCATTGAGGTAGTTGAGAATCATATCTCAACTCGCATACAGGTACACCTGGCTAACTGCTACCTCATTCAGACATTTTTACAAACACTTAATCTACGTATTTCATCATACATATTATATATTAGTTATCATATGTATTAGGGCAAATCCTTTCGTCAAAGGGTTGTCGCCTATACGAAAATCATATATCCACGACAGTTAGTCATGTAGAGCACGAATGCAAATTTTATACTCATTCAGTCATTTTCACAAACACTTAAGCTACACATAATAACATATACAACGTATGTTGATATAACATGTATTAGGGCTAATCCTTTCACCCAAGAGTTATTATACATACATCTACTATACATAGACGGCAGTTAATCATGGCAAATTCACTTTCAAATTCCCTACGTATACGATCATTTCAACAACCACATGGATTACCCTATATTCAACATAGTTCATATATAACTGAAACGCGAAACAGACATCGCATTTTGCATGTGAAATGGCACTCACGTCAGTAATAAATCATTAACCGACATCGAAAGCCTTGAAAACCATAACCTATACGTTTATAGTCCTCACCTTACGCTGGTAAACGCGTAACGGATTCGTTTTAGACACTTAGTCTTTGTCAACGGCGGATTGACAACCTATAACATGAATTAGGTTAGCTATTTCATAACTTACACTACCTGAAACCCTAAAACAGGCTAGCGTTAGGTTTTCTTACCCAAGTACGTTGTTGGAAACGCCAGATTTGTGATACAGGTAGGGTGGTTAAGTGCGTGGAGCAACGGGATCAAATCCTGGGATGAATCTCCAACTCTCTCTCTCTCTCTCTCTCTCTCTCTCTCCTTTCCTTTTCCTCTCTTCTCTTTCTCAGGGTTTCAAAATTCGTATGGAATATGAGAGAGAGAGTTTAAGGCCCTTATATAGACCCATAACTGATGGGAATGGCCCCAGGGCCAAGGTATACTTAGGTTATGTCCAAAGATCGGCTGTTTCGATCCAACGGAGCACTTCCGGAGCCCCCTTTTCTTCGTGCGGTTGGACTTAAGCTCCCTGACATTGGATCTAGGTCAGGTTGAGTTTTCGTTCCGATCAGGTTTACAGATCGACCGTGGCGGACCAGTTTCAGTTCAACAGTCACTGGTACTCGATCAGGTCCACAAGTGCACTGATGTGTGTGGGAAATTTCTCCTGATCCGAGGGTGTATTTGGGTCAGATTCTGACGGTCTGAATCTTTATATTTGGCCCGCAAGCGACACGTCTCGGATTACTTAAGTTTGGATTTTATTTCTAAAAATATTCACGTTTCTCACACACTTCGCTTCGGGCTCAAGTTGTGCATTTCTGGACACAGTCAGGACTTGATTTCCGAGATGGTTGTCAAGCCCAGCAAGGCGGTCATAATCGATTAGTTTTACGATAATCAGACTTTCGACGTGCGGTCCAGGTCCGACACGGAGTTTCGTGATGCTCCCGAGAGCAACTGGGTAATGAGATTGATCCTAGATTATAGGGTAATGTAGCGTCGATGATTCTGCAAGTTTTGGGTTTTGCAGTTCGTATTTAAAGTGGTTCAAGCGAATTTCTCAACTAATCTAGTTTAACACTTAGTTAATTTCGTCTAATTTCTAAAGGATTTGGTCCTGAGTGATTTATGCCTGAGGTGGTACTCAGGCCTTTGTAGTTTGTATAGAAGGTGATTCAAGCTATTAATACTTAATTAAATTACGCGCTAATCACGACAGAATAAGGTCATAGGGCAGTTCTACGTCCAAGGACGTCCATTGTCAAGTTAGGAAAAATCCAGGGTGTTACAGTGGATGCTTCACCTACTCATGTACCTCTGTCTACATTTTTAACTAAATGTCCATAATCAACTTTTTTCGATTCCTCGTGCTCATCCTTATAGAACAAGGATCCTTCATCAAGTTTGGCATAATGACTAATGATGATTTTCCGTGTGACTTGGTCATACAGCCTATACCCCTTCACACCACCAACATAGCCAACAAATACGTATTTCTTAGCCATTTGGTTTAGATTATCTCTCTCAACTAATTGTACATGAGACTGAGCGTCACAATCAAATACACGAAGTCTTGAGTAGTCTACCTTCTAACCACTCCACACCTCCTCTAGAATCTTAAAATTAATGGCGTAGAAGGGGACATATTCACCAAGTAACAAGCCGTGTTAACGGCCCTAGTCCACAGGCCCCTACCCAACCCAACATTACTGATCATGCATCGGGCCCTCTCCAAGAGAGTCTGATTCATCTGCTCAGCCACACTGTTATGCTCTGGTGTGTGGCATACTGTGTTGTGCCTCACGATTGCTTCATCTTTACAATATTGATTGAATTCCCCCAAAGTGAATTATCCACCGTTATATGTCCTTAGTACCTTCACTTTTTGCCCTGATTGTTTTTCCACAATTGGCTTCCGCTGCCTGAAGTTGGTTAAAATATCTGATTTATTTTTCATAAAATAAACTCATACCTTCTTGGAATGGTCGTTAATGAACACGACGAACCATGATGATCCTCTACCAGAAACCACGAGCGGTGGCCCCATACATCAGAATGCATATAATCAAGAACACCCTTACACGTTTTTCAAATTTAAAAGACAACCTTGAATGTTTTACATATATACAATGCTCGCATATACTTAAATCAAGACTTTTAGAGGTTGGAATTTAATAACGGTCGGAAAGTACCTTCATGCCCTGATCACTCATATGGCCCATGTGTGAGTGCCACAAACATGTATACGCGGAATCTGATATAGACGCTGCAGCTCCATTTGATGAAGTGCTCCCAATCAACCTGTAAAGGTTTCTGTTTCCATGTGCCTTAATGACTACGAGTGCCCCCTTTGATACTTTAAGGACACGATCAAAACTGGTGAATCCGCACCTAAGCGCCTTGAGTGGTCTAAGAGATATCAAGCTCTTCCTCATACTAGGAACGTGTCTCACCTCGGTTAAGGTACACTTCATGCCATCAAACATCTTAATGCGCACCGATTCAACACCCACCATATTACAGGCATTATCATTGCCCAACCGCCATCGCACTCCTTGTAACTAGTGAACCAACTCCGATGATGAGTCATGTGATATGATGCCCCAGTATCCAAATTCCACTCATCCTTATGTCCATCATATAAGTGTCTGTCTATGGACACTGACTCTGCAATGTTGACATCTCTAAAAGAAGCCTTTGAATTCTCTTTTCTTGCCTTATGATTATGACAATCATTCTTCATGTGCCCATACATCCTACAGTTTTAGCACTTCAACTTACCTTTGCCCTTGCCACTGGATTTGGACCTCGACCGAGAATATCCATTGTCCCACTCATAAATCTATCCCCCTGTAACTAGTGCGTTAGTAGAGTGCCCATGTCACTTCTTTCATTTTTCATCACTTTTTCATGAAGAGTTGATATAACGATATTGACATTAATAGTCGATTTACTGGTGCACAATAAGTCCTTGAACAACTCATATGAAGCCAGGAGAGAATTCAACAGGATGTATGCCTGATCCTTATCTTTCATTATCATTATTTCATCCACATCCATCAATTTACAAATTATATTGTTAAAGTTATTAATGTGAGCCTCAACATCAGCCCCATCTTCTATCTCCATATTGAACAACTGAAGCTTCGAGTATAAGTGATTCTCAAGAGATTTCGTCACGTGGATGTCCTATAATTTCATCAATGTATTTGTTGTAGTTTTTTTTATTCCATGACATTATATATGACCTCATTCGTTAGGCACAATTGGTAAAGGTTTCCGCTTTCTTATACATCTGATTCCATTATTTATCTGTTATATTTTCTGGTCGCTTCACAAAAAATGCATCGTCCAATTTTTGCTGAATTAGGAGACTGGTCATCTTGACCTTCTATAGTTTAAAATTATTTTTTCCAAAATATTTCTCAACATTGAACTCAGGATTAGAAGCCATTGATATTATGCTTTCATATTAATATGCTTCCCAACGTTATGTTCTTATATTACTTGTTGGAGGACCGCAGAAGCACACAGAGATGAATCAAGTAAAGTATTCCAATTGCACAATCAAGTCCAATCACAAACACTTGTAATTTAACACGGAAAAACCCTTAAGGGAAAAAACCACGGCACAAAGCGACAGTAATGCATTATGAAAGCAGAAAATTACAAGAGATAGAGATTACCCAATTTGAACAAGCTTCAAATCCCCCCAAAGCTATGCCCTTAGAACCCTTCGGAATGAATTTAGAAAACTTAGAACACCTCTATATAAGAATCACAATCGAAATCGGAAACAAATCTCGCACTTACGCAATTTTGTGTGCACGCTTGGTGACAGCTGGATGACATCGACAGTCTGTTAATGGCATCGAGAAATCACTAAAATGTTCCAGTAATAAAACATGAATTTTCCCGATTTTTCTGATGGCATCGAGCACTTGTTCAATGGCATCAAACTCCACTTGATAGCATTGACAAACTCTGTTGCCCATAGATTTAAGACATCAACAACAATGAACATGTTAGATGGCAAATAAACATCATAATGCACCCTAGGTTTCAACCATGGGCATCATTATCACCATTGCATGGTCCACTTGAGCCATTGATCTACCTATTTTTTGAGCTTATATTCTATAATGACAAGGTAAAATGGATGGACAGGTGTAGTACCCAATCAGGGTCCAATCCAAAACTAGTGGGTGACGACACATGAGATATTGGGGATGGAATTGTTTTGAGGTTGGCCATGTGTCTATAGGCCATGTAACCCGTTTGCAAGGTGGTTCCTCCAACACGAACGAAAAGCACATCAGATCCAAAACTCAAAGTGGCTTGGCATGGAACAATGGGGATGGAAACGCTTACCATCGAAGCCGTCTTGAGGCTGGCCATGTGTTTACATGCCATCCAACTGGTTCAAAAGGTGATTCCTCTTATATGAGGGGAAAACTTGAATATCAGTCGAATAAAAATTTCATGTTTTAATGGTTGGCGTTCAATCCCCACTTTCATGACCCACTTAAGTTTTGAATCTTCCTGATTTTCATGATGAGGTCCTAACATGAGCTAGATCAGGTTGTGTGATATCAGGTTGCATGGTGATACTCACACAACCGACCTTTGTGGTGACCTGATACGGCAGGATTAGGCCAGACCATGTGCTACTGTCTGAGATATGGGCACGTGCTATTTGAAAGACACTGAGTCTGTGGTCCCATTCCAATCCCAAGGGCTAATCAAATTCCATCGTATCATGCTTATACACCCACTGACACTGTGAGTAGCCAGTAGCTAGTGGACACTGTTTTGTCAGCCCACCATGATGCATATGTTTTATCCCCTTGTCATTCATCTTTCTGGATTAATTTAGACCATGAGCTCAAAAATAAAGTAGCTATAAATCTTAAGTGGACCACACTATAAGAAAACAGTGGTGATTGAGCACCCACCAATAAATTTATTTTGGGGCAGACAAAAGTCTTAAATGAAGTTGATGTTTGTTTTTTTCCCTTCAATCGGCTCTGCTTAACCTAATCAATAGATTTGGATGGAAAATAAACATTACCATAGATCCTAAGAAGTTTTTAACCATGAGTATTCAATCGCCATTGTTTTCTTGAGGTGTGGTCCACTTGAGATTTTTATCTACCTCATTTTCAGGATCATGCTCTAAAATAAATTGAAAAAATAAATAAATAAACAGTGTGGATAAAACACATACACCATGGCAGGGTCCACATAATACTGTCCAGTGGGCAATTTGGGTCCCGTATGTACGCCAGCACCCAATTTGGAACGCCGATTGCATAGCGGAAGCGGATTGGCTGGTGTAACATACACCAGCTATACAGCTGGTGTTGGTTCGTGTCGTGACAAGAGGACCGCTGACGCACCTAAGCTCCTTGTACGAACGTTTCAAAGGAGATAAAAGTTACATGGCCCTAAAATGATATATTTATTATACCCACATCGTTCGTTCAATTTTAGAATTATTTTAGAGCATGAACCAAAAAGTGAATCATATGGAAAGTTCAACTTGACCGCACCACAAATAGCAACCGAATAATGATTTTCACCGTTAAAACATTTATTGGGCCCACCATAATGTTATTTTTCATTCAAATCTATTCATAAGAGGAAAAACAAATATCATATTATCCAAAACCGAAAAGGGTTTCAATGGTAGACGTTTTATCTCCACTGCCCTTTTTCAGTGTGGTCCACTTGATCTTTAGATATGTCTTATTTTTCAGCTCAAGCCTTATGACGGGCTCACCAAATGGGTGGACGGTTTGGATATAATACACACCTAATTATGGGACCCAAATAACTAGCTGATGTCAACACACATTGTATACCGACCTTACCGTTCAGTGTCTATGAGCACCGCGATAAAGTAGATGTTTTATGGACGCTGTCCATCTATTTTGGCCCTTCTTTACAGGGGTTGGGCGGATTAAAATCTCATGTGGGCTCTACCACAATAAACGGTGGTGATTGAACCTTGACCATTAGAAATTTTCTGGGTCAACCAGATATTCGTGTTTGGGAAATTTACGACGGTGGACCCCACCTTTCATCCAGTGATTTTTACGAAGCAATACGAACTTAACATACGCAGTTGGACCTCCTCGTACGGACACCGAATTTAAGGACGAAAATACCCCCGCCTTCCTCTAGCTGGCGTGCAGAGACGAGCGCTGACGAACAGTCCAGCGTGGGGAACGTAGGTGGGGCCCACTGTGATGTTTGTGAGAAATCCTCTCCGTCCAAGTTCATTTACAGGATTACAAAGACCTGGATGAAGAGGAAAAACAAATTTCATAATGACCCAAAACTTCTGTAACCCCTGAAAGGGTTTCAATGGTAGACGTTCAATTTCCCACTGCCTTTTACAGTGTGGTCCACTTGATAGCTAGATCGATCTTATTTTTCACATCAAGCCTTAATACGAGTTCGCCAAATAGATGGACGGTTTGGATATAACACATACCTCATAATGGGACCCACAAAAATTGGTGGGGATTACAAGGAAGAAAAAGAAAAAGAAGAAAAAAAAAAAAAAACATGCCAGCGAGTTGGGGTCGACCGGGTTGGGACCCGGTCAACCGGGTCAGAGAAAAAAACCACGACCAGCAAGTTGGGGTCGACCGGGTTGGGACCCGGTCGACCGGGTTAGAGCTTGGCCTATCGCTACGGATTATAACCGTAGCCATAGCTGTAGTGCTATGCACTTTTTTCTCTTTTTTATTTTTAATTTTTTTTATTTTTATTTTTTACATGGAGAACATTTTCCCCTTTACGTTTTTCTATAATACATAATTATGTAAATATGTATATATAAGTATATAAAAATATTTTTCTATCTTTTAATTCATTTCTTTGTCTATTTATTTAACAAACATATCTCCTAAACTAAAATGATTTACTTAACTTACCATATATGATTTTGGGGTAGGAAAAGCTAATTTAGCCAACCAACGTATTTATTTTCTAAGATTCCATCGGGTTGATGGTCAAAAATCTATTTCATTCAGCTCGTGATCAATTTCAATCAACATCGATGGCTCGGGTTGGTGCTCAACCCTAACCCAACCCAAGGTTCCTATACTTAAACCTTGACCCAACCCAACCCAATCTTGGGTTGGGAATTCTCAACCCAAGCCTAACCCAAGAGGGCTCGACAGGTTGATTGGGTTGGTCGGGTATATATGTGCTAATATTTTCGTTATTACATTAGTTTATTATATTTCAATATAGGACTTATTTTTGTATCTATGATTTTATTAATTATATACGTGATTATTCATTATAAAGAACTTCATTTTTTTCTTTAAAAAACCAAGCTAAAATATAGGATTACTCCTTTAAAAAGTCATGTAGCACAACACGCAATCTATTTAGGAGAGAGAAATCTGGCATATCTTGTTAGCGTGAGTCATTGGAAATGACGTGGACAAATGAGACCCAACATCACTAGTGTACTTTCTACATAGACAATCCACACTCAATTAGGTTCGGGTTGGGTTGGGTCGGGCAACCTCAGACTTCAACCCAAGCCCAACCTAAGTTTTATCGGGTTGGTGTTTGTATAGCCTAAGCTTGAGATCGAACCCGATATATCCTACCCGAGCCCAACCCAATGTCGGGTCGGTTGGGTTGAACCCGCCCAACTTTCAGCCGTACATGAAATTGAGCGAGGCAAACATGAAAATGAGCCGTTTTTCATTTTTGCCCCGCCGATTTTCTAGTTTGCCCCGCCGTTTTTCATGCTTGCCCCGCCGATTTTCTAGTTTGCCCCGCCGTTTTTCATGCTTGCACCGCCGATTTTCTAATTTGCCCTGCCGTTTTTCATGCTTACCTTGCCGATTTTCTAGTTTGCTCCGCCGTTTTTCATGTTTGCCCCACCGTTTTTCTTGCTTGCCCCGCTGTTTTTCATGTTTGCCCCACCGATTTTCTAGTTTGCCCCGCCGTTTTCTAGTTTGCCTCGCCGTTTTTGTAGTTTGCCCCGCCATTTTTTATGCTTGCCCCGCCGTTTTTCATGCTTGCCCCGCCGATTTTCTAGTTTGCCCCGCCGTTTTTCATGCTTGCCCTGCCGATTTTCTAGTTTGCCCCGCTGTTTTCTAGTTTGCCCCGCCGATTTTCTAGTTTGCCCCACCGTTTTTGCCCCGCCGTTTTCTAGTTTACCCCGTCATTTTCTAGTTTGCCTCGCCGATTTTCTAGGCTACGAATATGGCTACGGTTATAATTCGTAGCTATATCCAAACCGTCCATCAATTTGGCGAGCTCATATTAAGCTTGAGACGTAAAATAAGACAGATCTAACTATCAAGTGGTGGGTCCTACAAAAATTTTAACGGTGAAAATCAGTTTTCCTGCTGCTCTTTGTGGTGTGGTCCATTTGATATGGATATGATTTTTTTTTTTGGATAATGCTCCGAAATGATCTCTAAATATGGATGAATGTTGTGGATATAATAAATACATAGTTGTGGGGCCATGTAACTTTGATCTCTTTTGAGCCGTTCGTACAACTCTTGGCTGGAGGAACGTCATCGCTCGTCTTCGAAAGGGAGGGGTATTTTCGTCCTCAAATTCGCTGTCCGTACGCGCAGGTCTAAGTTGCAAACCAAGGTTTGTCTTCTTTCATAAAAAACAGCTGGATAAAAGGTGGGGTCCACAGTCCTAAATTTCTCTTCCTATAATGTGGTACACTTGAGATTTGGATATACCTTGTTTTTGGTCTCATACCATAAAATGATCTGGATAAATTTATGGACGGCATGGATGAAAAACCTACATCATGGTGGGGCCCACGGACCACCGACTGTCCGCCATTAGCTGGTGGCAGGGGGAGTACCGAATCCATTTCTGTCAAAAGGAGGGGTATTTTCGTCCTGAAATTCCAACTCCGTACGAGAAGATCCGCTGCTCTAAGTTTAGGAGATATGCTTGTTAAATAAATAGACAAAAAAATGAATTAAAAGATAGAAAAATATTTTTATATATTTATATATACATATTTACATAATTATGTATTAAAGAAAAATGTAAGGGGGAAAACATTCTCCTTGTAAAAAATAAAAATAAAAATAAATAAAAATAAAAAAGAGAAAAAAGTACATAGTACTGTAGTTTTGGCTACGGTTATAATCCGTAGCGATAGACCCAACTCTGACCCGGTCGACTGGGTCCTATCCCGGTCGACCCCAACTCGCTGGCTACAAATAAATTTTTTTTTTCCTGTTGTGATTCCCACTGATTTTTGTGGGTTCCATTATGAGGTATGTGTTATATCCAAACCGTCCATCTATTTGGCGAACTCGAATTAAGGCTTGAGGTGAAAAATAAGACAGATCTAGCTATCAAGTGGACCACACTGTAAAAGACAGTGGGAAATTGAACGTCTACCATTGAAACCCATTCAGGGGTTACAGAAGTTTTGGATCATTATGAAATTTGTTTTTCCTCTTCATCCAGGTCTTTGTGACCCTATGAATGAACTTAGACGGGGAGGATTTCTCACAAACATCACAGTGGGCTCCACCTGAGTTTCTAATGGTTGACGCTCACTCAACACTGTTTCCTGTAATGTGGTATACTTGAGATTTAGATATACCTCATTTTTGGTCTCATAACATAAAATGATCTGGAAAAATATATGGACAACATGGATGAAAAGTATACATCATGAGTATACATCATGGTGGGTCCACATACCACCGATCGTCCGCCATTAGCCATGACAGGGGGAGTACCGAATTCAATTCTGTCAAAAGGAGGGGTAATTTCGTCCTTAAATTCCGACTCCGTGCGAGGAGGTCCAAGTGCGTATGTTAAGTTTGTATTGTTTCAAGAATATCCAACGGATAAAAGGTGGGGTCCACAGTTGTAAATTTCTCTTCATGTTTTCCTATGCTGGTCAGCGTAACATAATCAACGGTTTGGATGGTAAATAAAAATAAACATTACAGTAGTCCTCGTGAAGTTTTTACTGGTGGGTATTCAATCACTACTGTTTTCATATGACGTGGTCCACATGAAATTTGGATCTGCCTCATTTTTGGATTACCTTTCTAAAATGAGCTGGCAGAATAGATGGACGGCGTGGATAAAACACGCATCATGGTGGGGTCCACAGAACACCGACCTGTGGCTGTGTCAATACGCAATCCGCGTCCCCCAATCCGCGTCCCTCGTTTTTATTCCTCTTGGCATCTGATGCCGCGCGGCATATGCTTTTCATGTTAACATCCTTCGGTTCTCTCTCTCTCTCTCTCTCTCAAAACAAAAAACTGTAGAAGAATTCTCTTTCGATCGATAGGGAGTTCGTCTTTTTGATATATGGAGTCTCTGCAGAGCAGAGTCGAATCGTGGATTAGGGACCAGAGGAACAGGATTAGGGTTTCATGGCCTCAGCTGAGATGGCCATGGAAGAACGACAGAGAGCAGAGGAAGAAGCTCCAGGAGGAGTACGAGCGGCGGAGGAAACAGCTTCAAGGTCTCTGCCACGCTGTGAAAGCCGATTCCATCTCCGACTTGCAGGACATTCTCTGCGCCATGGTCCTCTCCGAATGCGTCTACAAGGTACAATCCATTTCCTTTTGGCTGTTCGTTTGAACGAAAGTATCGCAATTTCAGTCCCGTCTTTGAAGAAATCAGCAATGTTGTGCTGGTTTGGAAATTCAATGCGTTTGTCATTGATTTCCTTTTCTCGCATCAAATTCTAGTGCGATAATTAGTATAATGAAGTGGAGATAACCAAATCGTTGTTTTTATTGTTAGCATTCGAACTGAGGGTCTGGGCTTGTAATTGCGATTATGGTAGTTTCAAGTCAGATGTGAAAGAGCTGAAATGTCATCTGAGGGCTAGTTCAACTTCCCTGTTATGAATGTGGGGAAACATCAGTAACGCTTGTCATGTCTTCTTCATTAAAGTGAGTGTTCCCAATTCACTTCAATTGTGCATCCGAAGGCTGCCAGAGTTGATAAATCTGCATGTGAATTCAGTTCCATAGTGATACGAGTTCGGAAGTGAATTCAAACCTGACCGAGGGTGCAATTATTTTTTGATTGGTAAATTATTATTATTTTTTTGGTAGAGGCAAATGTAAGATTTTATTAAGAGAGAAAGAATACACAACGCATTGTACGATTTGGAAAGACTGTCCCCAAACCAACTCTGGTCTATCACCACTCCCTCTTTTGCTCAGTCTCTTCATCAGTTCATCTATTTCCCTGAGCACGAGTACATGTTGGAATTTTTTTTGATGGTAACAGTAAATTTATTGAAAAGCCCGCCAAACGCAAGAAAAGAATACAAACTAAAAACTAAAAGCCCCCCCAAGAAGCAGCTCTTCGAGGACCAATAGAATTCTTTACGTAACGAACCCATTCCGAGACAAGATTCTTGATCTTGCCCAAAACCTCCTCGACTAAAATCGGAACATGTTGAAAACAACAAGCATTTCTAACTCCCCAAACAACCCACATAATTGCCATAACATAGAGCTTCCACCTGGCATTCTCAGATTTCTCGCAACCTCCACTATGCCATGCCCAAAGAAGGTCCTCCACTCCTTTTGGCATTACCCATTTGATGGAGAAAAGACCGAAAACATGATTCCAAATCTTCCTCATGAACGGGCAATGGATAAAAAGATGATCAATAGATTCTGCATCTTGCATGCACATGAAACAAATATTTGGCACCACTAACGACCTTCTTTGAAGATTGTCGATGATTAGAATTTTCTTCCTTCCTACCAACCAAACTAACATTGGAACTTGAGGAGGAGCACAGTAGAACCAATGGTGGAAAGGATGAGTAACATCGCAAGAAGAGTTGGTCGTAGACATCGTTCTGTAAAGCGAACGAACGGAGAACTTTCCCGATGGATGGGCTGTCCATATCATCGAATCTGGATCATGACTTGAAGGCGCAACATTTTTCAGGTAGTCGAGCAGCCCCACGTAATCCTCAACTTGTACTTCCATCAAGTTCCTATGGCAAGTAGGGGTCCAAATAGTGACACCTTCATTTGAAGAAAAACATTCTGCAATAGATATGAACCAGTCTGAAGCAATGTAGGCCAGCCTTGGAAACATATCTTGAAAAGACATCCCCGCTCCAAACATCTACCCAAAATTTGATTTGACGGTCATTGCCAAGAGAGTATGTGATCCCCTTCCTCACCAAAATCTCAGTTTCCGCGATTGCTCTCCAAATGGGAGAGCATGCTTGCAATGTACCTTCTCAAAGATCAACTTCCTCTACCCCAAACCTCCACAACCATTTCCCCAAAAGAGCCTGATTCATAAGCCCCAAATCCTTAATACCTGCACCTCCCTTATCAAACGGCATGCATATCTTTGCCCAAGATAAGAGATGAGACTACTTCTCTCCCCCTCCCTGCCAAAGAAAACCCAATACACACCCATGGAAAAATGGAAAAATGGATCAATGATCCCCATTTAGACCACAGCCAGTTGGTGAATAATATATCGCAAGATTCAACAGCCTTCTGACTGTGAGCCCTCATAGCCCCACAACAATCTTGTGAAGCTTTGCAGGATTTTCCCCACAAAATTGCAAAGGCCGTTGTCGTCGACAGAGTAAGGCCATACCTAGTAAAAAATATTTTGGACGAAAAAAATGGAAAAGGGTAAGGCCGTCGTTGTCGACGGAGTAGCAGACTTTGAAAAACACAGCAGCGACTCGCGCAGAGTAGGCGAAGGAGACTGTGTGACAGTTCGGAATCGTAGGAATGGCCGGACCTCTACTCCTGGGGGTAAGTCCGTTCCTCTGGGTAAATCCAAATACTTCTACCTCCCGACCTTGTTCGTTAAAGGCTATCGTCTTGGTTGGTATCCTATCAATCTTAAAAAGATTTTCGGTCGTGCTGGAGTCGTCATGGAGGTGATAATGCCGCGCGATAAGCAGAGTGGGGAGTATCGTGGCTTCACCCTCATTTGAATGGGTAGTGAGACCGAACTTGCTCGAGCAGTAAACATGATCCATGGAATGAGCTTTGGAGGCAAGAAGATCCTTGTGCAAAGGGCTAGGTAGGTATGGCCCAGAATCGCTTTTTGCTTCGCAAATTCCTCCCATGCATGCCTCATCTTGACCTTCTGTCCCTATTCCTAAACCCATTTATCGTCCTAAACTTCAGCAGTCCTCTGTGATGGTCCCTCAGCCATTTAAGGATGCCCTTCTCCTTGGTCCTCCGATTCCCTCCCCAAATACCGCTCATGCTATACCTAGGACCGCTTCGCCGGTTTTGGTCGTCAACTCCTCATCAACTGATGACTGTGTGTCGGTTTCTGATCCATTCATATCGGTCCCTCAGGATATTTTCCTTCAAAACAGTGCCGGTCTAGCCAAATCTATTGTCCTTTCTACTAAAGAGGGAGTCGCCATTTCCGAAGTTAAAGATTGGATATTTGAATCGTTTGGGATCATGCTTGGATTGTCTGATTTCAAACCGTTGGGTCACAACTCTCTGTGGATTAGGGCGGGGGCCTCTTTTCTCTCTGGTTCTGTAGAGTTTTCTCCATCTCCCTCTTGTCCGGTGACCAAAATTCTTCCTTGGGAAGATTTCTCCCTATTCGGTAAGGAAAATATTTGGGTTCTTATAAGAGATATTCTGATGGAATGCTGGTATGATGAGTTTATTATAGCCGCGGCGGCTTCATATCTGGGGTTTATTCTTGAAGTGGATTCTAAGACGTAGCTTGGAATTGAAGTTGGGGTGATCAGAGCATGGATCAGGAGGAAGAAAGGTTTTCCCCTGCCACAGTCCGTAAAGGTCAAAATCGATAACTGAATGATCTCTCTTCCTGTCGAATTGGAGATTCCTGGTGTTTCCCTTCCTCGCTGGGGAGAACTGTGGAGTTCGTGTGATTCGGGGTGTTCGTCAATGGCTGTGCAGCCAACGTCCAACATTGGAGTTCTCCCTCGGTGCTCCTGCGGTTCACCGGTAGCCATTCAAGCGGGAAATGTAGACTCTGAGACACGTGCCTGCTCCTCCGGAAACCCTCAGCCTCCGCTGCCAGCCCAGTCACCTCGCCGTCAGAACGTTACACGTGTCCGCTCTTCTGGAAACCCTCCGCCTCCGCTGCCAGACGTTTCACCTCGCTTCGCCGCCACGCTTCCTCGCGCTACGGAGGGCGCTACACGTGTCCGCAATCCTGCCATTATGTCTCCCTTCCTGACCGACTCGTTACCGTTGGACGACACGGGGACGTCTCGTAAGTCATGTCAGCATGCGTGCGTTTATGACGAAGGCGTGCCTCCCGATTCGACTAATATCGCCTCAGACGCTGTTTCTGCCCCCATCCTGACAGTCCACGTGGCTGATCTGCCCTCCTAGCTTGACGCTGATGCCTTCTTTCCGCACGGGTCTTTCGGTCCGGGTCCGGGTTCGACCCGATTCAATTTCTCGACGGACAAGTGGGGCCCGATTAAAATTAATACCCCATCCAAAGGGCCCCTTCTAGCTCTTCCCGCTTTATCGGGTCCTTCTGGGTCGTCTCCTTCATTCAGGTGGGGTGACGCTTTGTCTGGGGGTGCCGACTCTGATAGTATGATCTCAGATTGTTAGACCTCATCCTCCTCGCCCCAATCCCCTGTGCAGAATTCCGACTGGACTGAATTGGGCCCCCTCACTCTGTTTCACGACAACCAGTCCAATGAGGTGCTTGACGCTGAACCGTTGCAGGCGTATTCCGACCGCCACCCTCACCCGCAAGATCTCACTGTTTCTTCTCCAGTCATGCAACAGGAAGACAGCTCGGGGAATAGCTCGGAAGGTAAAAGTAGAAACGAGATCTTTGATGAAATCCATAATAAGAAGTGGATTCGTGATGCGATCGGACACGTCGGAAGATCCCTTGGTTTATCTTTCGGGAACAGACCTGAAGACTTCACCAGCTTGTTCCAGTTTATCGAAGATCGTGGCAGACCTCTTCCTGATTCTACAACTCCCTCCAAATCTATCCGGCGGTCCTCTAACAGAGAGCTTCTTTGTTTGAATCTTGATCCGGCATCTTCATCGGCGGGTCGCCGTGGTCGCAAGGGAGCCTGGGGCAGCATAGTTTCCCAATGATTATCATCTCCTGGAATATTAGAGGCCTCGGTTCTAAACATAAGAGGGGTCTCATTAGGGAATCCATCAGGAAAAAAAACCCGGACATTTTGTGTCTTCAGGAAACCAAAGTTCCCCGCTTCTCTGACAAGCTCATGTCGTCGATTTGGAGAGACGGTGATGTCAACCGTGTTTCCCTCGACGTGGTGGGATCCTCGGGGGGCATCTTGGTTGCTTGGAAATCTTCCAATTGGACCTTGCAATCTTCTACGATAGGACAGTTCTCCGTCTCCGTCATTCTCCAAGCTAAATTCTCTAATTTCTGTTGTAATATTATTAATGTTTACGGGCCTAATGACGATTCTATCAGGTCCTCGTTTTGGAATGATCTGACTTTGGCTAGACAGTCATTCACAGGGCCTACTTGCTTCGTAGGCGACTTCAACGTCATTCGATTCTCTGAGGAACATTCTCGGACCAGAAGAACTTCCCCAGCCATGATCCAATTTTCTGACTGGATCCTCTCTCAAGAGCTGATCGACCTTCCTCTCATAGGCGCCTCCTTCACATGGTCTAATTGCCGTCGATCTCCTATCCAATCTAGGCTGGACAGATTCCTTCTCTCTTCAGAGTGGTTGGAAGCCTATCCTTCAGTCTACCAGGTCGCCCTCCCCAGAACAACTTCTGACCACTGTCCGATCATGCTTGCCACTGACAACACTAATTGGGGCCCTAAACCTTTTAAATTTAATCCGGCGTGGCTTTCTGTTGAAGGTTTTCAGGAAAAAGTGGTGGATTGGTGGCACTCCTTTCAGGTGGAAGGATTCGCGGGTCACCGCCTATTATGTAAGCTCAGATTACTTAAAGATGAGATCAAAGACTGGAAGATTAATGAGCTCAACAAAAGAGAGAAGGAGACTGATTCGCTCTTGGCTGAGCTTCAGTGGCTTGATGTCTCTTTCGATGGCGAGGAAATCCCGACCGAATTGTTATAAAGGCGGATTCAGATTATTCAATCTCTATCAGCCCGTGCTTTGGAAGATTGACTTAATTGGAAGGTCAAATCCCGGATGAAGTGGCTCAAAGAAGGCGACAAAAATACCAAATATTTTTACAACATTGCCAATTTAAGAGCTCGCGCTAAAACCATTCGCCTTATCACTGTGGAAGACAGACAAATTGAAGATAAACATGAGATTGCGCAATGTGCGATCAATCATTTTCGTTCGATCCTAACCTCTGAAGGATGGGCCAGACCTCGGCTTGATGGTATCGCTTTTCCTGCTATTCAAAGATCTGACGCAGATTTGCTTGAGACTCCTTTCTCTGTTGAAGAAGCGAAAGCAGCTGTTTTTGCTATGTCAGGAGATGAAGCCCCCGGCCCGGATGGATTCACCATGTCTTTTTACCACGCTTTCTGGGACACTCTTCAACCGGACATTATGGCCTTTTTGAACGAGTTCCATAACAGGGGTATGATCTCTAAAGGTTTAGGGGCTTCTTTCATTTCTCTGATACCCAAAATCCCCAGTCCCTCTTCCCTATTTGATTATCGCCCTATTAGTTTAATCGGCAATCCTTACAAAATTCTGGCCAGGATTCTGTCCACAAGACTTGCCTCTGTCATGGGGAACCTTATTTCAAAGCATCAAAATGCTTTCATTAAAGGGAGACAAATCATCGATGGGGCGCTGATCGCCAATGAATGTTTGCATTCCACTCACAGATTCGGCACAAAATCTTTATTTTATAAGCTTGACATAGAAAAGGCTTATGATCATGCTGATTGGGATTTTCTGAATTACATGTTACTCAAAATGGGCTTCGGTGATAGATGGCAACGATGGATTAGAGCATGTGTCCATTCCGCTCACTTCTCTATTCTGTTAAATGGATCTCCTCATGGATTCTTTCCTGGTTCGAGAGGTCTACGAGAAGGCGACCCCCTCTCTCCGCTGTTGTTTCTCCTCATTGCGGAGGCTTTGTCACAACTGTTGCTTAAAGGGGAGGCTGCGGGTCTATATAGGGGCTCCTTTGTTGCTGACAACGTTAATCCTATTTCACATATCCAATTTGCAGATGATACCCTTATTATGATCGAAGCAACTGATTCTTCTGTCCATCTCATACGACGCTAAGGTGTTTTGAGGCTGTCTCAGGTCAGAAAATTAACATGTCCAAATCCAAAATTTATGGCGTTCATATTTCTGATGAGGAGCTATCCGACTTTGCCATTATTCTGGGTTGCACTCCGACTTCCTTTCCTACGTCCTTTGTTGGCCTTCCCCTCTCTATTGGTCCCCCCCCTTTGGTGATGTGGGAAAAGATTGTTTCTAAAACGCAAAAGAAACTAGCTACTTGGCAATGTCGCTATCTATCTTTCGGGGGTAGAATCACCCTTATTAAGGCTGCGCTTTCTAATCTCCCTCTTTATTTCATGTCTCTGTATAAATGTCCGGGTTCAGTGCTGAAACGTATAGATATCCTCAGAAGAAACTTTCTTTGGTGCGGTAAGGGAAATCACAACAGATTTCATTTAATGGAGTGGAAGGACGTTTGCTCTCATTTCAGGCAGGGAGGAGCCAATATAAAAAATCTTAAGATCATGAACTCGGCGCTTTTGGGAAAGTGGCACTGGCGTTTGGGTAATGAAAATGAAGCTTTATGGAACATCATCGTGAAAGGTAAATACGGGACCAGTCCTGGTGGTTGGTGGACCACTGATTCTTCCTTTTATAGAGCCTCTTTTGTTTGGAAATGCATCCTGCGTCACAAATCTGCTGTGCTTTCTAACACCTCTTTTGTTCCGGGTAATGGCTTGAGAATTCGTTTTTGGGAAGATCAGTGGATGGGAGAGCAGACGTTCAGAAATAGATTTCCGGCAATCTATAGAATTGCGGTTAACAGAAATAGCACAATCGCAAGTAACTACTCCTATTCGGGAAACAGTGGAGTTTGGGATATCAGTTGTCGTAGACATCTGTGTGATCGAGAAGTTTGTGAGTACGCTGACCTGCTTCAATGTCTTTCTTCCGTCTCTTTGGATTTATCTTCCACTGACAAGCTTTTTTGGTATCGCCATAGGACTGGCACTTTTTCGGTCAAATCTTTATATGCTGCATTGGCTCCTATCTCTTCCACGGTGTCTTCAGTTGTCCCTTTTATCTGGAAATATGCTCCTCCTCCTAAGTTTGTTTGTTTTGCTTGGCTCGCTGCCATGAACCGGATCCTAACGATTGATAATCTCAGAAAAAGGGGGATGCAGCTTGTCAACATGTGTAGCTGCTGCATGCAGGATGAAGAGACTGTTGACCATTTACTGGTTCAGTGCCCTTTTACTAACCTCATCTTGGTGGACTTTTCTTCTAGATTCAGTTTCATTGGATGCATTCCCAATTCTGCTGCTTCCCTTATCGCAGCTTGGCATGGTCATAAAATAGGCAAAGTCAAAACCAGAATATGGAGAATGGCAATCATTGCAATCTGGTGAGCAGTTTGGATGGAAAGGAACAACAGAGTTTTCTACGGCCAAATCAGTTGGTTCCTTCGCCAAAAAGTTGGTCTTTGAGTGGGTTTCGAATGTAATGGGGTTAAAAGATTATAATCTTCTTTTTTTAGGTTCTTAGTTTTTTTTTGGCTGCTATCTCAGCAGTTTGTTTTGTATCCGTCTTCTCTTTTAATTTATTTTCTTCGTTACTTTAAAAAAAAATAAATGGGAGAGGCTCTATATAAAGAAGATCTGATGACAAACTACCCTCGAATTTGAGTATTGTACTTGCTTGCAATGAGTTCTCTCCACATGCTTCCTGATTGCACACCAAACCTTCAAATCCACTTTCTGAAAAGTGCAATATTCATAAGCTCCAAGGATTTAATGCCCGCTCCCCCCATGTTGATAGGCCTTCACACCTCCTCCCATCTAAGGAGATGAAACTTTCGGCCCTCCATGTTACCTCTACAAACAAAATTCCTTCTCATATTTTCTACTCTTTGCAATATCAATTTCGGGCATTTGAACATTGACAAGAACTCAAGAAGAAAATTGGCATATTAGCAAAAGCTGTCTGAAGAAGAGTTAAGCAACCTCCGTATGAAAGAAACATGTCTTCCAACTCGAGAGTTTCCTATCAATTCTTTCTAATACCATGTCCCAAATGAATGTGGGAGGTTTGCCGATGCAAAGCGGGGGCCCAAATAGGTCATCGGAAAATCCCTGGTCTTGCATCCGAAGGAACAAGCTAACTGAAGCAGTGAGTTACTGTTGAAGGAATGCCTAGCATTTCTGACTTGGCCACATTAATCTTGAGACTTGAGACCGGCTCAAAACAGACAATGATTTTTCGCAAATTATCCTCCGATATCAGATCTGCATCACCAAAGAGGAGGGTTTCATTCGCGTACTGAAGGTGGGAAAATGAAACACTATCATTAGCTCCTTTGAATCCCCTAAACATCCCGTTGTCCTCCCCCCTCTTCAGCATCTTACTGAATGCTTCTCCTATAACCACAAAAAGGTATGGTGATAACGGGTCCCTCTTGCCTTAGATGCCTCGAAGAAACCATTAGGGGATCCGTTTATCAGAACAGAGAAGGAATCAAACCTCACACAAGCCCGCATCCACCCTCTCCATTTTTCGCCGAGCCCCAATCTCGAAATCATGTAATCTAGAAACTCCTAATCAACATGGTTGTAGGCCTTTCCAATATCCAGTTTATAGACAACATCGGTCATCCCCTCCCTATGTCTAGAATCAATGCACTCATTTGCTATGAGAACACGGTCTAAAGTCTGTCTTCCCTCAATGAATGCTCCTTGATTCTCAAATATAACCTTACCTAGAACAGTTCTAAATCTTGACTCCAACACCTTGGCCAAAATCTTATATGGTCCCCCTATCAAGTTGATTGGCCTGAAGTCTTTTAGCTGTTCGACCCCCCTCCACTTTAAGGATTAAGGCTATCAATGTTGCCCCAAGCTCACAAGCTAACCTCCCGTGATAAAAAATTATGAAATGAAGTCCATAATATTGTTCTTTAAAAGGGGCTCAAAAATTCTGAAAGAAAAGCATAGGAAATTTATCTGGGCTCAATGACTTGTCGCCACACATGGAGTTTGAAGCAGCTTTGACTTCTTCTTCAGATATCTTCATTTCTAGCAACATTGCTTTCTCAGGAGAAAGATGTTGGAACCGAAGATTGTCTAGGCGAGGTCTCTCCCATCTATTGACTGAGAGCAAATCCTTGTAGAGCTGAACTATTGCATTGCAAATCTGATTCTTATCCGATGTGTGCTTTCCCTCCACCGTTAGGTTGGAAATCCTATTCGTCCGAGCCCGAGCACTGGCCATGTTATGAAAAAACCACATATTTTTGTCTCCCTTCTTGAGCCAAATTACCCTGGATCTTTGCTGCTATTTTATCTCTTCTTCTTTTGCCCGAAATGCATATTTTAGTTGAAGATCTGTCCTTCTCTCTATCTATCAGAGATAAACTTTCGCTTTCCTCCATTGTGTCATGATCACGGATTTGTTCCAACATATCATCAAACTCTGCCTCTTAGTTCCCAAGAGTTTCCTTCTTCTAGCCAGATATCTTGATCTTCAATAGGTTGAATTTTCTAGCAAACTTGAAACCCGAATAAGCTTCCATAGAGGAGTTCCACAAGTCAGAAATTAGCTGATTGGAACTCTTAATCTTGATCCAAGCCACCTCGAACCTAAAAGGTCTCAGCCCCAGTTGGTCGGTTTGACACCCATAATAATTGGACAATGATTCGAAATGATCCTAGGCAAAGGTCGATGCGAGACCAAGGGAAAATTTTCAATCCAATCTGTCGACACCAAGAATCTATCTGGTCTAAGATAAAATTGCATTTTGTTGCCCGTTAGACCAAGTAATTTTGCCCCCTCCAAAGGGAGATCCACTAGGTCATTCCGAGACACCCTATTCGTAAAATTCGACATGTTGTGAGTTATGCTACCACCTGAAGATTTCTAATTAAAGTCCCCTTTGACGCACCACAGTTCCATCTCCGCTTAGCTCTGTCCAACTCTGCCCAAAATGAATTGCGCAACCTGTATGAACCAGAACTGTAAATTGCTGTGAACACCCATTGAAATCCCAAAGAAATCTTTTTTTTTTTTTTTTGAGAGATAACAACAATTTATTGAGAAGCCGACCAAAAGGCGGGAAAAGAATACAAAGCTACACATGCATGACAAAACAGGCAATAAAGGTACAACCATGGCCGTAGATAACTCCTAATGAGGCATATGACAACCTTAATCACCTCGTCCACCGCGGACCTTCCATCCTTGAAACACTGCTCATTCCTTTCTTTCCAAACTGCCCCAAAAAATAGCCAAAAATAAGGAGCCTCCAAATCTTTTTGCCTGCTTTCCCACCACTTCCACCATGCCACGCTCACATGAGATTCTCCACCGATTATGGCATTACCCGCATCATGTTAGCCTCATGAAGGAAGAAGTCCCCACACTTTTCGAACGAAGTTGCAATGACTAAAGAGATGGTTGATTGATTTCATGTCCTCCATGCACAACAGGCAAATATTAGGAAGAATGAGAGACTTTCGTTGAAGATTATCAATTGTCAAAATGCTTCTTCTGCCCATCAACGGGGCTCCATAATGCCACTGGTGATGGGGATGGTGGGGACCCGAAATATTGCCTGGATCGGATAACAACTTGAAGAAAGATCCAAAAGAGAATTTACCAAAATGATGCCCTTTCCAAATCATCGAGTCCTCCAAAGGAATAGCTGCGACAAGCCTAAGAAACTCCTAAAGACCAACAAATTCCTCTGCCTCATCATCCGTCAGATTCCTACAACAAGGAGGGCACCAAATCACAGATTTGTCACCTGAGGAATAACAAAGAGAAATCGAGATGGAGCGATCCAACTGAGAAATGCTAATCTCGGGAAAACGTCTTGGAGCGCTCTTTCACCATGCCAAACATCCAACCAAAAGTGAATACGATTTCCATTCCCAAGGGTGAAACCAATGCCCCTCCTAACCAGGTATTCCACAGACGCTATTGCCTTCCGGATGCTAGAGGCCCGATAGAGAGCTTTTGACAAACTACCCTCCCTCTGGTACACCATATTTATTAACAATTATCTCCCTCTAGAGCTTACTCGATTCGATGCTAAGCCTCCAATGCCACTTACCAAGAAGTGCCGTATTCATGAGCCGTAAGTCTCTAATCCCCACGCCCCCTTCTGAAAATGGCTTGTAAATGTCCTTCCACTGTAAGAGATGAAACTTCCGGCCCTCGGAATTCCCTTTCCAAAAAAAAAATAAAAAATAAAATCCCTTCCTCATCTTTGGTCTAGCATCGATCGGGGGCATTTGAAGAGAGACATGAAGTAAACGTGCATGTTCGAGAAGGCCGTTTTGATGAGCATCAATCTCCCCCCCCTTCTTGATGGCATCTTGTTAAGCACCTCTTTAATAATCACAAAAAGGTTGGGAGATAACGGGTCCCCTTGCCTCAACCCCCTGGAAGCCTTGAAAAACCCTTTGAGCGAGCCGTTGACCAACACCGAAAAGTAAGCCGTCTCCACACAGGATCGTATCCAACCCCTTCACTTGAGGCCATAGCCCAGCCAACCCAGCATATAGTCTACGAAGTCCCAATCGACATGGTAATAGGCCTTTTCCAAATCTAGCTTGCACACCAACCCACTATTCTTCTGCCTATGTCTTGAGTCTATACACTCGTGAGCTATGACTGCCATGTCTAGGATCCGTCTCCCCATGACAAAAGCCCCTTGATTATCGGTAATAACCTTTGAAAGCACCCCCCTAAGATGAATTGCAACGATCTTGTACGGGCTCCCGATAAGGCTTATAGGGCGAAAGTCTTGCAACTGTTCTGCTCCTCGAATATTAGGAATGAGAACTATAAAAGAAGCTCCGATATCTGTAGATAACCTTATGCTCATAAAATTTGAAAACAAAATCCATGACATCCTTTTCTACCATATTCCAAAATATATGAAAGAAAGCTATAGGAGAGCCATCAAGGCCGCGAGCTTTGTCACCACAAAGCGAATCAATCGCTGCCTTGACCTCTTCAACTATGAATTTCTTTTCAAGGAATGTGGCCTCCGTTTCTAATATCTTGTCAAAAGATAGATTGTCAAGTCTCGCCATATGGCAATGCTCGCGATATGCAAGTTACTATAAAAGTTGACTATCGAATTGAATATTTTCTTTTGATCCGCCGAGTTCTCTTCGTCAAGAATCAAGCTAGTAATGCGATTGCATCTAGCCCGAGCGCTTGCAATGCTATGAAAGTATCAAGTGTTTGTCTCCTGCCTTAAGCCACACCGCACGTCATTGTTGTCGCTACTTAAATCTCCTCCTCTTTAGCACGGTTGGTGTAGCTTAGATATAGAGTGGCCTTCTTGTCAATATCCTCGTCTGACAGCGCACCCGATTCTTCTAGCATATCTAGCTCATGAATTTCTGAGGCCATTCTGTTGAACTCTTGCCTCACGGGCCCTAAGAACATCCTTTTTCTAGACTTCAATTTTTTTCCTTCTACCTCTTATGTTTTCCGCACAATCTGTGACCAGCATAGCCTTCTGCAACTAATGAATTCCACCACTCAGCAATCAGGTCCTTGAAACCTTCAATTTCAACCAAGGTCAGCTCGAATCTAAAAGGTTCGTGGGCCCCAATTATCAACAGGCATCTCTAGTGTTATCGGTCGATGATCAGAGATTGTTCTTGGCAGGCCCCGATGGCAACCAAAGGAAACAGTTGAAGCCAGTCTGTAGAAACTAGGAACCTGTCTAGACGCAAAAGAATGGCATTCTGCTAGCCATTAGACCAAGTGTATTTGGCACCTGAAAGAGGTAGATCCACCATATCATGCCTGATAATCCATATCGGACCTAGACGCACGCTCCCCTGAGAATCGGAGCACCTGCGGAGTACGGAACCCCGGCTCCATCACCCATCCTCTCTCTTTCGCCATTACTATCAGACGAAGTTGAGCCTCTTGATTCCTCCAAATGTCACCCCATTGAAGTAGACCTCCCAATTTGTCTCCCTCTGCACGGCGAGAGACTACGTACTCTTCTCCCCCACCTTCACCGAGATCTGGGATGAATCGTGAGATGAGTTTTGCATCCTCAAACATACCCGGGCTACTCCCAATTCCTCCTCTTCCTCAGTGGCTTCGTCTATGGCCATGACCTCCCCCAGACAAGAGGCAGCCGTACTGAAGAACTCCCTTGACCACAACTCCAATGGAATCCCCCAAATAAAATACCACTTTGCTTGCTGCCAAAGAAAGAGTATTCCTCCCACCTTCGGATCTTTCTGATCGGCCCATCTCTGTGCATGCTACCTGAGCCGTTAATAGATCTAGATTCTTCTCAGGTCGGACCCAAATCCAGACCTCATCCTCCCTGATCGGCCTGATTGAATAATCATCCCTGAACCATCCACAACATTCTTCCAACCAAGTTCTGATTTGGAGAATGGTCGTGTTAGGTTCTGTTTTTTTTTTTTCAAAGTAACGAGAGAATTCATTAAAAAGAGGAAAGTCGTGTTAGGTTCTGTTTCAGCTACAACTGACCACATCAGCGATTCTGTGGTCTTTTGAAGCAGCTTCAGACTGACCCTAGCTTGTTTCCTGCCATCAATATCTTCCACCAAGAAATGATATTCTTCCTCTACTTGCTGTTCCCCCTGCAAAGGAGATTGGGGAACTTCTCCTATTGCTACATTCCTGTAAGAGGTGTGGCTAGCATTTCGGTGTACTGTCTCGTCCCGTCCCATCCACACTCCTTCCCTACCTGATTCCGATCCAACTTGGCTGCCTTTGCTGCGACATATTTTTCCTACAGATTTTTCTTGACACCTTCCTTGATTCGGAGTTTTGGGCCATACCTAGCTCTTTGAAGCAGAAGCTTCATGCCACCAAAGCTTTCACCATGGAGAAGTATCACTGTGCGGGCTAACTCTTCCTACGATCACATTCGAACGAAGGAAAATCCCCTTGGTTTAGAAGAGAAGCAATCTTGAGGGAGGACGACCTCCGTTACCTCTCCAGCTCCACCAAATACACGTGAGATTTATGGATAACCATCCCTCCAGGAAGCCATTAACGAACAGGGGAGGAAAAGAGGACACATTCCTCTTTTGGTTATTTTTCTTAAGATTTTTTCCCACTGCGATCCAATTTCTGTCCTCCCATTCTTCGCCATCATCATCCCTTCCATCAATTCTTCGTCTGGTTGCACCTCTGACACTTCCTTTCTGCTGTTCTTGATGAAGCTTTGAACCCTGTTGGTCTCCGTCATCCACCATGATGGGGCTTGGGAATCAATATTGTTGGAGGAAAAAATAATGTTGGAAAATTGATGATCAACCTTGGTAAATGAGCGATTGAGACTGCAATATCAGGTTAGGCCCATGGTTTAGTGATCCAGACCATTCTTATGTTTAATGAATGAGCCATGCCATGACGATCTCATCAGTAGGACAATCCTAACCTTTCAATTTGTGGACTGAAAATAGATGGTTATGAAGAGAAATGCAGCAAAAGTCTACATGCAACTGCAAATGGACAAAGATTGGTTGCTAGGATCTTCTAGTCGGGAGATTTTTTTGGATGGTTCTTGAAAGGTGAGGCCAAAAGACCAATGGTTTGGACCATTGAACCACATCAACGCTCGTTGAAAGAAAAACCTGAGTGAGTATTCATGCATATCTTCAGATGTAGGATCATGCAATCCCCCCAGTGAAAATATTGTGAGTATGGTCATGCGTGAAGTATGATGAAGTAATATAGCACCTACTTGTTACCTCCCAGTGATGAGCGACGCCCAACCTTAATCTGCTTTGGCAGGTTCTACTTCCTCCTTGTTTTCGTATTTTATTGTTTTAATTCTCTTCCTAAGCTTCATGGAAGAATGTATGCTCAAATAGGGCTGTTGTGAAGGTGGAACAATTAATTTGTAATGAAACTTAGTCATTAGTTTACGGACATAGAACTTGACTGAAAGCCATCAATGATATGCAGAACCTTATAGATTAGGCCTAACGAACCGTTTGGTCTTAGGTCTTACTTCTAAACCTATGCAATTAATAGATGGATGTCCAAATTGAAGAAGAAGAGCCAATGATTTACACAAGTTCTCTGTGAAAGACGAACAGGTATGGATGTCAGGTGTTGATGAAGCCCTTCAGCAGATGCACTCCACTTAATTTTAATGGGACCATTGCGTCAACTGACTTGACCTGCTTTTTCTAGAGTCAGTTCTTAGTGGATGTTTAAGGTTTCCAAGCCAGTCTCCATGGCTTTATCATGTGAATATGCAATGGCTTTATCATGTGAATATGCAATATTAATCTGCTGTTGGAAGCTTGGGATCCTACTTCTATCAAGTCCATACAAGTCAGCACATGCTTGTAAGATCCCCAATTATTTGTGTGATTAGCTGGCAAATTTCATACATGACGCCATTAACGTGTTATTTTGACATTTGATGCTTTGGCGTTCTCAGTTCGAGGCCTTTATTTAAGGCTACCTGAGAAATTATGCCCGTCTATCTGATGTTACAATTAGATCTATTGTTACTTTGTTATGATAATGCGAGTGAGTTAAGGTGGTTACATACTTTATTTTTTTCATAAATAATTTTGGGAATGATACTATGAGACATCCCGCTCAGTTAGTTGGGATAAGGCTTAGATGATGATGATGATGATGCTATGAGACCCACCCATGGGAAATTCACGACAAAGCATGTTTCTTGTTCCACCATGTGGCTTCAGCCAGATGTGGATCATCTGTCTAGTGTACCCTACTGTGATTTTGCCAAGTCATTCATGGAATGGTTGTAACTGTCCTGTGGTGGCCTGCAATTGGAGTATCAAAGGAAGTTAAGAAGCAGGTCACATTGTAGTCCTTCGATCAGATGATTTGCTGAGTGCTGTTTTTAGGTGATGGTATCTGTAAGCTGGGGTTCACTGGATGGATGCTGTGATCATGCTGATGTCACATGAGTTCACCCAGTCACATGGAACTCTGAAGTGTCTCATAGTATCACTCCTCAAATAACAGATGCTAAATTATAAGTTTCCTGTTACTAAAATATTGTTTCCCTTCTGCTGACATGTAATCTTCTCTATATGACAGAGGCCTGCCACAGAGATGGTTCGAGCAGCTAACAAGTTCAAGGCAGATTTTGGTGGACAAGTTGTTTCTCTAGAGCGTGTGCAACCTTCTTTAGATCACGTACCTCATAGGTGTTATGATATTATATTATTCAATTGAATAAATTTCTTTTCCAATTTACTACTAAGGAAGTTTTCTTTTCCAATTCCATTCGCTGGAAAGATTCTGGTAGCCTATTGATTTTGTGAAAATAGCATGGAATCTCCAATTGTTTATTGCCCATGTACATTTTGCAGGATAAACTGCTGTTTACAATTACACACTTTTTAAAGCTAAAATTGTAGAATCGGGTTGGTACACTGAGACATGGGGGTTCAGCTGGTGCTTTGCTTTGGAACATGTCGGTGCATGCCACTCTGGACCATCATGCTAGAGAGAAATAGGATTGTTTTCAAAAGCAAAATAACCCAGGTTTGGTCTCTATAAAAAATATTCAGACCAGTCGTGCAATGGGCTGTAGCCACCCAGAATTTTAGCCACTCTCACCATGCTCAAAGCAAACTGGGGGGATATTATCCAGGGGTGGATCCACAATCCAACAGTTAAGGCTAGATGGTCTCCTTCCCCAGTGGGCAGTTTCAAAGTTAACTTTGATGGAGCTTCCTTCGGAAATCCGGGTCCACCAGGTTTTGGTGGAGTTGTTTGCGATGAGCATTGGAAAGTGTTATGTTCATATTCAGGTCCAGTCTGTATGAAAGATACAAATTATGCGGAGGCGGTTGCACTTCTACAATCCATTAAGATCATCAAGCAGTTCAACTTCCTCCTGGCTATTGTTGAAGGTGACTAAAGAAATGCAATATCTAGAGCACAAGTCCAACACATCCAGTGGAAGTTATCAGCAATTTTGGAAGAGGTGATGGAATTAGTCAGGGCAAGGCACATTCATGGATGTGGGCCATGATGTGAATGAAGTTGTTGATGAGCTAGCAAAGGCGGGCACAAGTAGGAAACCTATTTTCATTGAGGATATGAGAGGGCTGTAAGTGGCTAATTGTTATCATATGGTTTATCTTTATGCTGTTTGTGTAGTTGCTGCGGCTGCCCTTGTTGCTTTAGTTGGGCTTTAGATGTATCTAGCCCCCTTGAATTATACTTCTCATTTCTCTTCGATAAAATCCGAAGTGACCCAGTGCAAGAGAAAAAAGAAGATGGGAGGTGCAGGGTGGAAACAAGGTAGTTGATGACATAGGATTCATAGATTAGGCAATGAAGACTGGAGATTTATTTGTTTTCTTCTTTTATTTTTCAATAAACTTATTTTCTTTTTCAACAAACCTTTTAGGATCAATAAAAAAAGAAAGAAAGAACGGAGATCCATGGCAAAGTTACAATGGAAATGAGGGAATGATCTGGTCAGATGCAATGCCCGGGCCTTGTTGTGATAGGGGGTTTCCGTTTCAGGCCCAGCTAGGTCAAACGTATCACTCCTATTCACTGGATTTTGGTAGGTATAAAAGATAACACAATTCAAAGGGTAGAAGCTAGGATACGTAAATGAAAATGGAAGAGAATGGAATTGAAGAACAATATACAAGTAATAGATTCTTTTCTAAATTGCCTAGGATAGAACTGGGGAAATGCCTTACGAAAGGGCAAAGATGAGGGAATTATGAAAGGGAGGTTGAAGTTGCTTTTATCGAGAATACATACGTGATTATGATATTAGAAAGTCTATACTGGGAAGAGAAATCTTGATGAGAGTGGGATGGTGAGACAATGACACAACTTTCCAATGGTTATAGAGGAAAAATTAGTTACCATGGTTCCTTAGAAAAATCTCATGTAGTAGGCTAAAACAACAAAGCATTCCTGTTTCTTAGATTATAACATATTGGAGTTTGCCGGGCAAGAAGAAGTTGCTCTAAAGAGAAGGTGACTCTAGAATTGATCAAGAAAGAGAAAGAACTTGAATTATAATTTAGATAGATAGATAGATAGGGAGGGAGGGAGATCGAATGAAGTTGTTGGCTATAGTTGCTAGTCGTAAATCAATCCGCCTTTACCAATCCAGTTGACACAGGAAATTTGGGACCTCTTAAGAAAACTTTTGAGATGAGTGAATTTCTTGATTTGGAGAGTGAGGGAAGAGAATAAGAAATCCTGTTACGAGCTACAACAAATGCTTTGCCTGTTAGAACTATTGAGGTGTTAAAAGAGGGAGGTGATACAAACAAGAGCATAGGGCATCCAGGGAAGTACACAAGCCAAGAAAGAGATTTTGTAGAAGCAGATGGCGAAGGCTGTACCTAAGGTTTTCAGGCCATTGCAGGAATCAATGCTGAAAAGGGGATTTCTGCTGAAGGCCTGGAAGGAAAGTCTAGTGGGAAGGTTAAGAGTGGGGTTCTAGGATTTGATTGCTGCAGGGAAAAAGTTTTTCTCAAAGCACGCTCAGACTGACAAATAAATTTTAGTAGTCTCACTGGAGGAGTTCGAAAGATGGGTGAATGATCAATGGAGGATGATGCTTGCGGTGGGACTTAGATAGCTTCAATGGTGCTTGGTTTTGTTTTTGTTAGCATTGAAAGGAAAATTGCTAGAATTTTTTTTTGAAAAGGTTGGGGAAGGGCAAGGGGCCTGTTGAAGGATTTGCACCAGTGGGAACTGGATTACCAGACGAACCAGCTGGGAGAATTGCTTGGATTATAGTCTAGGTTCACTACATGCGTGGGATGTGGAGATGTCCCTGGCTATTTGTTCTTGCTGTGGGATGGTCCTTGAGGCGGATAAAAAGGTTTCATGTAGAGCTATGGTCCAGATTTTTGTCAGCCTTGGGTATGCATTGGGTTATTCCAGGCTCGATCAAGAGTTTCTTCCATGCGTGGCAGGAGGCAAGAATGGTAAGAGAGGTAGGAGGCTGCGGAGATTAGCCTTACCAGCCAACATTTGGGTTTTGTGCAGAGAAAAACAACAGGTGTTTCCGTAATCAAAGCAAGTGGGTCTTGGAGGTTTAGGGAAGGGCTAAATTGGATGTAATCGAGTGGGCCTCCAATTTAAAGGCTTTTGAGGATTCCTCTTTAGAGGCTTTCACTGGATGCTTTGTAATTTGCAAGGCTTTTGTCTCTTTCATTAATTATTTTTTTAATTTGTTTTTATTTTTATTTTTGAAAGGTAACACTAATAGGGATTGAACCCTTGATCACTCGTACACAGTATACGGTCTCTACCAGTTCATCTAATGAGTGGTAGACTTAATAAAGTTGTTACTTCTAAAAAGAAAGAAGAAGAAGAAGAAGAAATGAGAAAAAAAGAAGAAGAAATGGTTGATGTATACATGAACTAGATGTGGGCAGGGTCAAAGTCCTATTGGATGTGCTGTGGGGCTGAATTTGTGCATACCTCTATTGGTAGAAGGCCAATCATATGTGGTGAAACTCAATGTAGAAGGGGAGTTATGGTTTCTTTTTGATTGGTGTGTCTAGCCTACTCACCGATGATAGGGGTACCTTTCTAGTCAGTTCTCATTGGGGGAAGTGGTATTTTGAATAAGGAGGTGATGATGTGGATGGTGAGGGCACACTTTGATGTAAGGTTAGGGGAGGCTGATGGGTTTGGAGATTTGGGATGAAACATCAGACCGTGTGGAGGGAGATAATTGTTGCTAAGTATGGTCTTGCTCTTAAGGGTTGGTGGACCAAAGAGTCATCTGTTTATCGTGCCTCTTTTGTGTGGAAAGGAATCAAGAAAGTGGCTCCTAAGGTGTGGGTGGGGATAAGATTACAGGTGGGAGATGGATCAAGAGTGAGATTCTGGGAGGACATTTGGTGTAGGGATTCCTCACTTCGGACCTCCTTCCCGAATATCGCTAGGTTTTGCTCAATTAATAACATTTCGGTGGCCAGTTGCATGTTGGATCAGGGGGTATGGGTTCCTCTGTGCCGCAGGAATCTAAGTGATGACTAATTGGATGATTTCGTACACCTGTGATCTCTTTTGCAGAATGTGGATCTTGCTCAAGGAGATAACGACTCTTTAGCTTGGAGGTCCGATAATTTCGGCTAGTTTTCAGTGAAGTCGCTTTATCGGTGTCTAAGTCATAACGTCCAACATCCGGTCTTTTCACTTACTACTTTGACATGGTCTTATGGAACCCCTCTGAAAGTGGCGACGTTCGCTTGGCTATTCAGGAAAAAAAGAAGATTTTGACTATTGATAACCTTCGTAAACGCAACATGGTGTTGCCTAACATGTGTGTTCTTTACCTAGAAGCGGAGGAGACAGTGGATCATCTATTTATTCACTATGCTTTTGCAAGGATAGTGTGGTCCAACATCTTCAGTGAGGCGTCTATCAGCTAGACTATGCCAGGGTCGATTCAACACTTGTTGATGGCCTGGCACGGGGAATGAGAGGGTTTGTTGGGCAGGCGCATATGGAGGATAACATTACTGGCCTTGCTGTGGGCGTTTTGGTTGGAGCATAATAATCAAACTTCCAGAAACGAATCGCATCCTGCCTCATCAGTCCTTAGGTTTGTTTGTCTATTTCTCGTCATTTGCAACGGTAAGAAGCTTTCTGTTGAAGATGAACAGGGGTTTGTTTTGATTTCTCTCATTTGTGCATCTATAGTAGATAAAAAACAAATTGATGTTTATGGCTGTGTACGGCCCTAATGACATGATTAAGGTCAGATGTTTGGATAACTGTTGTGTATAGCAGATTTAATATCTCGTGGTTTGTGGTGATTATGTGGGGGTTTGAATACCATTATTTCTCTTATGAGAAGTTTGGTGGGGTCGAATCACAACGGCCATGACGGAATTTGTAGAGTTCATGGCTGTGAATAAGTTCAGTTGTTGTTTCTTAATGCAGGGGCAGATTTTCCTGGTTAAATAACCAACAACAGCTGGTCATGTGCAAGTTGGATAGATTGCTTATGACCTGATTGGGGGAGGCACTTCAATGGAGTGGTTCGGTTGGTGCTGCCTAGGCTTGTGTCAATGACATTCCCATTTGGTTAGTCTGTTGACATCTTGGTAGGCCCATCACTACTTAGGTTTGAGAACTGGTGGTTGAAGTAACAAGTTTTAGTTCAGAATTCAGATGATGGCTCATTGGTGGAGGGAGTGCTAGGTGAAGGGATTGACATGCTTTAGGTTCCCGAAAAAACTGCAAATTCTGAAGCCCAATTTGAAGGATTTGAAAACAAAAATCTTGGGGCTGATGATTAGGGGAAAGAGTATATTTCAAAAGCCATTGTGAAGATTGATAGGGACTAAGAGGTTGGTTAACTTGTTGAAGACTGGAAAGAGAGATCCTCAAGAATGAATAACAAACCCTATAGAGTGTTCATCAACTAGTGTTCGAAGTATCGATATCGCTACAAGTTTTGCTGGCCAGGGATATGGAAACAATATCGATATCGCCGATAATATCGCTGATAACCGGAAATGCGGGAAACATGGGAAAAACGGTGGAATTTTCAACGAAACTTCAGGAGATGTTAAAATGTACATATTTGCATATTTAGAAATAAAAAAATTGCAAAAAAGAATGCATATATCAGTCCAACTATCCTATCCGGCCTATCTAACCATCCAACCTTCCATCCAAACATCCGTCGAGATTGCAAAATATCAACAACACATGATATTTCACCAAGAAATCATCAACAATTGCAAAGGAAACGAAAGATCGTGGTATCAATATCTTACATGTTGTGATATCGCTATTATCACTGACAAATTGAACAGTTCATACAACCATGTGCCCATGAAAAAAAATTGAAATAAATTTTTTTCTAATAAACAAAAATTTGATGATAACGTTGGCGATATTATTGAAATATCGTCGATACACTTATGATACAAGCATTGCCTAAAATTTACGTAGTCGAAAATATTGGCGATACATTGATGCATTGGCAATACAAGCGAAACCTAGAATTTACATAGTTGAAAATATTGGTGATTACATTAGCGATATTGATACGTTGGCGATACTTAGCTATACATTGCTAATAACTGAAATTTCTAATACTACCAGCGTTATCGGTATCGCTACCGGTGTTATCGGTATTGCTGAGCTAGAGATAAAGATAATATTGGAGATATTTTGATAATATTGGAGGTAATTCGAACACCAACTACAACAACCAATCAGGAGGAGTTACGTGTGATCTGTACGGATACGCATGGTGTGTTCGAAGATCTGCAGATATGTATGTAGAGATTTCTCGATAAGTGTAGCTAGAATGTATCAGGTGATGCCGTGTGCTGCTTGAGTGGCCGATGAAGAAGCAATCGTGCATGAACGGTTATAAGACATGTGTCAAGAGAAGAACCAGTCACAACCAGAACGTGGGAAGCATTCAGAAAGTAGTAATGGAGAACGGTTATGGAAACCGTCGAATTGTGAGAAAGAACCAGATGATCAGATTAAAGATATAAATAGCAAAGCAAAGCAGCAAAGAAGATCGTCTCATACCAAACCAAACAAACCGAATCATCTTTCAAATTATCCTCTCAATTATCCCGTCGATTTACATTCCATAGTGTAATCTTTACTTCCCTTGTTAAGCGAATTACATTTCATAGTGTAATATTTACTTTCCAAGCTTGCTGTTTTACATTCTGTAGTGTAACTCGTAGCAATAACCGAGTAGCCGGTAATCTTTAGCTGTAATTCGAGTCTAAGCCCCCGCGTTGGATTTAGTTCATCTGTCGCAAAGGTGTTCTGCAACTGTCCTTCGCGACCGATTGTAAGAATCCCTTCTCCCATTCCATCTGTCTGTCTCGAAAAAGTCCATTCGTACGGAAGGTAAAGGTGCAACCCATCGTCAGAGGACGAAACCCACCCTCTGAATATCGCATGATCCGATTTTACACATTGAGCGAGTGGCTGAATAGGCGACCGATCTCCTTAGATTTTGGTCATACATTACGTGTCTGGCTATCTTAGCGCTTGTGGTCATTGTTGTTTGGTTTGAATTGAAGCCGCGATTTCAATTCTGGCATGCCCGTGCACCTAGTGCAAAAAACAACGGCACACACAAAGTAGGGAAGAAGTGGCTTGGTGGCAGAATTGAGGGCCCTGTGGCTAATGGTTGGGGACAAAACCAAGTCTTTGCTCGACAAGATCACAAACTGGTGACTTATATTGAATCACTTTGCTTATCCAAGACAGGTTGGTTGATGATCCAACTCAAAAAGGAGATGATTTCCAGACCAAGCTCCATAATGAATAGGTGTTGCAGAGACTGACGCCTGATGTCTTTACTAGAGGCAGATATCGGCAGTTACACCCACATGACTAGAGGGGGACAAAAACACTTTGTTCCACAATATTGCAAACTGGCAACTTGGACCAAATCACATCCACAAGTTGCTAAATCAAGGGGGTGTTTGGCGCATGGTATTTGATGGGATTAGTTGGGATGGAATTGCATTTGGTCCTGTGCAATTCCATCCAACATTTGGAGAGGATGGAAAGGGTGGGATTAGGTGGAATGGAATTGCATTTGATCCCATCCATGAATTCCATGGATTTTGAAATCTACTACACATGTGGGCCCCACATTGATGCATGCATTTATCCATGCCATCCATCCATATACACCATTTACACATGACATTCTGGTTATATATGTGTACAAGTGAACGACATCCGTTGTGAATTTGGTCCCTTGATTACAATTCCATGGTCCACCAAACATGATTTAGCTTAACCCGGTGTTTTCCGTGGCAAAATTTTTATCCCAAACATGGGATTGGATGGCTGCAATACCATGGTATTTCCAGACGTGCAATCATTGTGAAATAATGATGTTAATCCCATCTAATACAATTCAATACCATCCAATTCCACTGACCAAACAGGCCCCAAGGCAGTTTGGTAGACCACCCGACTTCGGTTAACGTAGGGAATAATCGATTTCTACATCAAGCTCTTCACTAGGGAGGTGTTTCATAGACAGACGTTTGATGTCCTTACCATTAAGCATCTGCCCGTGAAAATGACAGACTGACAGGAAAAGGAATTTTTGAAGGAAGAGATTCAGAAGGTGGTTTGGGATATTTATAGGAGAAAAGTGTTGGAACCCTGCTGTTTCACTATGGTGATTTTCCGAGACTGCTGGGAGGTCGGTAAGGAGGATGTTATGTGTTTCATGAACTCACTCCTTCCAAGGCTAAATGCTACCTTCATCACTCTCACTCCAAAGATTGAAGAGGCACAAAAAATCAAGGACTTTTAAGCCAATAAGCTTGGTGGGAGTATGCATAACTTTTTTTCTAGGGTTCTCTTGTTTAGATTTAGGGTTACAACGAGCCATATCATTAATCTTCAAAAAAAAAAAAGAAAAAAGAAAAAGAAGAAAAAGAAGAAGAGCCGTTTCATGAACTCACTCCTTCCAAGGCTAAATGCTATCTTCATCACTCTCACTCCAAAGATTGAAGAGGCACAAAAAATCAAGGACTTTTAAGCCAATAAGCTTGGTGGGAGTATGCATAACTTTTTTTCTAGGGTTCTCTTGTTTAGATTTAGGGTGACAACAAGCCATATCATTAATCTTCAAAAAAAAAAAAAAAAAAAAAAAAAGAAGAAAAAGAAGAAGAGCCGTATCATCTCCCATTCTTGTGGAACTTCCATTAAGGAGAGATTCTTAGACGGTATCCTTGCGGTGAATGAATGCATTGATTAGAGAAGCAAGCTGGGCAAGGTTTGTGCAAACTGCAAACTGACATACTCAGATCCTTGGGTCTGAATTGAAGCTCTTTAGATTTTAGAAAAGGCTGCAAGGAATATTAGGTGATGGAAGAGAGACTGTGGAATGATTTGTAGCAGTCCAGTAGCCAAAACTAGCGACCCTGACCTACTTCCTAAAGGTCTCATTTTCAGCTCCTTGCTAACAGATATGAGTCAAAATTCACACAGTACACTTCGCTCTGCCAAAAGTTTGAAAACAATTTAATTGATTTTGTGAATGTCTGTGTTAAAGAAGATTCATGGGACCTTTAACCAGATCACATCATTATCTCGGCTGTCTAAGATTCTTTTCCAAGCTGAAGCGGCTCAAAAATGTCCTATAAGTATCAGAACAAGAACCGATTTGGCAAAGTATATAAAGATGATAGTTCACCCCTTTCACCTCTTTGGATGAGAATCATGAGCCCCAAGGTCCTACAACACAGGCTTGTTATCCTTAGTATGGTACACTGAACACCAACGCAACCAGATTGCTGCTGAAGAAGGCACCATCCTTGGGCATCAAACCTGTGCTACCTTAGTAGGGTTTGACAGACCTGTTTATAGTAGTGGTCAAGGATTCATAGGTCGACCCATAACAGATAAATGGGTATTGCTGGTTAGAGATGGCTATCTAGACACACGCGCGCTATTAGAAGGAAGAGTCATATGCATGGGCAAGTAGCTATCTGATGTTATTGTAGACTATGGTGGTTGATTCACATTACTTAGAAATTGTACATGTGGCATAGATCAACTCAGATTAGATCATCAAAGTTGTGGGACCAACCACGGATAACTCAGCACCTCAAAATCAGATTGATTGAGCAAAATTTAACCTTGGTTAACATTTTCTTGTTGAATTCGGACCATCGACTATTTTTAAATTTCAACTGGCCATTAAATATCTATCAGTTGTTCAGTTATAAAATTAAATCAGTGTAACTTCTTGTTATGATCTACTAAATGGTGGCCCATGATTTGAACGGTTTAATTTGAGTTACTTACGTAACTCCACTAGTGGGAGTTCTGCATTCTCACTACCGGTTCCAAGCCCAGATAAAGAAGGGTTGCATCAGGTTGGCAGCCGGTATCAAACTTCCACCACAAATTCTATCACGAACCCTGACAATCCGATATTTCAAGATGGAATTGCGGAACATGATTCATGTAGCCGACCCCTACTAGTTGGTATAAGGCTTAGATGATGATGAAGAATTTGAGTTACTTCTGTATGCGTCATGTACATTTTCTTAGTGCTTGTGCATCAACCATCACCCTCTGCGAATATCAAAGTATTACTCAATTCCTGAACTAACCCTGTGTATGGGTTGGTTACAATCAATCCTTGTTCTGGGGCAACTTTGGAAGTTTCCTTGGGACAAGCTTGTAATGACTAACAGCTGGTTATTGTTCACTTAAGGTTCCCACACGTGTGGTCATGCGGGGTCCAATGTTCATCTGTTTCAGACTTATTGGCTCCTCTCACCATCTGATTGAGCATGTGGATAATCGGGTTAAATATTTGGGGTGGTCCATCACATGTTTGATCAAATGGGGCTATCCGATTGGATATAAGGACCCTAGAATCCAACGACACCACTGAATTTAGTCTAGATGAATCACTTGATGATGCAACCGAATTGCTGAAATGGAATTTGGAATGAATCTGGATCTATAAATTCCAGGTCTGGATCAAACCTTCGGAAAATCTCCTCAAGTGCTGCAGAAATGGAGATTAATGGACTTCTATACGGCAGATCTTGGATTTGGACTGTGCACAACCTATCCAGATTCCAGGTCTTCTTCAAGAACAAACATAAGCTGGAAAATAATATGAAACAAAGGATTGCTTGGATGATTCCAAGCCTACCTACCAAACTAGTCTAGTATTCACGATATCCCATCTTCTTTTACTTAACAGCAAGATATGCTAAGAAAATCCCTCATTTTATTTTATTTTATTCCATAATCACCATAACTAACCACACTTGACCCACTTCATAGCCCTTTTATAAACCTAGATACAAAGAAACCTAAATAGTCTATAAATGTTTTGGCCTTGTTGCTATTTTTAGACTTTTGTCACATAGTTCAAAGTCCTTCATACCCCTGTTTCAGACCACCTCTCAGCTTTTGGATGTGCTCTTCCCTGCCCTCATTTGGAAGGTTGGAGTCATCCTAAGGTAGCTGCCTTCATTTGGCTCCTAGCTCAAGGAAGAGTCTTCACAGTGGTTCTGCAACAGCTTGGTATGATCCTTCTTAATGTCTACCTTCTCTTCAAGAACAGCAGTAAGTCGATCAACCATCTTTTCTTCCACTGTATGTTCACCAATCAAGTTTGGTCTGCTGTTCTGCTTAAGCTTCAGCATGTCTGGGTGATGTCCAACTTGATTTCCAGCTCGCTATTTGCTTGGTTTGGGAGAAGATCTGGCGGCGACTTCTCCACCATTTGGCACCTAGCAGTGATGGCTTCTCTTTGGGATCTTTGGAGATAGCAAAACTCCTGCTGCTTTCGGAACTCCTCCTCCATGTGGGTGTCTAGTCTTCTTCTCAGAGATCTCAGGGATTGGGCAGGGACCTCTTCCCTCAGTGACACCTCGATTGTTTCTTCTCTCCTGGGATAAACTCTCCTCCAGCTCTGAGTTCAGTTATTATGTTTGGGTTCGGGTTTCGTTTTGGTTTGTGCTTTGAGTTGTATAGCTTCTCTGTTTTTCCGTGTCTGTTGTGGGTTTAGTTGTATAGCACTCTCTCTCTCTCTCTCTCTCTCTCTCTCTCTCTCTCTCTCTCTCTCTCTCTCTCTTTTGGGTCCTTCGGCCCTTTGGCTGTTGTGGGGTGTGTTGTATAGTTTTTCTTTTCTTTTTGGGTTGCTTTGGCTCCCTTGATAATATTTTTGGTCTTCAAAAAATAAAATAAAATGACAGAGTCAGGACAGAGTCTTTGGTACCAGCATTTCAAACAGGATGGCACTTGTGACTTCAAGTTGATGATTTTTCTATTAAACTAAGCAGTTTTTTCGGGTAGAATGGGGACTTGTTGTTTGAGATTCACTCCCATATTCCTGCAATGTTGGGAAATTCATGAAGGTGGAAATTGGCAGAATAAGTAACCTGACCTGATAATAGGGCACACAACATGGATGTAAATCTGAAAAAGTCAAGGGAACCATGACGTCTCAAAATTCAGACAATGTTTAGTGACTTAAAACAATGTCCACATGGTTCAATTTCAAAGTCCTAGCTATCACTGGGTTTTCTGCCGGTGTCTCATTCCTTACTTAGACGTGTTTGTTCATTGAAACTATCAATTTTATCTTTTTCTTGACCATTTCCTTTTTTATGATGGCAGAAGATGTATTGTTTGGAAAGATGATAGTTCATGTCTGGTCATTATTTTTCTTATACATTATATTGACCAAGCAACCATGTACTGTTTTATTATCAATATATATCTGTAGTCGGTTCAATATTTTCTTTTGGAAATGACATATTTGGTTGTCCTGTAATGATGACAGCTTGCTACGTTTTCTTATTTCTACATCTTTTCTCCTCGGTACAGGTATTTATTAGCAGAAGCCGGCGATACATTATTTGCTTCATTCATTGGAACAAAGCAGTACAAGTAAGCATTTGATTATGAATCTTACTTTTGCTTTAGTGTCTATTCTTAATTCCCAATTCTCATAGAGCCTTGTCTACATACAATACCCTTTTCTGTAGGGATGTCATCACCGATGCAAATATTTTTCAAGGGGCCATCTTTCATGAGGACTTCATTGAAGACATTGAAGGGAATGAAGGCATTGAAGGCGATCAAGTTCTTGGCCAAAACAAGAAGCGAGAAAATCTTGGAAAGACACTTCAATCCAAACCTGATCAAGTGAAAAATAAACCCAAACCTGCTGCTCATCGGGTGAGCATGGATTTGTCTTTTTCCTATATATTCTGGTGTATCAGGCATCATATAACCTACTATCCAAAGACCTAGCTTTTGGCATAAGCTTACACAATGTTTTTGATCCGTTGTTTTTCTAAAATTTTTCTATAGGGATTCTTGGCTAGAGCTAAAGGGATACCTGCATTGGAGTTGTACAGGCTTGCACAGAAAAAGAACAGGAAGCTTGTCCTTTGTGGACACTCACTTGGGGGTGCGGTAAGCATGAATGGATTACTTTCTTCCACTTTGGTGCACTTAGTCTTGCAGATTGTTCTTTTTATCTTGATTCTGATCTCTTGCTTCACTTTGCAGGTAGCAGCTTTGGCTACCCTTGCAATTTTGAGGGTTATTGCATCTTCTTCTCCACGAAAAGAAAATGAAAATGTTCAAGTCAAGTGTATCACATTCTCCCAGCCACCTGTTGGAAATGCTGCTCTGAGAGAGTACGTTTCTTGCTAGAGCTGTCTTCACTACCTGTGTGTATTTTCTATTTAAAAAGCAAGGTTAACTGCTTACGTGTAACTATAACTGTCAGGACCTTAGCTTCTTGTGGGTGTTTTCTGCACTTGTGCTCGACACTTTTAACACAAAAGAATTCATGGTTCCCCTCTTTTTTTTTTTTTTTTTCTTCACATTTTCCTTCTCTTTTCTTGTTTGTATTTGTGATCCAGTTATGTCCATAGAGAAGGATGGCAACATTATTTCAAGACGTACTGCATTCCGGAAGACTTGGTGCCCCGCATCTTGTCTCCTGCTTATTTTCATCACTACAATGCTCAACTTTTGCAAACTTCAGCTGGTGTGGGAATTGTGGGTCCATCTTTGGTGAAAGATGAAGAAGGATCTGAACAATCAAGAACGCTAAAACCTAAAGAAAATGATGGGGAACAGCTTGTACTGGGGTTGGGACCAGTTCAGAACTCTTTCTGGAGACTTTCCAGGCTTGTGCCATTGGAGGGTGTTCGGAAGCAGTTGGATAAATTTAGAGGGAGAAGAAATGTCCCAGGAGAAACATCATTGATGGCTGATTCTGGGCTGCCAACAGCACTTGATGAAGTAGAAACTGAGCCGCAATCTCTCGAAATCCAAGAGGGTTCTGATGGCATATCTCTTACTCCATTATCTGATACAGATAATGGATCATGTGATGACACAAAGGCCAGCAATATGGCAGGAAAAAGTGGCAGTAAAAACGGGGATTCAAGACGATGGCGCAGAGTACCTTATTTGCCTTCATATGTGCCATTTGGACAGGTACATGTCACACGTTACTATTCCTTTTTTTCTTTGCCTTCCGGTGGACCTTTATGTGGAGAGGAGGATAAATAATTGAGCTTTTAGCTGTCAGTATCTTCTGTACAAGTTGTAAATGGAGAATGAACTCCTGGTTTCAATGGGTAATAGTCTTACTCATTTGCCATTGTTTACTTCGGTTCACGAGATTCTGAACACAATTTTAAGATGCACATCGGAAATTCAGGCTTATCTGTTTTGTTTGTATTTATCCATATGCTTTCTCGTGCATAACTATTTTTTTTTGAGGAGACAAATGAGTGGATGGAAATCAGCATTTGCTTTGCCATCCCTTACCAACTGCCAAAACATTTCAACTCCACCTAATTATCTATGGAACTTAAAAGTCATTCAGGCGTCCATTTTGGTACCAGGATGAGTGAATGATGTAATTAACATCCACCATGCTAAAGTTATCTGTTTTATTGCACTTCTTTTTGTTCGATATAACAGATATCGTGTAACATGTGCACACAGAAAGGAAAAAATCATGTAACATTTGTGTTCATATTATCATGTAAATTGTGATGATTATTTGTAGGTTTCTATTTCACTTTTGGAGTATGGCCTGTATTATTGTATGTGGCATTATAATCTTGTAGACTTTTAGTTGCAAGTACCTTTTTCCTTGTAAACTATTGGTTTTCATGCTAACATTTTGAGCTATTCATTTGGTACGAATGTGTTATGAATTTCAGGATATTAGTGCCGTGCTTCACTCATCATCATCATCTAAGCCTTATCCCAACTAATTGGGGTCATCTACATTAATACTTTCCGCCAGTCTACTCTACTAAGGGCTATAACTTCAGTTAGACTGTACGTCATCTAGTGTTTTCGTACTACCTCCATCCACATCCTTTTGTGCATTCCCCTTACCCTTTTAGACCCTTCAACTTGTACGATCACTCCTAACCTGCGCAGTTCCTGGTCTCTGTTGCACATGATCAAACCATCTAGGTCTACTTTCCCTTATCTTGTTACCTGTTGGTGCTACTCCTAAATTCCCTCAAGTGCGTTCATTTTTCAGCTACACATCCTATGGACATCTAGTTCTGTAACTGCCCAACATTCCGTCCCACAGAGCATGGCAGGTCTTATAGCCATCCTATAAATTTCCCTTCCAGTTGGGGTGGTAAATGGTGATCACATAAAACTCCAAAGGCACATCTCTAGTTCTTCCACCCATCTTGAATTCTATGGGCAGCATCCTTCTCAATCTCTGCACTCTCATGAAATTCCATAGTGCCTTGCTTCACTATGGACTAGTTTATTGAGCAAGGATACTTTTTGCTGGACTAGTTATTGTTTGCACTTACCTAAAAGAAACTGTAGCTTGTAAGTCGATACATCATTCTTCGTCAGACACTAATCGTATTGCTTTTTTGTACCTTCTTTGTCTGTATCCGAGCAACCTGAGATTTAACACAGTCTAGGATGTTGTCTTCCTTGAGCTTGATGTTGTCGGTGATAGTGCGTGAGGATGAAAAGAAGGGATTTAAAATTTATTAACAACGAAAAGGAATTTTGGGGGGAGACCACCGTGGTGTCCTGATCAAAGATCTTGTGACTTATTGTATTGTTAATTACAGGACAATTCTCTCAGGTAAGAGGATAAATCAATGACACTGGATGTAAATTAAATTCCTAGCAGTAAAATGCTAAGCTGTTCATGAGACATTATGATAGTGGATGGGCAACGAGAATAAAGAAAATAAAGAGAAAGAACGGAGATTTAAAGGTTCTAAGGAGAAGATGTGAAGATTAGAAAGAAGAAGAAGAGTATAGGAGATTAGAGTAGGAGAATAGAGTAAGGAAGCGATAGATTTCACCGGAATCAGCACCGATGGTGGTCTTGGAGTCGGCACCAAGAGGAGTTAGCACCTCTTTAGTTTTCTTTTTTCAAAACCAATTTACAATGTGTTTGCTTTTCCTCCAAGAAAACCCCTAAATAAAGACCCCCATGCTGACTTACTTAAAAACAAATTACAAAAATACCCTTGCAATAACTTTCTTACAAGAACTCCCTTGCAACAAATTTTCTTAACAGAAAGCGCACGTGCGCTTATTGGGCTCAAGGGGGCCCAACCACACCACCTTGTTGGCTTGGAAGAATGGTCGGCTGGCCCGTGGAGCTTGGAGAAGACTCGTGGGCCCCACCCCAGCCTTGGTTCTCCGTTTGTAGACTTTAAAGCCCTCATCATCTCTCCCCGGCTTCGAAAAATTCGACCCCAACGAGTTGGCAGCTTGGTACCTCTCGTACAAATCCGAATTAAGACGTTGAAAATTAGAAGTTGTAATCCACGTGCAATCAGAAACCGGTTTACCCTTCCGTTTAATAAGGAATTTGTGATATCCCCCATCCTTAGTAGACACCAATTGATTGTTGCATACATCTTCAATCTCTTCGTTTACAATATGTACTGGGGGCAACCTTATGGCTTGCTCTTCACGTTCTTCATCTTCATGTTGGCCATGATAGATAGTGAAGTCCTTGACATTGAATGTAGAGCTGATGTGCAAATCTTCTGACAACTCCAAAACATAAGCATCAACGCTGATTTTCTTCAATATTTTGAAAGGGCTTGCACTCTTAGAGTGAAGCCTTTGATACTTCCCCTTAGGAGATCTTTCTGGTCAGAGTCGCACCATCACTTGGTCACCTTCCTTGAATTCCACTTAGCGGCGATGCAAGTCAGCTTATATCTTGTAACTTTTGTTACTGATTGCCATCATCCGTCTTACTTTGTCATGGATGTCACGCATATGTCGAGCAAACGTTTCGGCCTCCTCACTCGGTCGCGCATCTATGGGCAGGGCAATCAAATCAATGGGTTGTCTTGGCTTCATTCCCAACACTACCTCAAATGGTGACAGTCCATTCGACCGATTAACTGAACTGTTATTAGCAAATTCAGCCATCGACAGAACTTGATTGCACCTCGAAATATGGTCGCCAACTAAGCATCGTAGTAGATTTCCCAAGCTTCGGTTAACTACCTCTCTTTGACCATCTGTTTGAGAATGATATGCAACTGAAAACTTAAGCTTGTTGCTCATAACCTTCCACAACGTTTTCCAGAAGTAGCTCATAAACTTCACGTCCCTATCGGAGATGATAGATTTTGGCATATGTTGTAAGTGAACTACCTCCCGAAAGAAGAAGGTGGCTATCTTCAGGGCTTCCAAGGTCTTAGAATAGGGAATAAAATGACCCATTTTTGAAAAGCGGTCTACTACGACGAAGATCGAATCGTTGCCTCGTATAGTCTTTGGCAAACCCAAAACGAAGTCCATACTGATGTCTTTCCATGGTTCTTGTGGTATGGGTAGCAGTGTGTATAAACCTGTATTTTGTTTCCGCACTTTTGCAAGATGGCAAGCTCGACATTGCTGCACCCATTTCGCCACATCTCACTTCAACGAAGGCCAATAAAATCTATCTTCTACGAGAGCAAATTTTTTTTGTCACGCCCAAAATGACCGCCAAGGCCACCCAAGTGTAATTCCTGCACTGCATACTGTCGTAGAGAAGTGCCAGATACACAAACGAGTTCTAAAGAAGAGATGCACATTGTGCACACTGATCTTCAGGTGACTTGCTTGCAACCCGTTATGAAGATCTGCATAAATCTGCCCAAAATCATCATCGCCACTAGCCCACTGTAATCACGCTTCATTTGGTCGAAGCTGATCACTTCTACAGACATCGTCGTTAACAAATGAGCTCGTCTACTCAATGCATCAACTGCCTTGTTCTCAACTCCCGACCTATGTATCAACACAAAGGTGACTTCTTAGAGATAAACACTCCATTTGGCATGCCTATGGCTTTAACTTCTTCTGGGAATTGATATACTTGAGGGCTTCATGGTCAAAATAGAGAACGAACTCTTTGCTGATGAGATAATGCCGCTAATGCCTCAACGCCTACACCACTGCATAAATTCCACATAATTTGTTGAGTACTTCTGCTTGGCGTCATTCAACTTTTCACTAAAGTACGCCCTTGGGTGCTCATCTTGACCAAGTACCCCTCCAATACGGACGTGAGAAGCATCACAAGTAACTTTGAAGACTGTTGAAATCCGGCAGTTGAAGAACTAGGGTTGCAGTCATCTTAGCTTTTATATATTCAAAAGCTTTAGTAGCTGCCTTGGTCCACACGAATTGCCCTTTCTTCAAACACAGAGTAATCGGTGCCATAATGGTGCTGAAATTTCTGATGAATCTCTTGTAGAAGGTAGCCAACCCATAGAAACTCCGCACTTTGTGCACATTAGTAGGAATAGGCCAATCCAACATGGCTTTTACTTTATTTGGGTCAGCTTTTATGCCAAGGGAAGAGATCACAAAGCCAAGAAATATCACAATTGCACTCATAAAAGTACACCTTTTCAAGTTAATGTAGAGTTTTTTTTTTTTTTTTTGGGTGAGAAATCTCATCACTTGTCGAAGGTGATCAATGTGTTCGGAGGCCTCTTTGATATACACAAGTATATCATCAAAATAGACAAGAACGAAGCGACTGATAAAGGGACGTAGTACCTGAGTCATGACTCACATGAAGGTGCTAGGAGCATTGGTCAATCTGAAAGGCATAACCAACCATTCGTAGAGCCTGCCCTTTGTTTTGAATGCTATCTTCCACTCATCCCTAGGTCTGATCCATATCTGGTGGTAGCTGCTTCTCAAGTCGATCTTCGAAAAGACTTTGGACCCTTCCAACATGTCGAGCATATCATCAAGTCATGGTATTGGGAAGCAGTACTTGACGGTGTATTTTATTTATGGCACAAATGTCCACACACATTCGCCAACTTTCGTCTTTCTTTGGTGTCAACAAGGCCGAGACAACACACAAACTAAGTGATGCAGGACAATTAACCACTTGCTCTAAAAGCTCAAACTGTTAGAGCATGACGAATTAATCCCTTTATCTCATAGCACAAGCCCCACATCTCATGGGTTAGGACCTCAGCCAAACCCCCCTCATGGGCCCCAAATCACATGGGTGCCGCCTCACACGATCCACCCACCTCGAGTGTCCCCGCATCCCACAGGCCACGCCACTCGAGCCCGGTGTGGAAATGCCCCTGCATTAAGCACCCCCAGTGAGGAGTCTCGAACACGAGACCTCCCTCTCTGATACCTCTTTGATGCAGGACAATTAACCACTTGCTCTAAAAGCTCGAACTGTTAGAGCATGACGAATTAATCCCTTTATCTCTTAGCATATGCCCCACATCGCATGGGTTAGGACCTTAGTCGAACCCCCCTCATGGGCCCCAAATCACATGGGTACCGCCTCACACAATCTACTCACCCCGAGTGTGTCCCCGCATCCCACAGGCTACCCCACTCGAGCCCAGTGTGAAAATGCCCCTGCATTACTAAGGCTTTCTTTGATAAAGCCTTTCTGCAACAACTCATCAACCTGCTTCTTTAACTCGGCATACTCGGTTGGATTTATCTTGTAGGGTGGAAGGTTAGGAAGTATGAACCCTACTGGGATGAGGTTGATAGCATGCTGAATGTCCCTCATATCCTGTAATTCGTCCGACAGTTCATCAGGTACCAGATTTGAAAATTCAGACATCAACCTTTTTACTCGCAGATTCATCACTCGCCCTTTTGTCGAGATCATGTCTTTAACCTCCTGCGTCATTAGAGCATACATAACACCTCCCTTTTTGCTCTCCTCCTTGGATTGCCTTATTGATAAGACAGTGGCTGACTTCCGTGGCTCGGTTCTCTTCTTCGTTAGTTCACTTTCCTTTATAGGCATATGGAGAATCTTCTTGCCATTGAATATGAAGGTAAATGTGTTGGCCTCTCCATCACTAAACACCTTTCGGTCATAAAGCCAAGCCTTCCAAGAAGTATATGAGAGATGTTCATGGGAACTACGTCGCACCAAATGGAATCTTCATAATGGCCTATCTTCAACAAACACCTCTTGGATACTGGAATGGTCGTGTCATTGACCTATGTAATCTTGTATGGCTTTGGGTGTGCCTCCACTGGTAGTTGCATCTTCTCAACCGGCTCTTGCGATACCACATTTGAGCAACTGCCCCCATCAATAATCAGTTTGCATACCTTATCACCACATCGAACTTGGGTTTGGAAAAGAGCAGTCCGTCGCTAATCTTTAGTCTCGTTGTTCATAGGGGCTGCAAGAACTCTTCGAATAATGGCCAATATCTTGTTTTCCAGGCCACATTTATAGGTGTCTTCTTGTGGTTCATCAGCCTCACATGGATCTACTTCCCCTAAGGTTTCGTTAACCTCTTCTTTTGCACAAATAGCAATAACTTTCCGAGGGCAACGTGATGCATAATGTCCCTTTCCACCACAACTATAGCAGTCCGTGTCTTTCATATCCTTGCGTGAATCACTCCCTACAGGGGCCTTGCCTTGATTCTCTGCCAAACGAGGTGGCCTTGAATTAGCAGGCTTGTTGGATGCTACATTATCAGGAACCTTTGCTGTCCGGTTGACTTCCGCACCTCGTCGATTCATCAACTCACCGGTAACTACGCGAAATCTTCTCCCAATGGGCTGTCTAAGTTGTTGCTCAATTTTCAGAGCCAATTGGAAAGCATCATCTATCCTATAAAGTCTCACAGTAATAATCTCTCTTTGAATTTCAGCTCTTAGGCCCGACTTCAAACGAGAGAGGGTATGACGCTCCTCTGTAATTTGACAACGGACTGTGAGCTCGTTGAATTGCTCCATGTATTCTTCCACCATTATGTTTCCTTACCGCAGTTTGACTAGCTGTTCATAGAGCACATCCTCAGAGGAAGATACTTCTCCTTTAGCTTCAACTTCATTTCTTTCCAATGAACAATAGGTGGCTGGCCAAGTTGATACACAGTCTTCCACGCTCCACCAAACACGCGCATGCCCCTTAAAATTCATCTTCGCAAGCCTGATTCGACGATCATCATCCATGTCGTACCATTCGAAGTAATCCTCTAACGCTGTCAGCCAATCATGAAAGTAAGTCGGCTCCAACTTGCTAATGAAGTCAAGTATGTCTAATCTCACCTTCTTCGTAATATCGTCGACCACAATTGCGTCTTGGTCGGTCCCCTCCAAAATACCTTGGTACAGTCTCCATGAGCGCACCTCGTGGGGGAATAAACCACTCCTGAGTAGCCCTACCGGCAGTTACGTTAGTAGGTGCCATTGGATGTTCTCGAGGAAGGTCATCGACCTCACCTTCTTCCTCTCCACACGCGGTCTAGAAGTTTCACCATCTCTCATGCAGTGTTTAAGTTATTGGCTAATTGTCGATAATATCGACGATAATATTGGTGTCGCTAGCGTTGCAACACCGAAATCCTCTTTTTTCGTTTCTCTGCTAGTTATCGGTGAATTATCAACGATTTTTAGAGGTTTTCGCCGATTTCGCCGATTTTTTTCATTGTTTCGCCGACAAAATTGAGCTGTAAGTATAGAAAAATAAAAATCATAATTTATAAATACCTCTTTCTGGAAGATCGACAAGTGATTGGATTGTGGAGCAACGGTGTTGGTCTTTAAAAGTATGAAATAGCCTAAAAAAATTCGGGATTTCAGCGAGCTTTTTTTTAATCTTATTGGGATTTTTCTGTCGAAAATTGAAGTTGCATTGCGAGCTTGAAGACTAGGATTTTCACTATTGCGTTGCAAGCGAGCTAAAAGATATATGGGATTTTCACCGATTTTCCATCGAGCTTAAAGATGCTTTCGAGATTCTAGGGTAAAAAAATCAAGGTTCTCTTCCCTTTCTCTTTACAGACGTCGAGATTTTAGGGTTTCCTTCTTTCCCTTTTGGTTACGACGCAAAAGAAATCAGGGTTGCTTTGTTTACGAGGTAACTTAAGTTGTCACCCCATATCTGTGCGATGCGTGTGACTCTTTGGAGCCCACCTTATTGTATGATTTGTACATCTATGTCATCCATTTGTTTTGCCATGCCATTTTAGTGCATGGGCCAAAAAATGAAGCAAGTCCAGATCTCAGGTGGACCACACCACAAGAGATGTTGTTCATTGAACACCCACCATTAAAAAATTCCTAGGGTCCACCGTAATGTTTATTTGTCATCTAAGCTGTTCATAAGGTCCCACAGACCTGGATGAAGGGAAAACACAAATATTAGGCTGATCCAAAACTTTTCTGGCCCACAAAAAGTTTTTAAAATTCGTAATCACTGTTTCTTGTGGTGTGGTTTAATTTTTTCGACCCATGCCTTGAAATGATCTGGAAAAATGGATGGATAACATAGGTATGCAACACATACATTAAGGTGGGGCCCACCACCAAGTCCCACCCACTTCGCTGATTCGGTCTTTCGCAGGAACTCTTCGATACGGGAAGTTGGTGGGCCATGGGGCCCACTGTGATGTTTGTTAGAAATTCACCCCATCCATCCGATTTGCCAAATCATGTTAGGGCATGGGCTAAAAAATGAGGCATATCCAAAACTCAAGTGGGCCACATAACAAGAAAAAAGTGGGTAGGGAAATGCCTACCGTTAAAATGTCCCTGGGCTGCTAGGCTCCACGGTAATGTTTATATGCCATCCTATCAATTCATGAGGTCATCCTTATTGGGAGGAACTGAAAACACAAAAAATTAGCCTGATCGGAAACTTTTGTGGCCCCATGAGTGTTTCAACGATGGACGTTCAATCCTCACTGCTATTGTTCGGCCCACTTGAGTTTTGGATCTATCTCATTTTTGGGCCCATCTCCTAACATGATCTGGCACAATGGATGGACGGGGTGGATGTCTTACAAACATCATGATGGGCCCCACATCGTTTCCTGTGGTAGGAAGTTCATGTGACAATCCGCATGTGGGTTGACAACGGAACCAACAATGTGGGTGGGACCCTGATCTTAGGGCCCACCTCGATGCATGCATTGTACATCCGCGCTGTCCATTTGCTTTGCCAGCTTATTTTAGTGCATGGTCCTAAAAATGAAGTGGAAACAAATTTTAGGTGGACCACATGGTCCACACGAATAGTGTTGCCAACATGTTAAGTAGTGCTAGATAGGTGTGTTTTTAGTTTCATTTATTTTTACATGTCTTAGTTATTGTATTTGTATGTAGCTATATTTGTATTATATAATTTATTTTGGTTACTATTGGAGTGATTTCTTATGCATCACTTGCTTTTAACCTCTATTTAATGAAAACTTATTAGGTAATGTATTCTTCTCGTAATTTTTTATTTGTAAATATGCAAATATGTGTATTTAGGCATGTTCTGAAGTTTCATTGAAAAATTTCACCGTTTCTTCCACATTTCCCCAATTTTCCCTGCATTTCCAGTTATCGGCGATAACGATATGATATCTTCTATCTCTGGCCAGCGAAACTTGTAGTGATACCGATAACTCGAACACTGTTTTCATGTCACATGTAGGGTTTGCGGGTACACGATTTCCGTTGTTCTTTGACTCCAATCGCTCCACTCGCAGCTCCAAGGCATCCATGCGATGCAACAAGTAGTCGAGTTGATTCGACATGCGTGTAAGCATGTCATCCCACTGCTCATCAATAAATCTCTCACAGTAGGATCTGCCTATGCAAGTCGACATTGGCAAGCCTAGGCTTTGATACCAAATTGATAGCGAACGGGCAACGAGAATAAAGAAAATAAAGAGAAAGAACAGAGATTTAAATGTTCTAAGGAGAAGATGTGAAGATTATAAAAAAGAAGAAGAGTATAGGAGATTAGAGTAGGAGAATAGAGTAGGGAAGTGATAGATTTCACTGGAATAAGCACTGGTGGTGGTCTTGGAGTTGGCACCAAGACGGGAAAGAGAAGTCAGCACCTCATTAGTTTTCTTTCTTTAAAACCAAGATACAACGTGTTTTCTTTTTCTCCAAGAAAACCCCTAAATAAAGACCCCCGGGCTGACTGACTTAAGAATGAATTACAAAAATAACCCTGCAATAACTTTCTTGCAAAAACATTCCTGCAACAACTTTTCTTTACAGAAAGTGCACATGCGCTTGTTGGGCTCAAAGGGGCCCAACCACACCACTTGGTTGGCTCGTAAGGGTGACCAGCTGGCCTGTGGAGCCTGGAGAAGACTTGTGGGCCCCACCCCAGCCTTGGTTCTCCATTTGTAGACTTTTAAGGCCTCCATCATATTACACGATGACCAAACCCACTAATAGCACTCCCCACAGTGCACATAAACCAGTTGCGCCCAACTTTATGTATGATGGGATGTACGGGACTTCTCCAAAGTGCCTTTATATTTGAATGACACTTCTCCAAAGAGCCTTCTTGAACACATTTACTAATTAGTCTCCTGATTTCATGCATGCAATATGTATTTCTATTCTGGCTACTTTCTTGGTCTGTCTAATGTATGGGCATCTATGTACTAGAGAAAATGCTAACTTTTGGTGCCTCATTTCTATAATATTTCATATTGAAAAGTTATGACATTTGTGGATTCTCTCAATCTTAGAAATTGGTGTTTTACTTACAATACTTATTTTTGTATGGATACATTGTCAAAACATCATCTAAGGATTTCTTGCTGTTGTGTTTCATTATTCATATCAGCTTTATCTCGTGGGAAATTCATCAGTGGAATCACTCTCTGACTCAGAATATTCAAAATTGACATCGGTACGAGCTTCCTTTGTTTATAATCTGTGATCGGATGATTTGATCTATCATGCCTGATATGAGTTTTGGCAAATATCATCTTATTTGTTCATTTCTGTAAGCTTTGGCTAATAGCATTTTCCAGACACTCATCTTGGTTGCTTCCACTGGCAAAGGCATTTGCAGGTGAGGTCTGTGCTTGCAGAATTGAGGGAGCGATTTCAGTCACACTCAATGAAGTCTTATAGGTCCCGCTTTCAGAAGTAAGAGAGTTCAATTGAGTTGCGACCTTTGTCTGATTTCTCACATCTGATTTGACAAATTCATCTGCCCACATCTATTGTTTCATGGTTTTGTATGCTTAATCACTGATATCTGCTGAAATATATATATTATTTTAATAGTCAAGCAATTTCTATAGAAAGGATACAGTGAATACCAAAAGTGGGTTCAACAGCCTGCAAGACAAACAAAGTCAAGGGAGAGGCAGGGAGGGGCCAACCAGTAGCACCTCTGTGAGCTTCTTGGCTAGTGAGTCAGAGAAAAATCGATGTATGTGAGAGAATAAATATCCATCCTTGATGCATCTCCCATCTCATCCGCAACACGAGCTACTTTTTGTGGTTCAAACTCCATTGCAATGGCGCACTTATTGCAATTTTCAAATTGCCTCCCAAAATCAACAACATGAAAGAAGATAAGCCACAAGTTATCAGCCCTTTCTATTCACATTTAATTTCTCTGTGAGAATTGCATCGTTAGGTCGGACCCAAAAATGACGACTCTGTTACTCCCTTATCATCCAGAAACCCTGGATCCCACCATCAAATCGACGTCAAGTGGATCTTCCATTTTTTGACTAGAGGGTGCTTCATTTTGCAGTTGGCTTTGATCTCTTCCACCCGTCTTCCTGGCATTTTTTTCCCAGTTCCTTTAGAACTTGGTGACTGACCCTTCCATGAAATCTGTTGTAGCGAGACATAATCCAAACCATATCAGTGTCCTCATTGGCCGAATTTGCGGTGAAGTTTTTAGTAAAAACTATGAAAAAATAGATGAATTGTAAATATGGAAAATACTTATTTGATGTTTTGTTTGTGTTTTCAGGATACTTATGCATGTACTAGTTTACTTTGTGCTATGGTTGCTGTTGTCTCTCTGTCTAGTGTTGAATACTAAGTTTAAAAATTTCATTGAACCATTGATTTCAATTTGGGGTTTTGATGTATTTTGTAGTTTGTGAATTAGTGAATGCAAAGGATAGTGTTTTTGTATGTGGAAGTGAAACACATGACATTTATATACTACTCACAAAAGTCATACACACACACACACACACACATATATACAAGAATTTTATTTTATTTTCTTGTATAACTCCACAAGTCTACACTATTGTCTATAGGCTCTATAGTATAGACCATGGACAACAATTGATAGTTTAGTTGAATCATCTTAACGGTATTAGTTGGCATTTGACAAGTGTAATATAAGATTGTAGTTTATTTTACCGATCTAGGCTTAACTGCTAGATATATTCATCTAACACAACATATGACGTAGGACAATTAACCACTTGCTCTAAAAGCTCGAACTGATAGAGCATGGCGAATTAATCCCCTTATCTCATTAGCTTAGGCCCCACATCTATGGGTTAGGTCTTCTGCCGAACCCCCCTCGTGGGCCCCGAATCACATGGGTTCCGCCTCACACGAGCCACTCACCTCACACGGGCCGCCCACCCCGAGTATTGCCCTCGCATCCCACAGGCAACCCTACTCGAGCCCGGTGTGAAAATGCCCCCGCATTAACATAGGTGCATAATATGAGTGAAAGAATAAAAAAGCTGACAAATTAGAAAATAAAATAAAATAATGGTAGACATGTCATTGTCATCATCATCTAAGCCTTATCCCAATTAATTGGGGCCGGCTACATGAATCCTATTATGCCATTCCACTTTGTCAAGGGCTAGACCTTCAGTTAGAGCATAGGTCGCCAAGTCTTGAACTTAATGAAAAATATTACTCAAAATAAGCATATTTTGTTACTTTATCGGTTTTGGTGAAATGAGGGAAAGTTTAGCAAGAAAAATGAAAAAAGAACTATGTTTTAACTCTCATGAAAATTTCGCAAACTGTTGCTTCCAAGTTTCATTTGACAAAATGGGATTTGATTCACATTTTTCTTGCTCAAATCTAGTAGGCAATAGTAAAAAACCCCTAAATCCCCTTTCCATGCTGAAGGGAAAAAGTGGAATAAATGAAAAAGAACTTTTGGTGCGCACTTATTGGAAATGTTTTAAGTGTCGACGATATTGGCTGATATATCCCACCATGATATATCTTGTTTCCCACCCGTGCGATACGATCTGGTGAGCATTTCATTTTTCGATCTATTTTGTTTTTTTGTTGAAATTTTGTTAAATAAGTGTCAAATGGTTATAAATCCATTGATTCATGTTTTGCATGAAAAATTATGGAATTGGAGCTTTGATTTTGATATCCATTGGTTCTTCATGTTCTCCATGTTTTTTTTCAAAATTTTCCTTCAACTAACTGTCAATTGAGACTAATTTCAAAGTATTTAGTAGTATTTGATGAAAAATGATCATCACATACACTCAAATTTCGACTCTCATGAAAATTTCGCAAACTGTTGCTTCCAAGTTTCATTTGACAAAATGGGATTTGATTCACATTTATCTTGCTCAAATCTAGTAGGCAATAGTAAAAAACCCCTAAATCCCCTTTCCAAGCTAAAGGGAAAAAGTGGAATAAATGAAAAAGGAACTTTTGGTGCACTTTTCGGAAATGTTTTAAGTATCGACGACATTGTTGTCAAATGCGATCGCATATGCGCATATGCGATCGCATATGTGCATACCGTGGATCGAATCGCATATGCCATGATGGCATATGCGATCCTGGCAAGTATGCCATGGCATACTTTTATATGCGATAAATATGCGAGTATGCGATCGCATACTGCATATGCGATCTCATATTTCCTAATAATCAGAGTGGAAGCAATTTTTTTATTTTTTATTTTTCCAATTTGGAGAACTTTTGCCTATAAATAGGTACTCATATCCCCTCCATTTTCACTATTCTCTACTCCAAAGCTCTAAATCTATTACTCTCTCTCTTACTCTAATCTCTCAACAATTACTTCAAGTATGTTTATTTTTTGTATTTTATAAGTTGTGCTTACTTTTTGTAAATTAAGCTGTAAGTTATAACTTGTAAGTTGTTTCAAGTTATCCATTTATCAGTAAAATTTCTTTGCTCGAAGTTTATAATAATTAGTTCTCTTTTAATGTAGCTTGATTGTTTTGTTAAAATTTATATAATACAATATAAGTAATTAAATATATAACTTAATGAAACACTCAAACTATAATGAAATAAGTAAAATAACTCGATCCAATCATGTGTACTAATTAGGCAATTTTTTCCTATTTTTTAAGTTTTTTTTTTTTTTTTTCATTTTTTCATTTTTTATTATTTTATAAAAAATATGCCATGGCATATGTGATTGTGCGATCGCATATGCGAACAGCATATGCTGATCGCATACAATGACATATGTGATTTGACAACATTGATCAACGATATTGGCTGATATATCCCATGATATATCGTGTTTCCCACCTGTGCGATATGATCCAGTGAGCATTTTTAATTTTCGATCTCTCTTTTTTTTTTTTGGTTGTTGTTGTTGAAATTTTGTTAAATAAGTGTCAAATGGTTATAAATCCACTGGTTCATGTTTTGCATGAAAAATCATGGAGTCGGAGCTTTGATTTTGATATCCATTGGTTCTCCATTTTCTCCTTGGTTTTTAAAAAAATTTCCTTCAACCGGCTGTCAATTGAGACTAATTTCAAAGTATTTAGGAGTATTTGATGAAAAATGATCATCACATACACTCAAATTTCGAAATTTGAGTTGGTCCAATTTGGGGAAAATTCGAAAATTTCCCAATTTCTCCCAAATTGCTTGCAATGTTGCACTCCAAACATTAAATCAAGCATGTCTGAGGGATGATCTACTGATTTGTCGAGTCCTTGTCAATTTTCGGAAAATAAAAATCATTTTTTAATTAAAAATTAATAAAAAAAAATATTTTTTTTTTCTGAAATTTCCATTCAACCAGCTATCAATTGAGACTAATTTCGAAGTATTTAGGAGTTGTTTGATGAAATGATCATCACATACACTATAAATGTTATGCATTCAATTTGAATAAAGTTGTATTATTTCAGCCAGACAGTACATAGCTTAAGACCCTATACAAAGGAAACCTATTATGTGCACTTATTTTTTGAGATGTTATGATTTAAAAGTGTGTATTAAGGTCTTTTTTAACAATCCTTGAAGTTTCATTGAAAAATTCAACCATTTTCCCAATGTTTCCCAAAAGGTGAGATAAATTACCCAATACAAACGATATAGCTAGTGCGATAACTGATTCATATCTGTATCTCACGGATGCGATACATAACGCGATGCCGATATTTCGAACATTACTTCTCAGTCATATCAATGCTCATATCGGCTAATGTGATGTTAATTTTGGAAGTGACCTTCAATAGACTGAGGCATGACCCAAAATACCTCTGCTTGGGAAACAATCCCATCCCATAATTAGCCGGAGAATGGGCAGTGGAGAAACATGTGATCGACGGATTCCACGTCACCCATACATGAGGCGAACATTGGAAAAAATCATGCCTCACTTGGAAAGATTGTTGACCATGAGGATCTTGTTCCTCCTTGCCAGCCAGGTGAAAGTTGCAACCTTCAGAGGGGCTCCATAATCCCAAATCGAATCTGTATGACATCTGACAACAGAAGCTTCAAGATGTGACAGAAAGGAGTAGGACTTGACTGAAAAAATTCCCATGCTCCCAATCTTCTAGATCAATGAATGCTCCTTTTTCAAGGAGAACAAATCCTTGCAATCGAGAAAGAAGATTAGCCAATTCATCAATCTCACCGTTAGTCAAGTTTTGCTTAAAAGGTGGAAGCCAGATCCCCTCCTCGTCCAAACATGAAAAATATCTAGCCACCAAGATGTTAGGCTCAGGATAGAGAGAAGCCAAAGCCGAGAAAGAGGATCTAAGGGAGGAATCCTCGAAGCAAGGGTCCTCCCGAACTCTAGTCCTTGATCCATCTTCAATCGAGAATCCCACACATGAAAACCTTATCAGCCACCCGGGCAATGGCTCTCCCCACAGGAAAGGAATGGTACAAGGAAGAAGGCTTTGTCCTCCACCCCATAGGAGACACCTTGTATTTAGCGGCAATAATCGATCTCTATAGACTTGACCCCTCTAAACCATACCTTTATGCCCATTTCCCCAAAAGGGTAACATTAACTAGATTTAAACACTCAATCCCTACCCCCCCTCATCATAGGGAGAACAAACATCATTCCATTTAAGGAGGGGGAATTTTCTGCTCGGGGATCCACCTTGCTACAAGAAATCCCTCATTTTATCGATGCAGAGAATAATGGACTCGGGACATCGGAAAGGAGACATGAAATGAAGGGGTAAGTTAGACAAGGATGCTTTAATGAGAGTTATATGACCTCCCAAAGATAGGAGTTTACTTTTCCACGGGGAGAGCTTCCACTTGATTCACTCGATGACACTATCCCAAATACACAACCTAGGTTTACCCACGCACAAAGGCAATCCAAGATAAGAGGTAGGGAGAGAACCGACCATACAACCAAAAGATTCAGCCCATGACAGATTAAATCCCAAGGATTTCAGATTTAGAATTGTTTACCTTAAGGCCAGAAACAACCAATGTTCGAAATATTGGTATCGTGTTACGTATTGCACCCTTGGGATACAGATACGTATCAGTTATCGCGTGGGATATATCAGTTGTATCGCGTAATGTATCGCTGTTGTTGGAAACATGGGAAAACATTGGGAAATTGGTCGGATTTTTCAATGAAACTTCAATGATTGTTAAAAAAGACATCAATACATGCTTATAAATTAAAACATTACAAAAAATAAGTGCAGATAATAGGTTTTCTTTGTATGGGGTCCTAATCTATGCACCGTCTAATGGAATTGATGCAAGTATATTCAAAATCTATTAATATAATTTATAAATGTAACAAGACGTATCGAAACATAAGCAATACATTCAAAAGCAAAAGAAGAATCACTAGATCATGTTAAATACATGTTTGATTTTATGTTTGGACCAGTGTTTTAAATAGCTATGCTATGTACCGTATAGCTTATGCTATGTAACGTAGCTTAGCCTTAATGCTACGTAGCTCATGAAAGTAGCTTAAGTCGCGGTAGCTTATGCTACATGATAATTTGAATATAGGCTACACGCTAAATAGACTATGCTACTTGCTACATAGCTCATATTACAAGTTATTTTTCACTACTACATGAAACTCAATTAATGTTTTCAATGATTTGTTACATTTTCTATTTTTAATAAAAATTAGTTAATCTTTTTAATATTTTTAGTAAAAATAATACAAGTAACAATATTAAATCAGTTTTTTTTGCTCTTTCTTTACCTTTATACTTAATGATTACCCTTTCCTATTACTTTAGGTCGGGTTTGGTTGCACCAAATATCATGAAATTTGTTAAATTTCATCATTAATCAGTATAATTTGGTGAATATCATGAAATTGGTGCAACAAAGCGCAAGCTTGATGAAAAATCTAGAAGTAGTGGGTAGCTTACACTTCATGCCATGTAGCTTACGCCTCACACTTCATAGGTGTGAACACTATGCTAAACGCTATTTACTATTTAAAACACTGGTTTGAACACAGATTGCAACCAATTTGCAAGGAATTGATTTTTTTTTTTCTTTTCAATTTTCCGCAACTCGGCCCATCTTCTCCAAATCTTGAAATCGAAGCTCCCAATCCATGAAAATCATGTATTTGTAACTATTTGACACTGATTTAACGTGATTTATAGAAAAAACGGATAAAGAATCGAAAATGCTCACCAGATCAAACATGCGGGTAGTGTTTTAAATATTGACGATATCGGTCGATATTGTCAAAGACTTAAAACACTTGTAGCAACCTCAAACTAGCAAATAGACATACCCAAGAATTCTATCATCTCATCATTTGCCTCGTAAGACAATAAAGTATCGTCAACAAATTGGAAATGATTAATACGGTTGGGATATCTATTGACCTCGAATCCCCAAAATAAACCGGCTTCTTGACCACGGGAGAGCATTCTACTCAAAGCCTCCAAGATCAAGATAGATAGGAGTGGCGGCAACCGGTCCTCCTAATGAAGGCCTTGAGAAGACTTAAAGAAACCAAATGGAGAAGGCGAATTTGCTTAGCTTTATCAATGGATTTTCCCTTTCTGGCCGCCTGTTATCTGAGTTGGGGTACTCCTTCATTGCCCTCATTCCTAAGTTGGAGGGTGCAGAAAACTTGAAAGTTTTTTGTTTATTAGCGTGATAGGTAGTTTGTATAAGATTCTTGCTAAAGTTCTTAGTCAGAGACTAAGGCGGGTCCTCTCAAAGATTGTCTCTCCCTTCCAGAGTGCTTTATCTCTGGGAGACAAATCTTAGACTGTGTTTTGATTGCCCATGAGTGTGTCGATTCATGCCACAGGGTCGTTAGGTCAGGAGTTATGTGTAAATTGGACCTCGTGAAGGCCTATGATCACTTTTTTTTTTTTTTCTTTTCTTTTTGAAGATTAGGTGGAATTTTAATGAAGACACACTAGCAACAACTGGTGATAAAAGAATACAAGGGGGAAAAAGAAAAAGAAAAACAACAAAGGATTCATCCCAAGGATTTAATGAGAGAACTCCACTCGGAGATAAGAGCTGAGACGTTGGCCATCACAGACTCAATCGAGAGAGACGTGTTTTGGAAACACCTATTCCTTTCAGCCCAAGTCACCCACCAACCTGTTGGAAGAGAGATGTGCCATCAAGCCCCATCCTTGATACGTAGACCTCCTTTTTGCTAGACCCATAGGAGATCCCTGATGTTGCTTGGCATGGTCCGTGACGGATTTAAAGGCGAGAGAACATGCAACCAAAGCTTGGACGTGAAGGGGCATGATAGGAATAGATGATCGACCATCTCCTGATCATGTTGGCACATATAACATCTATTTGGGATGATCATCTCCCACTTTCGGAGGTTGTCTATCGTGAGGACCTTCTTCCTTCCCACAAGCCACGTGAATGCTGCCACTTTGGGGGGAAATGGCATAGTGCTAGAAATGGTAAGCATGCCTAGCACTTCCTCCCGGATTTTGTGGCCAAATTATCTTGTAGAAAGAACTCACAAAAAACTGCCTGGAACTGCTAGTTGTCCAAATCATCTCATCTTTGCTGCCCAACAGAGAGACAAAATGAAGCATGTCAAAGAGACGAAGAAGCTCCTCTACTTCGTCATCTAGCAAGTCTCTTTGGCACGGATGGGTCTAACAAGCGTTTGAATTGTTCATGGAATAACACTCCGCCACTGTAATATTTGATGTAGGAGCAAGACAAGCTAGAATAGGAAAGATTTGAGTTAGTGGATCATCGCTATACCACACATCGTCCCAAAATTTAACACGTGTTCCGTCGCCAATAGAGAATGAAATACCATCTTTAAAATCAGGCTTGAGAGACAAGACCGACTTCCAAGCGTTGGAGGCCTTATATAAGGACTCCTTGGTTTCTCATCCCCTTAACTGGAGCCCAATTGGCTGCAATCACTTCCCTCCAAAACTCCCTTGTTATCTGTACCGAATCGCCATTGCCATTTACTTAGAAGGGCATAGTTCATACTTTGGAGATCTCTCAAACCGGCCCCTCCCTCATTCAAAGGTTTGTAGACCTCCTCTCATCTTAAAAGATGGAATTTGTTGCCTTCTTTAGCTCCTTTCCAAAGGAAATCTCTCCTTAGCTTATTTAGTCTTTTCCGAACAGACGAAGGGCACTGAAACAAGGACATGAAGTAAAACGGCATGTTAGAGAATGCCAATTTGAGGAGGTTTAACCTTCTTCCTAGGGGGAGATGACGACTCTTCCACTTTGAAAAAATCCCTTTGATCCTCTCGATCACCCTATCCCAAAGATGTGTAGGTGGCTTCCCCACATAATGGGAGCCCCAAATAAGAGGAGAGCAGTGATCCCGCCTTGCATCTGAGAATCGATGCGAATTTAGAACCTCATCTTTGGAAAGGTGAATGCCCATAACCTTGCTTTTTCTCAAATTAGCCTTCAAACTGGAAACCGCCTTGAAGCACACTATAATCTTGTGTAAGTTATCCACCATGGACGGATCCGCCTCGCAGAAAATGATGGTGTCATCTGCAAATTGAAGATGAGAGACGAGCGCCGTCACATTGGAGACACAAAACTTGCTTATAAGATTGGATTTTTGGCCCCTAGCAAGCATCCAACTATAGGCTTCTGCCACTAACAAGAATAAGAATGGGGAGAGATACCCTGATGATTTGAAGAAACCTTTCGGAGAGCCATTCACGAGCACCGAGCACGCCACCGAACTAATGCAAATTTGAATCCATTTCCTCCACTTCTCCCCACATCCCATTCTTCTTAGCAAGTAGTCGATGAATCCCCATTCGACATGATCATCATACGCTTTCTCGATCTCTAACTTACAAATAATACCCGAACTTTTTCCTTTGTCTTGAGTCGAGGCATTCGTGAGCAATAAGGGTGCTATCCAATATCGCACAACCACCCACAAAAGCACCTTGATTATCTGAAATTATATCATCAATAAAATCACGAAAGCACGATGTGAGGATTTTGATGATAATTTTGTACAGGCTTCCAATGAAACTGATCTGGTGATAATAGTCTTTGATATTTTCAGCTCCTTCCAATTTTGGGATAATGGCTATAAGGAATGCACCATAAGATGGGGAAAGATGGCCTTTAGGGAAGAATTCCTCAACGAAATTTAGAACATCTCTTCTAACAACATTCTAGAAAGCTTGAAAAAATGCCATTGGAAACCCATTCGGCCTCGGGGCCTTATCGTGGCCCAAAGCGTCCATAGCCTCCTTTCTTCTTCTGATATCTGACGTTCCAAAAGATTGGTTAATTCCTCTGTAAGGCTGGCAGGAGGAAGGAAATCTAGCCGTGGCCGGATCTATGAATCCTCAGAGAAAAGCTTCTCATAGAAAGAGACTGAGTTTACAGACTTGAGATTTTTCTTCATATCTCTTGCCGTCAACTGATATCGCAGTTATCCTGTTATTCCTGTCTCTCGCAGAAGCTATAATATGAAAGAAGTTTGTATTTCTATCACCCTCCTTAAGCCAAACAGCCTGGGAGTGTTGTCTCCACTTATTTTCATCTTCCTTTTGGCGTTTGGAATATTCCTGCAACAACTCATTGCGGTTGATTTTGTCTTCTTTTGACAAAGATTGGCCTTCCTCGCTAATGTCTAGGGCATGAATCCTTCAACGATAGAGGAGAGTTCAAATTCCCTTTCCCCATAAACTTCCTAGCGCCAAACATTGAGCTTGCCTCGTAGGAGTTTCAACTTAGAGTAGAGCGAAATATCAGGTTGTCGAGGAAGTTGAAAAGACTGCCACCAAGCCTCTATTAGCTTATGAAAGCCATCCACCTCAAGCCAAGCCAGCTCATATCTAAAAGGCTTTGGTCCCCAACTGTCATTCTCAGAGTGAGGAAGAATCGGTCTATGATATGAGGTTCTAGCCAATCCTTTCACCTGAATGAGAGCAAACTTTTTAAGCCATTCGGAAGACACCATGAATCTGTTAAGGTGAGACGTAATTGGATTCTTTTGGCCGTTAGACCATTTGTAAACAACACCTTGCATAGGAATATCAACCATTTCGAACCTTTGGGCCCACCTCGAGAACTCCCACATGTTGCTGGTGACGTAGGACCCTGAAGATTTCTCGTGTGTAAATCTCGTCACATTGAAGTCTCCTCCAACGTGCCAGGTGAGAGACTATTTTGAAGGAATGGATTATAATTCTTCCCAAAATCTGAATCTAACAGCAGCCTTACAAGGCCCATAAACTGCAACAGAAAGCCATTCATATCTAGAAGATACTTCAGAGAGAACCACTGAAGCTGAGAATTCACCGCACCAACTTTCTACCTTACTCCGGGTTGATGTATTCCAGGCCGCCAAAATGCCATCTGCTAATCCCTCAACGTCCAAAGAGATGAAATCCTTAGGCTGAGTCTCATACCCCTCTTTAAGAATGTTCTTGCTGAAAGAAGATAACTTCGCTTCCTGAATAGTAATGATTTGGGCCTTTGACACCCTGCCGATCTCAATAACTTGGAGTCTCTTCTCTTAACTTCCTAGACCCCTCACGTTCCAGCTTAGAATCTTCATTGCGATACTGATCTTGCCCTTCTGCCCCTGCCTCCCCGTCTGACGCCTGCCACAAAATTAACTGATGTCTCCAATCGAGTCAGCTCCCTATGGACCTTGGGAGTCCTACGAATAGGTCTCCTTATCACCTCCTTGCCTCGTTGCTCTATAAATTAAACATGAGCTAGTGCGTTTTCATCACGACCTTGGAAAGACATGTCGATTTTTCTTCCCACCTTGTCTATGATGTCTTTAGTACAATCTATGTCGTCCTTCGACATAGCTGTGTGAGTAGTCACATTATCTTCAGAACTATCTAGGTCATGATTTTTGTTCCTCACCATCTTCTACTGCTTGATTTTCTCTCCCCACGTGTGCCTGAGCATCACCCTCATAGCTAGAATCCTACCTGATTGTTGTGATCTGAAGAGGCGTGACATCCAAGGTCTCGAGGAACACGTCCCTCCCCCCAAAGGGATAACCTTCTTCCTCGATGTTGATGTCTACCAAGGCTGACTCCTTGATAATATCATTGATCATTGCTGCCTTAAGGAGAGGATCCGTCCCGGAGGATGTCATAGCTCTCTAGTCCTAGAATATAAATGGAGGTTGAGCGTTGATTCTGTGTTGCACTCGACTATTCATGGGCCCTTCCAAGCCACCTTTTGAAGGTAGGATTTTTGGGTTAGAGGATTCGACTTCGTCTCACAGAAGCACTGCCCTCGGGCCACCCATGGTACAAGGAACAATTGCCTAAAATATAGCAGTTTTGCAATTTCCTACCGCAGACTCTGTGGGAATATCGTTCGCATGTGAGGAGGTCAACTCACGCGTAGATATGGTCCATCTGGTTGCTGGACAGGGAAACATTTTATTAACTCCTCCTAGCTTGGACACGTGTCGCTTTGGAGCTCTTCACATGCTTTAGAAACTTCAGGAGTGCGAAAGCCTCCATGAAGCCCATTCACGTGGCTCTCATCATCACCGCTCGTTTGGGGAGACATGGAGACAGTTGTTTCGAGGTTAGCTAGCTTTCCAACTGTCGCCTCATCCGAGGCTTGGATAGAGGATTGGTCCCAAACCTCCAGAGGAACGTCATTCTGGCTTTCCCTCAGATCACCACCTGCTTACGAACCTCCAGTTTGTGATCGAGCCTGGTTCCAAACGACGAAAAAGCAACCACCTTCTCTGTCCAACCCTCCTCTCTCGATTCCGGAGAAGAAATCTCTGTGGCATGTGGTGCCTCTTCAGCCCTGTGCGAAGGCTCAGCTACTTGCCACGTGTTGGCCTGAGGAGGAGTATGGAACTAAACTGCTCCATGCATTGCACCGGACCAAGGCAATGCCTGCTGTATTGACTACCTGTCAACTCGCCTCTTGCAGACAAACAACGTTCCTCCATCCCGTCTGCTTGTTGTTCGGTGCTCCTCCGGATGCTAGGGACTGTACTCCTTCCCGGAATCCACATTCAATTGGGACTTGGAGTTGAATTTCCTCACGACGCTTCCATTCCTCACCCCATTGATAGGGAGAGCCCCATACGTCTTCTTTTACTACTTTGATTGGAATGCTTACATTTTTAATGAGAATCTTAATCTGTTTCGGCGTCTGATAAGCATTTTTAGTTCTAATGCAAATCCTCATAGCGCTAATCTCATCCCTCATCTCCGAATCTTCATCAATAGCCAGAACAATGCTTATACAACTTCTGATGGCTAGGAACACCTCCTTGTTCCGGAGCTCGAGAGGAATGCCCCAGAAGAGGAACCCCATCGATTCTAAAGATAGAAAGATTTCCCCACCTCTTAACTTGGCAGATAAGACCATCTTTGAATAAAACTCTAGCTATAAGGATCTCATCGATTTTGGAATCCTCATTTGGAGAGATCCACAACTCATGTGCGTTGAGGGCTCTTATATTGTTGTCCCATTCGTCCATCTTTCAGCATGCCTTCAACAATGATCTAATTTGAAAGAGGAGTGGTCCATTCTTTGTTGCTACCACCATCGTTTTTTGTAAAGAAGGCCAAGCCTCCTCTACAACAGAAGAGTGGACGTGAACAATTGGCCCGATGTCACCAATCTCTCTCCAGCATCACGTGATGGGCCAATTATCGATTGGGATCAGAGTCTTCTCCATATCCCCACTAATTGGGGATTGGACACAATTTTTCTCAATTACGACCTCCTTGAAGGAATGTGGTAAAGTCCTTGAAGGGCCTTCTATTGGGTAGCGACTGTGGGGGGAGATCTCGCCCCCAAGCGAATATTTCTGCTGTGAAAGCATTCCTTGGACCGAAATTGGAACCATAACTTCTCCTCGAACTGGCTGCTTACCCCCCTTCTTTTGTGCTTCTTCTTTGTTAAAAACATTTGGCCCGAACCTAGCTCTTTGAACCAACATTTTCCTTCCACCGAAACTTTCACCATTGAGGAAGTTCAGTGCTCCCACCAGCTCACCGTTTGAGCTCATCGGCACGAATACCCCTGAGCCCTAAGTAAGACAACATCCATCACTTCCATGTTGTGCCGTAAAGGTCGTTACGTAAAGGTAACACCGTAACAGTCTCAACCATTACACGTTACGAGATCGTAACGGGTTGTAATAGCTGTTATGGAAAAAAATGACCCATAACTATTGTTAACGACCCGTTACGCCCCCTGTAAAGGCCATAATAGATCTGTAACGGTCCGTTATGGGACTGATATAGGTTTTTTGGATTTGTTTTCAATGTTATGGGGCAGATATAGGTTTTTCGAGTTTTTTCTTTTAAATTAAAAAAGTGACCGTAACGGCCGTTACAACCTGTATCGTAAAGGTAATGGTGGTGGTCGTTACGACCATCGTTACCGCTACAGAATACCTTGATCACCTCTCCTGCTCGGCTGAAGACTCTGGTGAAGTTAATGGGCAACCACCCTTCTCGATAACCTTCAATGTATAGAGTTGGAAGCTCGGCAAGGGGGCTGACTTCCATTTCCACATTTGCATTGTGTTTCCTGTTACAGACTTCAATCCAGTAGCCATCTTCTCCATCTTCCTCGCAAGTGCCCTTCCCTTTGTCAACACCTTGATTTTGAGAGCGTCCTGCCTTGTCAGAAGTATTGTGTTTTCCATGAATGAAGCCTTCGATTTGGATCTGGGCAGAGCGACCCGTTCTTGGTTCGTATTGTCAAGCGTAGCCAGCTCCTCTTCCACCTTCCTTTTGATTATCATCACATCCTACCTTGTGAAAATGACTGCGATCTCTTTTCACCATTGTCACGTCCTCGCAAACTTGTGAGACCATCCCACAAGTTGCTTTTCTCAACCTTTCGATTATCACAAACTTGTTAAATGTTGTTGTCAATCAAGAATATCAAATTTGCAAATAGATTATTGAGGAGTTAGAAAACTGTATAGAATTCTAAATATTATCCTATGATCATGTTGACTGGGCCTTCTTGGATAATATGATGCTTTAGCTAGGTTTTGGAAACAAATGGAGATCCTGGATTCGATATTGCATCTCATTAGCTAGATTTTCTGTGTTAATTAACGATACTCCATTTGGTTTCTTTAAGTCTACTCACTTGGCTAACTTGTTCTTGGATATGTAGAGATGACCTATAATTCCATTGACTCACAAAACGGTCCATGTGACAGACTCTTAGCTAATGCCTAATTATTAGTTTCCAAGTACTTGATCCAAGACCCGTAGACACCCCATCCGAAACCAACATCTATTCTAGTTTTGAATTGATGAAATATTGAGCCTTCAAAGCGCATTCATTTAAGAACCAAATCCCCACCACCACTATTTGCCTTTTTTTTTTTTTTTTTTTGGGGTCAAGCTCTCATGCAAAATGTTGTGTACCTTCACTTTTGGTTAAGAGATACTTCGTGGTGACTTTTTCATAAGCTTGATTTGTTCCCTTCTGTGTTGTCAATAGAGTTTTTATTTAATTTTCCCTTCACATTTTGATGAGCACTCTATCATTGACATTGTATGATCCAGTGGAAGATCCATGGTTCTATCTGTTTGTGTTGTACAACTGTTGGTTTTTGGATTTGTTATAAAAGTGTTAATAGTAAGATAGATTCATTAAAGATCAATTCCCATGCACAAGGAAGAGGAAGTTCCATCTTCAATTTGCCAAAGTATTTGCTAACCTTCAATTAGTCAACTCACTAGCTGATGAGCGGGCTTCTGTAAAAAGTTTGAGCTAATTGAATGTCACCATTGGAAGTATGAATATTGATAATCTTATCTAGTGCTGCTTGACAGCATCCCCGCCTGTTATTCGGTAGAGGAAATAGAAGACATGGAATTTCCTTCCCTTTAGACATTGGTCAAGTGAGCCACTCTTAAATCCTTCAAAATCCTAGATGCACCAATTGCATGTGCCACTAATGCCTTGTAGTTTGCTTGAAAATTTAAAATTCATCTTCATTTTGTGGAGGACGTATATTTTACATGCATCTGAAATCCTTCTTCCCATGAATTTGTATTCTCTTTTCTCATGCTTTTAGAACTAAAAGGTGCAATATTCGTTCTTTATGATATTAAGACATGAGAATTGTGGGTATAGTTCAATAAAACTAAAAAAAAGCAAGATCTTGTGAGTTGTGACACGACGACTTTTTTTTTGAAAGATGATGAATATTATTAGGGTTGAAGGGCTAAAGAGAGGCAAAAAACAAGAAAAGAAAAAACAGACAATTATAGGAAAAGAAACCCAAACCAGCCCAAAGGGAGCACCAACAAAGCAGCCCTTAAGGCATCTAATCCTTTAAATACAAGACAACCCGATTAAAAACCCCAACAGTAGAATGCTTTTGTTGCAGAAACAACGACTATTTCTTTCACCCCATATTGGCCAAATGACTGCCAAGAGGGCCACCCTCCGTCTTTGAGAGGCCAGTGCCTCGCCTCCACAAGTGTGCCAAGAACGGAACAGGAGCTCGATCGAACTTGGCAAAACCTAGGAAATATTGTTCTAACTCAGGATTCCAGACCAAACCACCCAGGAGAAGGGGCCATGAATGAGAAGGTGGTTTTTCGATTTCATATTGCTGATTTAGAGAAGATACACATCTGGAAAGATTAAAGCACGTGCAGAGATTCTCTATAGGTAGAATCCTATTTTGTCCACAAGCCAAGCAAACGCCACAACTTTTAGAGGGGTCCAATGGGACTAAACATGGCTAGTAAAGAAGATGCCGCCATTAGACTCCGCTCCAGATAAAAAAGGGAGTATAACGAATGCACTGAGAAGATGTCAGATTTGCTACTGCTCCATATTAGAGAATCTTTCACTCCAGGAGAGGTTGGATCCCCTGTAGGCGAGAAAGCAAACACAAGAAGTCATTGAACTCAAACTCATAAAAATTGAGACGACACAAATATCCACCACGAGGTAAAGATTAGCCAGAGAGGGGAAGGATGCTCGGAGCGAGGAATCCCTGCACCAAAGATTCTCCTAGATCTAACTTTAGAACCATCCCAACAGTAAAACTCATGCCAGATGAGACATTGCGTTTGAGGCAAGTGATAGATTTCTAGAGAAAGGATGCACGATAAAGGGAAGATTCTTTAATCCACCAGCCCATAGAGGAAGATTCATATTTGTAGCTATAATGGACCTCCACAGGCTATCCTCCATCCAAAATGCCAAACCACTTCCCCAACAGAGCATAATTAACGATGTCCAGACGTTTGATACCAGCGCCCCCCTTGGAAACAGGGGACACCTCCCCCAATTTAACAGATGAAATTTACCTTTAGACGCTCCACGCTGCCAAAGAAAATCTCTTCTAAGCTTATCTATTCTCGCATGAACAGATTTAGGGCAACAGAACAATGAAATAAAATAGAGAGGGGGATTAGAGAGAGAGAGAGAGGCCTTGATTAGAGTAATTTTGCCCCCAAGAGATGACAACTTGCTTTTCCAATGAGATAGCTTACTCTCCATTCTCTCAAACACCTTGTCCCATTGACGAATCACAGGCTTACCCATGCACAGAGGAAGGCTTAGATAGGAAGATGGAAGGGAACCAACATGACAACAGAACAATGAAATAAAATAGAGAGGGGGATTAGAGAGAGAGAGAGAGGCCTTGATTAGAGTAATTTTGCCCCCAAGAGATGACAACTTGCTTTTCCAATGAGATAGCTTACTCTCCATTCTCTCAAACACCTTGTCCCATTGACGAATCACAGGCTTACCCATGCACAGAGGAAGGCTTAGATAGGAAGATGGAAGGGAACCAACATGACAACCGAAAGTGGCAGCCAATTTGGAGACCTCCTTAGGCAGATGGATACCAAGAAGCTCGCTTTTAGCCAGATTAACTCTTAAGGCCCGAAACCATCTCAAAACATCTTACTATATCATTCAGGTTATCCACCACAGAGTCCTTAGCCTCATAGAAATGAGTATCATCAACAATTTGGAGGTGATTGATTCTTCAGGGGAGATTGTCAACCTCAAAGCCTAGAAAGAAGTCCACGATTGACCTTTGGAAAACATTATGCTTAAGGCTTCAAAAACCATCACAAAGAGGATCATCGGAGAGACACGATCTGCTCGACGAAGCCCCTGGACCCAGAGGCTTTGAAAAAGCCGAAAGGGGAACCATTGATAAGAATAGAGAACTCGTAAAGGACACACAAGGCTACATCCATAGTCTCCATTTGGCCCCAAACCCAAGCTCGAGAAGCATATAGTCAAGAAAGTGCCAGTTAACATGGTTGTAGGCTTTCTCGAGATCCAATTTGCAAAGAACTCCCTGCTTACCAACCTTGCGGCAGGAGTCAAGACACTCATGAGCAATGAGTGCACTATTAAGATCCGATGACCAGAGATAAAGGCACTTTGGTAAGGAGTAATAACCTTGGGAAGAATAGCCTTCAATCTCTGGCTCAAAATTTTAGCAATGATCTTGTAAGGACTCTTGATAAGGCAGATAGACCTGAAGTCCTTAAGACATTCTGCCCCTTCTCACTTAGGGATAATGGCCAAGAAAGAGCATTCCATCTTGGAGGGGATACGGTAGGAAGTAAAGAATTCTTCAGCAAAACCCAGCAGGTCCAGCTTAACCATTTCCCAAAAAGACTGGAAGAAGGCTAAGGGGAACCTGTCAAGCCCTGAGGCTCTATACCTCCAAAGATCCATAACGATAGATTTAATTTCCTCCAAACCTATGGGCTGTTCAAGGAAATCAGCCTCCTCTGAGGAGATATTATCGAAAGGGAGATGATCAAGGCTTGGACGCGTCAAGCCCTCTTTCAAAAGCATATTAGAGTAGAAGTTAACAATAGCATCAAAACTGGATGCTTTGTCAACAACCCTCCTACCATCAACTAAGAGGAAAGAGATGCAATTGGTCTGCCTCTGGTGTTGGCGCAATACCATGAGCAGTGTTTAAATTATCGGATATTATTGAATTATCGTCGATAATTTCGGTATCGCTAGAGTTGCGACACCGAAACTCCCTTTTTTTCGTTTCTCTTCCTAATATCGATGATTTTTCGGCGATTTTATCGATTTTTTGCGAAAAGTCCAGTTGTCACTCAGTGTTCGCAATATTGGCCGATAGTATCGGTATCGCAGTCCAACGATACGAAACACTTCAGAAGAAATATTCTGAAAAAATTGGAAAAAAAGAGAGAGAGAGAGGGAAACTTTCAATAGGGTGGATTTCCGCACCTATAGAATAGATTGCCCTGATTGGAAGCTGTATTTGGTGGGCCATTTGTATCGAAGCTTGCCATTCGTAGGTTACTGTAAAGAAAATCTCGATTCCCTTTTTTTTCTGTCTTTTATTAGATTGTTACTTGAAAACGGAATTGATTTAGGAAGAAAATGCGAAAAAAAAAAATAAAATCCAGAGAAATCCGGAGATTTGGGGAAGAATTTAGGGTTTTAGGGTCTCTTGGATAAAAAATGGGTTCGGAGCCCTTTTTTATCGGGCGCGGATGTGCTACTGATGGGTTGAGTAGCCAGACTCACTATTGAAGTGACGTCACCAAGTTCTGCGGGTCCCACCATGATGTATGTTTTGTATCCACACCGTCCATCCATTTTGAGAGACCATTGTAGGTCATGAGCTAAAGAATGATTCAGATCCAAAGCTCGAGTGCACCCCACCACAGAAAAAAGTGGAGAGAGTGACGCTCACCATTAAAAATTTCTAATGGCCACAAAAGTTTTCAATGAAGCTGATATTTGTGTTTTACCTTATTTAATGTTTGTGTTAACTTATGAACAGATTGGATCTCAAATAAACATCACAGTGGACCTTAGGAAGGTTTCAACGGTGGGTGTAACTCACTCCACTGTTTCGGTGGTGGGGTCCATTATAGTTTTGGATCTGCCTAATTCTTTGGATCATGCCCTAAAATGTTCTCTCCAAATGGATGGACGGTGTGGATACAACACATACATCATGATAAGATCCACATAACTTGGTGACGTCACTTCAGTAGTGAGTCTCGCTACTCAACCTGTCATAGCTAATCCGTGTCCTTTTTTATCGGGCACGGCTACACGAAGCACGTAGGCATCTTTTCACACGTGTAATGGGCCTCCAATCTGAACGGTTCATGTGATGTGGCATCCCATGAAACTCCCAGGGACCAAATTTTACCCTGATCTAAAACTTCGGTGGGCCATAGCAAAGAAAGATGCAAATCAAGGGAGAAAAATGTTTTCTTTTATAATGGCCGACTAAAGTCTTGGATGAAAGCAAAAGTTGAACCATAGAAGTTTCATGGAGTGCTGCATCACTTAGACCGTTCAGATTTTGGACTCACATCACATATGATGAGTTCTTAGAAAGTTCTCACGATAACTCCGCTTTGGGGAAAATCTGCGTTGGCGTGGATCAGGAGCCTAGAGATGGATGGTCTGTCAGGGCTCTGTAAGGCCCACCATGATATGTTTGTTTTATGTACACCGTCCATCCATTTTGATATGTTATTCTAGGGATGAGCCCAAAATGTAGCTAGATATGAGGCTCAAGTGGTCCACACCACAGGAAGTTGTGGTGGGAATGATATCCACCGTTGAAGTTTTCTTGGGGCCCATCATGATGTTTATTTTCCATCCAATTTGTTCATAAGGTCTAATAGACCTGGATGAAGGGAAAACATAAATATTAGCTTGCTCCAAAACTTATTTAGCCCCCGTAATTTTTTTAATGGTTGCCATTCAATGATCACTTTTTCGTGTGGTGTGGTCCACCTAAGATTTGGATTCGTTTCATTTTTTGGCCCATACCATAAAATGATTTGTCAAAATGAGTTAACGGTGTAGATACCAAATCATTTTAGCTTATTATCCAAAAAATAAGCACATCCAATTATCAAGTGGACCATACTAAAGGAAAAAGTGGTGATTGACGATTAATGGGCCACAAAAGTTCTGGATCAATCAGATATTTGTTTTTTTTTTTTTTTTTTTCTTTCATCCAAGCTTATGTGAACTTATCAACAGATTGAATGGTAAATAAACACTACAAAAACATTAAGGTGAGCCCTAAGAAGGTTTTAATGGTAGGGTCTTCAAATCTATGGTGGACCACACCATTGGAAAAAGTAGCGAATGACTATTAAAAGCTTTTTGTAGGCCACGAAAGTTTTGGATCAAGCTAATATTTGTATATTCCTTTCATCCAGTTCTGGTTGAGCTTATCAACGGGTTAGATGGCAAAAAAGCATTACAGATCTGCTTTACATTGGGCCTTGGGAAGTTTTTAATGGTTACCCTTCAATCATCATTCTTTCTTGTGGTGCGGTTCACATAAGATTTGTATACACTTAATTTTTGGATCCATGTCCTAAAATGGGCTGTAAAAATGGATGGACGGAGTGGATATACAATATATAATCAAGGTGGGCCCTACAGTAAGGGTAACACCCACTAAGCTGTTGCCTGGGTAACACCCAATCTGCGCCCTTATGAAACTGGGTGCGGATTGTGTGTGACCCCTGTGTGGGGCCATAGAGATGTACGTCACAAATCCACACTGATTGGATAATCCAATCCATCCTTGATTTGGCATCTTTGAGTTCATTTACTTTTATGTGTCTTAATTACTGTATGCCAGCTGCATTTGTAATATATAAACTCATTTTGGTTGCTATTAAAGTGATTTTTTATGGCATCGCATGCTTTTTGGGTCCCATAAAATGAAAACTTATTATGCAATGTATTCTTTTCGCAATTTTTTATTCCTAAATATGTAAATATGTGTATTTAGGCATGTCTTGAAGTTTCACTGAAAAATTCCATCGCTTTCCCCATGTTTCCCTCTTTTTCCCCGCATTTCTGGTTATCGGCGATAACGATATTATATCTTTATCTCTGGCCAGCGAAACTTGTGGCGATACCGACAACTCGAACACTAACCATGAGTACTATGAACATGCATGGGACAATTTTCTTTTCCATGTGGATTCACATACATGAATTATCTGAAATAGAAAGCACTTAACCTCCCTGAAACAATGGACACTTGATGCAACCAAATTGAAAAGGGAGAATCTTGTTTCAGATACATACCTTTTCTTCTTGTAGATCAAATCATAAAATTTCTCAACAGATGCAGCACAAATAAATGAAGGATTGCAGTTCAAAACCAGCTATGCTAGTAATTGCAATACCCTGCTCTTCTTCTAAATGTCAACGCATGTGAAAAGGGAAGCAATGCATGCCATAACTCAGTAAAAGAGTCTTTACACACACATGCGTATTCTCGAAGCAACTCTAATATAATTCTAAACCCTCAATTACTTCTAATACTAACCATCTATTTCAAAAAAATATTAAAAATTGACCAACATGCCCTTGAATCCTGTCACCATAGTCCTTTTGTAAAGTGGTCATAACTCATTCAAACTGTATCAAAATTATGTGATCTTAGGCTTGTTTGAAAGTTCACTCAATAGGCTTTCAAACACAGCCAATTTTATTTCATTTCAACATTGTTTCGACCCACCAAAAAAGTGGCAAAAATACTAAAGGAAATTTGTTCCACAAGTTATCACTATTTGAACACTAAAAACTAATTAAATAATGAAACCTATAGACCTTGGAACCCCACAATCTAACCAAACTATTGATTGGGGTCCAGATCTTTCATCAGACCCTTTATCTTATCCAGTCCTCGATCAGACCATTCTGCACAGTCGGATGGTCCAGATCTTTGATTGGCCTACTTGTGTGGTCTGGATGCATCCTTTGATCGATATGCATGGTCCTGGATGCATCAACCCTTGTCAAAATACATGCAACGTGCATATTGGACAGGTAAATGACAGTAAGTTTAGGCAGGAGTATTAAAAAGTGCCATTTCTTCCCCATTTGCGGTAAGCTCCAATAAGGACATGCAGGGTCAGATTTACTTTTCAGGTTACTGTACAAACCTAATTAGTATATCAAATATAAATGGTTCAAGAAGCATCGTTGCATGACTAACAAATATAATCTGGTTAATGACTGAACTTTACTTTTCGAACTAAAAAAATGGATTAAGGAAGCTCAGGCTATTCAGCTACGTATGTTTTACCCCTTGCTCAATCTTAGATATGATGGTTGACTAATTGGTGTTCTAACATTTGCAAGGTAAGTTGCTGTTCATGGATATTACTACGTTAATGTGTGGTTTATTAGTATTCACGTGTAATTCTTATGGGCCATGCCTGATATCTGTTGTTTCGGGGCCATCTATCTTACCCAAGGCCATGGTTTATGGTTGAGTTTAGAAGTAGGGAACACAGGAAAAGGTGCAGGGATTCATAGAAGTTCATTAAAAATGGAGAAATAAAAAACTTTTCCTTATTCTTCCTTCCCCTGTTGTTCCAGGAATTGGTCAAATGAGATCTAAACATTGCTTACGGTTTTATTTTGAAATATAAAATATCTTAGAAAATGATCTTTTTGGACATTTTTAGATTCCCTCTCTTAAATTATAGAATAAATGGCTTGAATTATTCAGGATGTTTTCTGAATTACGAATAGTCCACAATTTAAAAATTGAAGAATCTGGCATCATTGTTTGTTGTGGAGCCAATTTCCAACTGCTTTCTACAGGCGTAGTACAGGTTGTTCAGGTGTGGAGCTTAATAAATACATAAGGTTTGAATTATGTGATAACTTTGATGACATAAGTTAACTTTGATGCTATTGACAAGAATAAATACATATGCTTTATTACATAATTATGTGATATGATTTGAACCTGTTATGTTACAATTTAGGATTAATTCCTAAAGGGGCTCAGGAGAGTCACCTTTGGTTTGAAATTCCAGGCACTGTTGTTGTTCATAAACTATTCTTTCTTTTTCTTGCAGAATCTATGAGCTGTGCATGTGTGTTCATGCTTCTCCCTTCTTGGGAATGGAGCAGTTGCCACAGTTTCCACATTTACAGCAATGGCTTGGCCTTGCAATTGCTGGCACTGTAGAACTTGGTCATATTGTAGACCCCCCTGTCATCAGAACAGCAACGTCCATTGTTCCTCTTGCATGGAGTGGCATTCCTGGTGAGAAGAATGCGGAGCCATTGAAAGTTGATATCACTGGTTATGGACTACATTTGTGCACTCTTGTCCAGGCACAAGTAAATGGAAACTGGTATTGCTTATGGCTCTTTATCACCTTTCAGCCTCTTTTTAGTTCTACCCCCCTCCCCAGTTTCTTGAGATCTTTTTTTTTTTCAAAGGTAACACTACCAGGAATTGAACGCTGAATCACTCACACACACTACGCTGTCTCTACCAGCTCATCTAACGAGAGGGAGACCAGTTTCTTGAGATCTTGTTACAAACATTTTAGTAATTAGAAGATGTAGGATAGATCTTGTAAGGTATTCAATAATGTAATGGTGGTTTTAACGGCCAACCTTACGGCTGTCATACGGGTTGTAACAACCGTTACAGCTCTGTAACAATCATTTTTTTTTTTTTTTAAGGAGAAAGAAAATGGTTCGGCCTGTATCGCACTGTTATGTGTCTGTAATGGCCATTACGACCGTTACAGGGCTGTTAGGCCATTCTTTTTTTTTTTTTTTTTTATCAGAATGGGCATTACAACCCCGTTTCGTGTAATGGGAACGGCCATTACATAACCGTTTTCGAATGGTCTTGTTAGTTTTTCCAGCTTGTAGTGATCCTATAACAGGCTAGGTATATGCCTGTAAAATGTAGAAAAGGGAGACCGAACTGACTTATTGACATGTTTTGGTTCGATATAACAGAGATAATTATAAAACAAGAGATTATCTTAATTAAGAGATAATATCATAAAACAATCAAGAGATTATCCATTAAAATAAAAAGGGATTAAAAATAATAGCAGATGTGCTGAGGACTTGAGTTGCAACACCAGTCGTGCTTAGAGCTGGGCACGGGACGACTCGACTCGTCCGACTCGTTTAGATCCGACTCGATCCGAACTGAGTGGGTTAGTCGATCCAAATTAAGTTGACTTCGTCCAATCCGAACTCAAACCAAGTCGAGTTCAAGTCACCCAATAACTCGACTCAACCCAAAATCCAACTCGGTACTGACTCGACTCGATCTGAAACTCGACTCGTGCGCGCGCGCGCATGCTTGCGTGTGTGTGTGTGTGTGTATAAAACTTAAATTTTACGTTTCAAATCCGTTCACACCTAGGTTTTGAGTTGTGATTTCAGCCCGTGGATACCCGTTTGCACCCGACCCGATTTGGTACTTATGACCGGGTCGGACTCAGTCCGGATTAGTCCAGGCCAGACCCGGACTCGGATCGGGTCAGGCATGCTGGACTCGGTATTGAGTTGGGTTGAGTTCGGGCAAGGGCCTATTTCAAAATCGGATCGAGTTGGATCAACCCTAACTCAGCCTGACCACCTCTAGTCGTGCTTACTCCCTTCAGGGCCAAGTTTGCAAATATGTATGTTTCAGTGTACCATACAGTGACCAATACTCGTACCTATAGTCCTTATTGGCCAGTATGGTGCTGTTATGGGCCAATATGGCCCACTTTGGAGGTGAAAAATTTGAGAAAGTGTTAAATAAATCTAGAAAATAGGAAATCCGAGAATCAATTTTCTGAAGTAAGTTTTTATTTATTTATTTTTATTATGAATTATTTTACATCGACCATATTTTTAATGGTAAAATAATAATGGCACAATAATTTTTTAGAAATCATTAATCTACTAAAATCAACGGATCTACTCCTATAAGCCGTATAAAAAAATCTAGAAAAGAAATCCCCAAAAACACTAGCTTGGAAATTTGTTTTTATCATTTTTTTTAGAGATTTAGTATAACTAATAAAATATTATTTTATCTTCCAAAAAATAATAAAATAATAATTTTCAAAATAAATATGCAAATCCACTAAAAATCAGTGGATTTGCTTTGATATTCCTTGGCAATAGACCTACAAAACAAATCCCCAACATAATCAGCAAAGAAATCCATTTTAAAAAATCATTTTAAATATATATATATTTTTTATTATCTTCTACTATTTTCAAGAAAATGCATGTAAACATTAATGATTTCAAAGAAAAAAAAAATGATAGATCTACTAACATCGAAGCAATATGCAGGATTTGTAGCAAAAATCTAGAAAAATTTCAGGTTTTTACCTTGATTTGAAATATTTTTCAAAACCCAAGGGCGTGTTTGGGCAGTGGGATTAGAAGGGATTAGGTGGGATGGGATTCATCTGGTCCTGTGCCAATTCCACTCCATGTTTGGGAAGAATGGAAAAGCTTGGAATTAGATTAGATGGAATTGCATTGGGTCCCGTGCCAATTTCACTCAATGTTAGCAAGTTGTGTAGGTCCCACCATGATGTGTGGGCTATATCCACACCGTCCACCCATTTTTCGAGATTATTTTAGAGCATGGGCCAAAAAATCAGGTAAATCTAAAGCTCAAGTGGACCCACCATAGAAAGCAACGGGGATTGAATACTTACTGTTGAAAACTTCTCAGTAATTTCAAATGATGGTGGGCATATCCATTCAATGTACCACCGTATTACCAACAAAGCATGGAATTAATCTTATCCCATGGCAACAGGGGACAATCCCTGCCATGGGTAATAATTATGTTTTTTGAATCCCATCCCGTCTAATACCACCGCCCAAACACGCCCCAAAGAAATGGCGGAAACCCACTCTTGAATGGCCGATTCTTCTAATTTGGAGAGTTTTTTGTTCTTTTTGTTGATTTCTTTGTTAAATTCGAACTTATCTGGATGGAAAACCTAAAATCTAGATTCTTTTGGAAAAAGGGTTGCAAACGAATGAAAAATGAAAATGCCCATTTCCTCTTCACATTTAAAGAACACCAAATCAGGCAGGTTGCAAATTGCATGACTTGGTATGTATTGGGTGAGTCGCTCTGAGTCGGGAACGAGTAAGGTCGATTTTCACTAGGTTTTGGTGTAAGGGGCATGCTCTAGTCGTACCATTCCCTCTGTAATCTTACGGTGGTAATGGGCAGATGTGGGGGCCCTATTATAATGTATTCATGGAATCCAACCCATCCATAAGATGCTTCACTTCAGAAAATCCTTGGAGCCTAAGAATTAGTCCAATCCAAAATTCAGATGGGCCACAACACAGGGAACATATTGAGAGGGAACACCCACCTTTTTTTTTTTTTTTGGTGTGAGAGGTTCATTGTCTTGTGTATATATGATTAAGGCCATTCGTCCCTTATCAAGTCCGAATTAAGGTTCAAGCCAAATTTCAAGCTGTTTTGCAACTCAGATGGGCCCCTATGAAATTCAATAATGGGCGTTCTCTCCTAGCCCTTTCTGTCCAGTGGCCTGTCTGAGTTTTAAATTGGCATGAATTTGAGGCCTAATGAGGTTTTTTGAGGCAGTGTTTTAAATGGCTTCGGTATGTAACGTATAGCTTATGCTACATATTGTAGCTTAGCCTGAATGCCATGTAACTCATGACAGCTTAAAGTCATGTTACATGCTAATTAGCATATGCCATCTGCTACATAACCTGTTGTGCATTCCACTTCGCTTACACGACAAGTTATTTTCACTAAAACATTAAAATCAACTAATGTTTTCAATGATTTGTTATATGTTTTCATTTAAAAAAAATAAAAATTAGTTAAATCTTTTTGGTGATTTTAGTAAAATAATACAAGTAATAGCATTAAATCAATTGACCCTTCAAAACAAAAAAGGTATTCAATCAGTTAGGATGCTCTTTCTTTACCTTTATACTTAATCTTTGCCTATTTCCTATTATTTTAGGTTGTACTAGGTTGTAGCAGATGTCATTAATTTCATTATTAATCGAACTAATTTTCTGCAAACTCTCATGATATTTGGCGCTAACAAGCACAACCTTACCTAAAAAATCTAGAAGTAGAGTGTAGCTTACGCTGCATGCTATGTAGCTTGAGCTTCACACTTCATGCTTCAGAGGGGTGAATGCTATGCAACATGCTATTCGCTATTTAAAACACTTCTGAGGTGGCGCATCTTATGGATGGTTTGGATTTTGTGAATACATCATGATGCCCCACATCTGCTTGGTAGCATCAGAAGCTTATGGTGGTATCGGTACCAATATAGTGCCCCTTGGTGTAATGCAGTGAAACATGTATCACCCATGGATGACACTATTATGTATCGGGTGATTCATAGTGGTTTTTGATGATCTGTCAAACCATGCTTTATGCTACACATGTATGTTAAATGGAAATGTCTCTCTAGTGTCTTTAATCTGTCCATTCTTTTTGTAGAATGGTGGCACTGGCACACTTGATGATTGGATGGGTCATTTATGATTGGCCTAGGCCAGGCCATACCCGTACATTGGGTCTAGATTTCAAGCCCAAGCTCGGTCCTCAGACCGAGTTTAGGGGTCCAGGCCTTGGTCATACACGGTCAATTGCCTGGGCCGGGCCAGGTTGCCTGACCAGTTGCCACCCCTACCCCCATCTAGCTTCCAATTCATTGTGGGGTTAGCGTCCTGTTCATCTAGATTTTCCAGTTATTTTAATGGAATAACTAAGGCCTTGATTTTTTTCCTTTGACTTGGTATTTCCATCCTTATCCTCAGAAAAGAATGCATCATTTCCTTCCTAGTATGAGGTTTAAAATCTCGCAACTTGGGTTTAGCGCCAGTCATATATATTTGGTCAGGAACTAAGCACTGAGTCCCTCAAACTAGCTTTTTTTTTTTTTTTTTGTTTTTTTGTTTTTTTGATCATTGACTTAATTGTTTTTTCATGTGAGTTAGAACAATGGGCTAATCTGGTTTGCGGTCTGAAAAATGGGGTGTTGGTGAAGAAATGGTCCAGGGATATGGTGTTTGCAATTTGGAGATTGATGAAAAGGTGTTGACCCCAACCCCCTTTCTCCCTTGTTTGCATGGTGTGATGATCTAAAAGAAGGCTTAGGGACGTATGGGTCTCCTTTAACGGAATCCTCATGCATGCCCGGAGAGTGTATACTTTCCATCGGCTGTGTATGGCCATTGGTTATGTTCCTTATATGAGGATACTCCTCTCACAGGCTGTCAGGTTGAGGTCGTTCGACCCTGAAATGATACACAGTTATCTCTTGTTCATATGCCCTTTGTTTTTAAAGAGATTTTTCTGGTGCTTGAAACACTTTCAGAGATCTATAGAGGTGACAGGAGCTTGACTGTGAAGGGTGACTTGAAATCTGGTATGATGGAGAATATGACCATCCTTGTCCCAATCTATTCGTTGTGGTCAGGTAGAGGCAAGTGTCATAGGCACTCTAGAGAGAGCTTCTAGGCAGATGGAGGTTGAAGGCAATGACGTGGCTAGTGGCAACCTTCAAGGGCTATTTTCAAGGTTGGGGAGGTCTTGGCATAGACTGAGAGGTACACAGGAAAGGGTGTCAAGGAGAGACTTGTCAACTGCAAGAGATTTTTGTGAACTTGAAGGGTTTTGCAAATAGTTTTTGAAAAGGTAGTGGATACAGGTCGCTCTATGGGAAGTCCATCATTGTGTTTTTTTTTTTTTTGGATTCCAATGATATGTGGCTGATTAATTCAATTCCTTTTTTTTTTTTTTTTGAGATAGTGGTTCCCTCTTCCACAATATATCAAGCTTGTATATTGCCTCACTTGGATACTTTAATAGGTCATGTTAGCCTCCACCAAGTGTCTTTCCGCTCGGCTAAGATGTCTTATTTCCCGATCAACAACAATATGAGATGAACGTCATTGTTTCCCAAGATGGATGACAAGCTTGTTGACTAGTGGAGGCTTCAATTGCTGCTGCTTCACTTATTCAATCTAGGACCCATGGGCATAAAAGAAGGATGCTAGATTGATAACCTTGAGGAGTCATATAGTAGAGATGCCATGGTTGCAAAATCAGGAGATTGTTGCAAGAATGGAAAGATAAGTTAACGATATTGGTTTAAGGGAGATCGTGGTGGATTGGTTAACACCCTCCTGGCTGCTAATCTTGTTCAGGATGTTGTGCACTCGGGGTTTGGTGGATCAGGAACCTGTGACCATTATAGGAATATTCTCTTCCTACTGGCTACCTCCTCCTGTTCGGACTATAGGTCTTGTCAATATATCGCCCCCTTGACACATTTGGACTTGGTGGAAGCAAAGTGGAGATTTGGCAACCCCCCCAAATTCTATACAAAAGAGCTCACCAGTTGCTGTCGACCACTGGAATGTGGGAGGTACAATCAAGGAATCTCTTCAATTCAGTGCAAAATTAGGTCTCCCTTACAAGGAGCCTTAAGGAATTTATTATTATTATTATTATTATTTAATGTTTCTGGAGGATCATGATAGAAAGTCAATAGTTTGTAAGAATAGGGTGAAGGGCCACAAAGAAAACTATATTCTCTTTTGTTCAGTAAATTTATGTAAAGAATAAGGAGACATCCCGTGATAAAGCTAGGAGATCGGGAAAAACCCTATCCCCAAAATGAAAATATTTCTATCATGGAACATTTGGGGTAAGGGGGCTATGAATATGAAATTGGCTAACAAGGAGTTTGTGAAAAAGCACAAAGTAGATATTCTTCTTCCACAAGAAGCAAATGTGGAGTAGATTTTTGATCTTGTGATCCAGGAGATATTGTCAATGATTCTGGCTGAATTGTCCATTTTTCCATTGGGAGGGAGATTGTGATGTTCCCTTATTGTGTAGAATCCTAATGTGGTGCAAATTTGATGAGCAAATATGGGAATTCTCTATCTTGAACCAGTTCATCTCAATAGAAGATGACTTCTGTTTGTCTGTCAAATTTGTATCGTCCAACTGATTTTGCAAATAAATTTGGATGTGTCGCTGAAATGGGGATGTTGAGATGGATGAGTGCGAAGACGAGGAAGGATAGAATTAGATATGATTGCATTTGACGGAACTTAGGAGTAGCACCAATAGGTAATAAGATGAGGGAAAGTAGACTTTAGATGGTTTGGTCATGTGCAACGGAGACCAAGAATTGCAATGGTTAGGAGTGAGTTATTGCAAGTTGAAGGCTCTAAAAGGGCAAGTGGAAGGCTCACAATGACATGGGTGGGGGTAGTAAAAAAAGGCTTGATGACCTATGGTCCAACTGAAGTTATGGCCTTAATAGAGTGGAATGGCGGAAATGGATTCATGTAGCCGACTCCAATTAGTTGGGATCAATGTTTAGGGTATATCATTACATGTATTGATGACTGGGGATACAGAAACATGTATCGGTATTGCGGATACTCAAAAAAATATTACCGTCTTAGGGAAACATTAGGGAACTGTTGGGAAAAAGGTGGTATTTTTTTGTGAAACTAAAGGGGGATATTAAAAGAGACGTTTACACATGTAGGAATCAAAATATTGCAAAGAACAACTAGTGTGTGTGAGTGATCGAGGGTTCAAACCCTAGTAGTGTTACCATTGAAAAAAATATTGCAATGAACAACTATATATAATAAGTTTCCATTTTATAGGGGGGTCCTAACCATTTGTTGTCGAAAAAATCAGTATAAAATAAATATAATAAAATTTACTCATTAGTATATAAAATTTTCACACTATTAACAGTGAAAAACACATTTTGCAATATAAAAATGGAAAAATTAGGATTGGACCATTTCCCCCATTTTCACTTGAATATTAATTTTTTCACCACAAATCCATGTCAATGCATGAGAATCATGCATAGACATGGATTTCCATTGTAATCATGCTAACATTTGAGAAAAAGAAGTTTCTATGGATTTTTGTCACTTCTTTTCGAGTTGGAGACTTCTCCCCAAATCCAAACTTTGATTCAATGAAAACCAAGAGTGATAGAAATCACATATGGAACAAAGTTCTGGAAAAAAAAACAAACAACCAGAGTTCTTTTCTGGTTGGGTTTTTGGAAAATTTCTCAATTTTCTGTAAATTCCGCCTATTTACAGATATTTTCCTAGTATCGGGGATATTATCGATGGTATCTCCGATGCCAGGGAGCTTTTATAAGGGATTCTTCTCAAATTATCCCTAATATTAAGAATATTGCTAAATGTCGTCTATATTATACAAAATATGGTGATATTTGGAAAATTTTGAATTTCCAACAGTTTTGGTAGTGCTGACCTAGTGGTACTGATAATATCACCGATATTTGGAACACAGTTTGTTATAAGGTTTAGATGATGATGATGTACTGATTTTGTAGGGAGAATATTTGGTCGGAGTAGAACAATATCTTAGCTGCTTGAGATGCGGTGCAGTGTTTGGGAGTTTTCCTTTGAAAAATTGGTGGAAGTTGATGAGGGAACAACCAAATTTAGAGAACAAAGTCTCGAATTGGGTGTATACCTTCTTAGGAATCAAATTATAAATTCATGCCACCAAATTGATAACTAAGCCACAACAATGGGATAAAACAAACATGCTATGATAAATTGAGTAACAACTTGTATGATCTGGAGCAACACCTGCTAAGAGGAGCAACTAAAGTAAACCTCAAAATATAATTCAAAAATCGATCACCAATTCGTCCACAAAGGCTCATATGTTTGGCATTATGTATGCCAAACACCAAGTAACCATATTGGTTAATTATACTAAAACTGAAGGTAAAATCCTATTGGATCTCATAAGCATAGCCCCAAACTCCATATAAAGAAACAAATAAAAAGTAGTAAAGTCTAAACCAATTCTATCACTATAAACCATTTGTGTGGCCTTTTTGAATAATGTGTGGATTTTTGGGGCTATGCGATAGGCCCAAGTCTCTTTAATCATTAAAGTTCTTGCATAAAGACTTCATATGTGATACAATGTGTTTGTACCCAGGTGCTCAACTATAGTGGAATCATTACCACCAAAGCCTACTTATTCCTCAAATCATGGCACTGAACCTGATTTACAAAAGATGCGCATCTTAATTGGTGCACCACTTACACGGCCCCCGAAGCATCAGATAGTGGCAGATACTTTCATGACTGGCTTTCCATCCCCTGATTCAGAGAGTGTCAATCCCAGCCGGAAATATACAGTAGGTTCTTTATGTGAAGGGGAAGTCATTGGTGCCAATGGTTTGGGTGATTTCTTCATATACTGTACCAGTGATTTTATCACTTCTTCAAAGGATGTTTGTGTCAGAACTCGTAGGGTGCGGTTTGTTGGTCTTGAGGTATTTATTTGTGATTAAAAATTTATTTGATTCATTTATCAAGGCTATATTTGAATGCAATGAGAGCAATGCTGGTTTATGTTTTGATCGTCGTAGGGTGCTGGTAAGACATCTCTATTTAATGCAATATTGGGTCAGGGTAGACAAACAACTGCTGTCAATCTTGAGAATGTGCTTCCAGATATGGATACTCAAGAAGGAGTGGCTGGTGGATTGTGCTATTTGGATTCCGCAGGAATTAACTTGCAGGTTCTTTTCTTTCTCAATTGCACTATCATCTTTTCTACTGCTCTTCAGATGCTCGATGTTGGTGCTTGCCGTTATTATATTTGTCTTTTTAATTATCAGCAAGCTCCATTCGTTTTGTCTTTTGAATTGAAATTCTGAGAAATTATCTAAAAGGTTTCCAGTCAGCTTTAAATCTTGATGGAGGCTGATAAAAATACCAATTTTTAATGTAATAGCAGGAAACTTCACTATTGAATCGCTTAGCAGAATTCTTTGATCCTATCAACTGCTTAAACTACTGTAGTTTGAGAGCTATGGATCTGGTGATGCTGGAAATGTTGGACCATAAATCTTTCTTGTATCAGGATATGATACAGAGTAAGTTTCAGGAAAAAAAAAGTGATACAGAGATTTCTGTTGTTCTCTCCAGCAATTGCAGCTTTCTTTGTGGTCAAAGTGGAACCTTATTTGTGCAACAAGTCTTCAATATGACTTTATAAGGCTTAAAGTCAGGATTCATACTGTTGTACTCCATCCTGGAATTTTAGATGGATGGAAGTGTGTAAGATTGCGCTCCAAATTTATTTATTTTGAGAGATGAAATAAACTTTATCAAGGCTGCAGTCAAAAAAAGAAAACAAAAACAAAAGAAAAGAAAAAAAAAAAAAACTATACAAACCCCACCCTTCACCCAATCCACAAAAGACACAAGGCCAACTCCATAAAGAAGCTTAAAAAACCACCCGAAAGTACTATATGTGCCTCGAGGAAACCCGCTTAGAAATACAATGAAAGAACCACAAAGAACACTCGTGGCCGGATGCTTCTCGTTTCTAAAGGTCTGGTTATTTCTTTTGAACCAAAACGATCAAAGAAATGCCAACAATGTAATCCTCCATTTTCGGGTACCCAACTAACCCCCACCTTCCCCATGTCAGGCTCTAAATAAAAGGCTCCATAGAACCTGGCATAACCCAGTGAATATTCGCCTTGCTGAAAATACCAGACTAGACAATCCCTGTGAAATCACAGTGGATGAATATATATATATATATATATATATATATATTATATATATAAGGTTTGCAGTTAATTCCAGGTTGTTAGGTTCATAAATCCATCAGACAGCCTGATATGGCATTCTCACCAAAGAGTGGACCGTTACAACCACCATAAACATCTTCCAATTATAAATGAATGCATATTTGGAATACTTAGAATATTATGGATTTAATCTATATTTTTTCATATTTTTTTGGCAAATTTTTTTTTTTTTTTTTTCACCGTTATGGGCTGTTACGCTCCCGTATCGCCCGATGCGGGCCGTATCCGTATAGGTAACGGTGGGCACCGTTACGCCCACCAATACCTATACCGAACACCTTGACTACCGTACACAATCCTAAGGCGTCACACCCTACCTAGTATCCCAAACTTAATACATCCATAGAAATAAGATTCCCAGTGGATGGAACTTGGAAAAATTCCTTTACACACTCAAATATAGATCATTGTACTCATACAATAGCCATAGGCCCTTATTATAGACTGTGTACACAACTTCCTTTTATGACGCAAACACCTGTCCTTGCTTGAATACAAATCTGAACTTGCTAAGTTAGTATAAAGAAGCAATAATAGAAGACTCCAAAAGCTACTATATCTCTAACCTAAAGACACAGACCTATGGGATGCTATCTACACGCGTGACTAGGTGGGGCTCACTTTGGGTCTCACCATTACAGGAGAGTTTGCTTTCATGAGCTCAATGTGAGTTGCTCGTTACAAGTGACTCATGTAGGCAACCACTGGCGATGAGTGAACTCAGTCTAGACAAGAGACTTGGTTGAGTCTCTAAACCTTTATGCTTCACAAATAAGGTGGGTCATTGATGTGCACACGTGGTTGCATGAATGTGCGCTGGAAGGTGCAGCCCATTCACTAATATGGTGCTAAAACAAACAAGGAATGGAAACCCTTTAAGAAGTAAAACAGTCCTGAAATTATCCCATTTGGAAACCAACACCAGGTTTTGCTTTGAAGAGCTTAACATATAAATAATGACCATGGCTGATTAGTTGCAGAACACTGATGTAACAGCGTTGCTAACACAAGTACTTGGCAATCTTTTTTTCTTTTCTTTTCTTTTCTTCTTCTTCTTTTCTTTCTTTTTCTTCTTCTTTTTTATTATTTATTTATTTATTTTTGGTAAATGAAGGAAGCTTTTGTATGTCATACCTTGCAACATCTATGTTATTCACTGTTCTAAAGAACATTGATTATTAGAGATGATAATAATGGATCAAACATGTGTGTGCGTGTGCGTGTGAATTGCCATGTGTTTTTATATATTTGTTGCCTGATATGAACTCTTTCATCATATTACCATGGGCCAAATTAACCCAAGGGAAAGTTAGATGTAGGTGACGATTTGGTATATGCTAGAGCATAGGTTTGGAATGTAGGTCTCATAATGGGTTAAATTCTGAACTTTAGAGGGCTGTTTGTATACATGGATAACTGGTTAAGTTAAAAAAAGTAATCGGTCATCACCTAATTAACCATGTTTGGTTGCAAAATGAGAATTCGAAAAGTTTTTGTATTGGTTGATGTTTAACAAAACAAAGGCCCAAACTTGGGTTATTTCTTTAATCCCCACATAGTATTTTTTAACCACTCTCTCTCCCACCCTAAACCCATACACTGCCACCACCATTCATGCTTTCTAAATCCTGACACCATCGCCACCATTCAAGCAAAGGGAATTGCATGTCAATGACCGGCCTGTGACTGGATTCCGGTATATATATATATATATATATATAATATATATATATATATATATATAATATATATATATATATCAGTGTTTTAAATAGCGGTAGCGTGTTGCGTAGCGTTCAACCCTCCGTAGCGTGTAGCGAAATAGCTTAGCGTGTAGCGTAAGCTACACAATACTTCTATTTTTTAATTATATATATATATATATATATTTATATATATGATAAATAAAAAAAGCAAAATATATAAATTTCACATTCTTCAAAATAAAAATCCCAAAGTTAAGAGCATTAAGTACAATACAAATGTCATATTCCTCAAAATCAACATTTCAAATTCTCAATAATTAGTCTCTAGACTCTAGTGTCTAAACTCTAAAGGTCATCTATATCTAATAGGTCATCATCGTTGTCGTCATCCTCATTCACTTCGTCACCAGGTCTAGGCCTTTCATCATCAGCATCAACATCTACATCTGCATGTACATCATCCACACCATGAACACTCGTTCCTATATCTCCTTCCTCTCTTATAGGAGTAAGAAATCTTCCCATGGGACCACCTACACATTTAAAAAAAAAAAAAGAAAAAAAAAAAAGAAAAAGAGATTCATTGGTCTTTTACTTTCTTTGTTAAAAATGTTCATGTAACTTAGTCTATAACTATAAACACTTACTTAAAGTAGTTGCCTTCCTTTTCCTTGAGGAAGGTGGGGGACAATCTCCTTCAGAAATATTAGATGTTGAGGGTGCATTGCTGTTAACTGGATCATCAGACTCCGGAATAGTTGTAATGGCACTAATATCAAAGGCCATATTTTGATCTTCAAGCCACGATGGATCAGTTGGGAGAACAGGGCCTTCTTTCTCAGCAATCCATTCATCATCTGATTCAATGTGGTCCACCAATATTGGATCCATTGCTGCCCTTCTCTTCATGCTTCTCTCTCAGTTTCATATTATACATCACATATACTAGAGAGTTGAGTTTTTGTTGCTCTAGCCGATTTCTCTTCTTTGTGTGGATCTGATCATGTGATGTTCTATGTCAGTCAATTATCAAAGACTTGCTAATCTACTAAATAAAAATTAGCCAATTTAGAATATTGAATGGTACAAAAGTCACCTGCTCAAAAGTACTCCAATTTCTCTCACAGCCAGAAGCACTGCATGTGAGGCTTAAAACTCGTACTGCAAACTTCGTAAGCTGTGGAGTTCTATCTCCAAAGCGTTCCCACCAATCAGCTACATAAATTAGTTATAATTTATAAATTAATTAAATACTTTCACCAATTATAAAATATAATTTACATAACAATGAAAATATCAAAATATAAAATTATAAATTACCTGGGGAACGCTTTGTCATGGTTTCGAGTGCAAGGCGAGAGCCAAAATCCCCTCTTCTCTTGTCATATTCATCCAACTGAATATCAGCATCAGCATGCTCTTCACGGGGGATCATCCTATCCATGCACTCAAACAACCCCATTTTATCTCAGGGTGTGTAGAGAACTTATCTGAGTACCGTATTTGAGGATTCAGATAGTACCCGGCTGCATGTAGAGGACGATGAAGCTGAGGAGTCCATCTTTCATCTATTTTGTTCCAAATTGGAACATATCTCTTTTTTACATCATTGCAATTAAATGCAATTTTCTCCTTCGCTGAGTCCATCAATTCATAAATGAACCCCATTGCTGGCCTCTCTTCCGAATCTACTTCTCTTAAAATGCTTACCACTGGCATGGTGCTCTTAACACATAAGGCAACATGAGGCCAAAACTTCGGATCAAACATTATAATAGCCCGTACCTTTATTCCTTCAGGTTTTTTAGCCCAAGAACATGAGCACCATTTTTCCGATGCAAACATGGCTATAAGACCATTCTTTTGCTTGTAAATACTTCGAAGGGTGAGGTATGATGTTGCAAAGCGTGTTACTGCCGGCCCTAGAAGCTCATGGTTATTCGTGAAGCTTCTCATCATGCTCAATACAATTCCATGCCCATAAATAAACTTCGTCACTGTCTTTGCCTTTTCAAGCATTTCAGAATATATTTTCATTTTTCCAATATCCTCCAACATCAGATCTATGCAATGTGCAGCACACGGAGTCCAATATATCCTTTTCCTCTTATCCATCAACTTCTTCCCAGCACTCACATAGCTTGAATGGTTATCTGTGATAACCTGGACCACATTTTCTTCCCCAATTTCTTCCCCAATTTCTTCCACAATTTCATCAAGATATTCGAATAATAAATTCCCATCTTTTATTGAATCTGAAGCATCAATAGACTTGTAAAACATTGTTCCGATCGAAGAATTAATCAAAAAATTAATGATGCTTCTATTCTTTCCATCCGTCCAACCATCAGACATAATTGAACATCCATAAGTTTTCCAGGAAGCTTTGTATGCTTTCATTAAACTATCAGTATTAGCAACCTCCTCTTTTAGTATCCATGTTCTCATCTCATGCATGGATGGTGGCTTCAATCCCGGTCCAAACTTGCCAATAGCCTTACACATTGCTGAAAAGTATGGGCTATTACACAGGTTGAATGACAAAGCATTCCCAAAAAAAAATCTTCCAATCATCCTGCATACTTCTTTTCTTTCTTCCTTCTTCCACCTTGAATTCAATGTGGATTGACGTTGCTCACTACTAACAAATTGATCCATAGGACCTCTTGCTCTTGCCATTGGTTGATTATCAGAAGATCCAGTACCAAGTTGGCTGCCAATGAAAGCATCATTACCCACACTAGCGCTATCACTTGCAGAGCCAGAACCAGAAAGATATGTCGATCCCCCTCTCCCAATATCTCGAAACACCTCATTTCTTTTATTTTTTCCATCATGATATTCCTTTAAAGCCTTTCTACACTCCTCCTTGGTTTCTTCCGTCACTTTTGGGACGGCATTATCCCATTGTGGGTTCCGGCCAAATGATGCTTTAGGCGAGTCACGCCTCCCGTACATCTTTGACCGCAAAATTTGCATAGCACATAATTTCTATGAGATTGTCCAAGTGGATTATCAGCCACATATTTCCATGCAAAATCTTTCTCTCTCTCTTTTTCTTCAAACATTCTTCTCTCTTTAGTTCACTACTTGACCAAAAAAAAAAAAAAAAAAAACACATCACAGATAAATCAGTGAATCACAAAAATAAATATACGCACACCACTTACACTCATACACACACCACAGTGGGCCCACGACCCACCATAGAAAATAATGTAAACCCACCCTTTCACGCACCTCAGTGGGCCCCACGTGGGCCACTCCATAAAAAATAATGCACATCCTACCCCTTCACGCACCTCAGTGGGCCCCACGTGTGCCACACCATAGAAAATAATGCACATCTCACCCCTTCATGCACCTCGGTGGGGCCCACGTGGGCCATACCACAGAAAAAAAAAAAAAAGTATAAAGAACAACAAACCGACTGTAACTAGTATTTTAAAAGGGAAAAAAATGAGGAAAAAATTGAAAATACCAAGTTATTTTCATTGTACATCGAAAAAATTCAAAAAAAAGGAAGGAGCGTACCTGTTTTTGTCTTGAGATGAGGTCGGTTTGCGCCTGGTGGGGAGAGAAGCAGCGTCGGCAGCGTCGGATGGCCTCTCTGAGACGATTTTGGGTCTCCAAATCGATCGGAAGGGAGAGCAGCAGCGTCGGATGGCCTCCAAATCGATCGGAAGGCAGAGCAGCAACGTCGGATGGCCTCCAAATTGATCGGAAGGGAGAGCAGCAGCGTCGGATGGCCTCCAAACCGATCAGAAGGGAGAGTAGCAGCGTCGGATGGCCTCTCTGAGGCGATTTTGGGTCTCCAAAACGATCGGAAGGGAGAGTAGCTGCGTCGGCTGCTGTCGTTTGGGATCGGAATTAGGTTTTTTTATTTTTTTTTACTTAACTTTAAGCTTGTGGTGTGAGTTTACCACTGTTTCCTGCACTGAAAAAACAAAAAAAAAAACTAAACAGGTAGCGTACGCTACCTGCGCTACACGCTACATATCCGTAGCGTATGCTACGACCCCTGTAGCGCACGCTACAGGGGAAAAACGCTATTTCTAGCGCTACGTAGCGATTTTGCTACGCTACCCTATGTAGCGTACGCTACCGCTACGCTACCAACGCTATTTGAAACACTTATATATATATATATATATATATATATATATCTAAAGCAAAGGGGATTTAATGTCAACGACCGGCCTGTGACTAGATTCTGGTGTATCTCCTCTCTCTCTCTCTCTCTCTCTACGTGTGTATGTGCTCGCGGTGCGTGCGTGTGTGTGCCCCATATGACCACCTGGCTCCCAACAACCATATGGGTCAGATTCTCTCCTCCCTCCCTTTCTCTTCTTTCTCAAAATGGTCCCTGATTAACAAACTGTGTTTACCAAACTTGGTTAAAATTTGTATGGTTTGAAACTTAACTGACTATTTTTTGGTTCTGGTCTTTTTCTAACGATTTTAAAATTATTGCTGCATCCAAATTCTGAACAGTGCCTAAAGGTTATTCGATTCAACCCTCCTCAGTTATGGATCTTGTAAAGGGTTAGTTTAGGGTCTTTGTGCAGTATTCTGCCCCATGTACATATATGGGCATTTGGAAAGCGGAATAGTGGAATTTTCAAGAACAATGCTGCACTGTTAATGTGGTAAAGGAGCTATCAAATATTATATCATGTTTTGGGGTCTTCCAGTGAACAAAGTAGGTTTGGATATCAGATCTGAGTAGAAGTTCAGGAGATATGGACAACCCCATTTGGGTGGATGAAACTGAATGTTGGTGGGGGTTCCATGGGAAACATCATCGATACAGACATTGGTAGGGTAGTTAGAGAGAGTTGTGAGATATGACAGGAACATCCCTGGAGTTTGGGTCTATGGAGAGCCCATGCAATGATCATAGAAGCTATTCTTTCTCTAGACCTTGTGGGGAGGTGGCATCAGTCACTACGAATATCTTCACGCTTAGAGAAGGGCTGTGAATCTTCTTTTCATCTTTCTCCTGAACTTGATCATCGAGGGAGATGATCAGATTTCCAGTGGGTTTCGTCTGATAAGCCACGGCTGTGGAGGCATGCTATGTATATTCAATGATCAAGTCTCTTCTGGCCATCCTGGGTCCTGTTTTTTTCCATTTTCCAGGGACATCAACGAAGTGGCTAATGCCTGATAGACTCTCTAAAGAGGAAGTGACAAGAACTTCACTCACCATCAGCTCCTCGGTGTATCCGTTAGTGTTGTTCTTCTCATGCTGTTAATAAATTTTTTGTTGCTATTAAAAAAAGGCGCTTTGAGAAGAGTTTTCTTGGTTCCATCAGGGAATGGAAATTCCACTTATGCTGAATTATTGAGTGTCACTAAGAGGGATTGAATCTCCTTCTCCTCCTCCTCTGGACTCTTTTGATGATCCTCATTAGCTTGAGGACGACCTGAAGACTTCTCTCTTGGGTGAGTGGCAGAAGCCTTGTGCTGTGGAAGCATGCATCAAAATATTAGAGATTAGAGCCATGCATCAAAATATTAGAGATTAACGCCATTAATAATCTTAATCAGGTTAGATGTAGGCATGTACCTAGGGAAGCGAATTCCTAGCAGATGCCTTTGCTAAGGAGGGGGTGTCCAGATTGACACATGCACTTGAAGTTCGCACCCATTGCCTTAATGGATTTCAGTTTCCTCTCTTTCTTTATAAAATTTCTTTGTTGTTTAAAAAATGAGCTCAAGGGCCTGTTTATAAGTGGGAATCCATGATAAAACAAAGGAATCCGTAATCATTATTTCCTAATGTACTCCTAAAAATTTGATTCCATTTTAAGTGGTATGTTTGATTTGCAAGTGGAAATCTCCACTTCATTTCATAGGGGTCTCCTTGGATCTTGTGCTTGAGAATTATAGAAGTGGAGAAGTGTAATGATTATGCCATGGAATCCATTATTTCTTTTGCAAATCAAACAAGAGAAAACATTAATGATTACACTATTCCTTTCCTTTTCCATGGATTCCCACTTATCAAACAGGCCTTAAAGGTTTTATTTTTATTTTGATTGCTATCTTACATTCTTTCATTTTGAAATAAGCTTGACATGATACTTTTGGGATATACTTTGCTGCTTCATTCAGGGTTATTGTCAAAATTCCTTCTGTATCTTTTAATGCATTGTAACTCATAGCTGTTTGCTTTTGTGCTGCAGGAGTTGCATTCAGAAGTCACCCGCTTTAGGGATGAGTTGTGGACGGGGATTCGTGATCTTAGTAGAAAGACGGATTTGATTGTTCTTGTGCATAACTTATCACACAAGATCCCAGTATATCATCAACCAAATGCATCAAAGATACAACCAGCCCTTTCTCTTCTCTTGAATGAGGCCAAAGCACTTGGAATCCCTTGGGTCCTGGCCATAACCAACAAGTTTTCTGTCAGTGCAAATCTGCAAAAGTCGGCTGTTAATGCCGTCGTGCAGGCATACGAAGCGTCTCCCAACATGACCGAGGTTATCAATTCCTGTCCTTATGTCATACCAAGCAGTGCAACTAGTCCTCAAACCTGGGATCCAAATGGTGACATAGATCCCAAAGGGAGGATGGCTGCCCAAAAGCTTCTTCTTGCTCCAATCAACCTTGTCCGGATGCCTTTTCAAAAGAAATCAGTGGTATTGCCTGTTGAAGGTGTAACTTCGCTTTGTCAACTAATACACCATGTTCTACGGAGCCATGAGGAAACTTCCTTTCAGGTAGCAATATTTAGCCTATCTATTGTTTTTTGAATTTTGATTCGCAAGATCAATGCACTTTCTTGATATTGTAATCAAGAAGCATGATGAAAAACACATCACTGACAAGTAAATGGTATTTTAGTATTTTTGTTGGACATCTAATTATTGACAAGCCAAATTGCTGGTAGAAAGACTAAGATGATGATGATGATGAAAATACTTGTAAACATTTTTTTAAGTAAAATATGTGGGGTATGACCGAGCCATATGGCCCATATCTAATACAGGTCCCGTGCCATGTACACATCATCTCATATCTGACAGTGACAGTATTCCTGAGTAATTTGAAGGATCTTGTTATTGTAGTCAATACGTGTTGTTGACTAAATTTAACTTCAAATTTTTTTTTTTTTCAATTAGGTCCTGTTCCTTTTTTTCTTGTGGTTTCCCCTTCTTTGAGCTGATGTGTCTCAAATGCTTGCATGTGATTCACTCAGGAACTTACTTGTGAGAGGCTGCAATTGGAATTGGCAAGAGAACAGGCAATGGTGGCAGATGCAAGACAAGATTCCCAGGGCAAAACAAGCTCCATCACATCTGCGGCTGTTGGTGCATCACTTGGTGCTGGTCTTGGGCTTGTTTTGGCAGTTGTTATGGGTGCAGCATCCGCCTTGAGGAAACCTTGAGAATGTGCAGTCTTGGTTTTCTTTTTGCCTGTTTTGATCGCCCAATGGATGCTGTTTTTCCAGACATAAGAAGTTTGGACCCCTATTCCGTTTACAGAGTTGGATTACTAGTTTTTGTTGGCAGACATGTCTTGAAACTTTTGTAGCAAAGGCCATAGCCTGCAATTCATTTTATTCGTGAAACATCTGTGTAGACGAACACTGGCTGAAATGTCGGATGTTTATTTTTCTACTCTTATTTCCAGGTTCATGGGTGTAAAGGGGCCGTGTATATAAAGATGAGATTATCTGTTGGTATTTGGCAAGATATTCTATCTGTATTAGCAGAATCAGTTGGTTCTTGGTATATTGATCCTTTATCATATCCATTTGTAGAGGACCAAGATATATTTTGTACCTTGTTTATGTTGGCTTTTTTTCCCGATTTCTTTCTAATTTATAAACATTTTTGGTGTTTTCTTTCTTTTCCTCACAATCCACATAACTTCTGTCAGGTAGGTTCCTTTTATCAAGCAGTAAAAGCATGAAAATAGAACAATGATAGCAGAAAGGGTTTGTTTGATTTTTTGTTCTCCATAAAGAACCATAGGAGAAAGGATTGCAATCCTTCCAAAGGCAAACTCTCATTTTGTCTCTAAAGTTTCTAGTTGTAATTCAACTTTAGGATTGCAATCCTAAAGTTTCTTCCATTGATCTCTAAATTTTCTATTTTTAGATTTTTTCTTTTCAATGTTTTCCATTCAAAATTTACCAATAATTTTTGTGTCATTTTACATTTTTTTTTTTCCATTTACTTTAATTTAATTAACGTCCAGTTCATAGATTTATTTTTCTTTTCTTTTCCTTTCCTTTATGAACTCATCTTAATGCAGATGTAAATAGTTCTGAGAATTCAATTAAGTTAATGTCAGTCCACTAACGAGTCTTTAGTTGTTTTAGAGTTTTGACAGGTCTCCGGTTCAAAGGCAAGTCCATTTTTCTAATGCCATGTTTGGTTACGTCTTCCGAGGAGAAAGAAAAGAAAAGGTAATGATTAGGCAATATTTATTTCCACGAGTACTACTGAAATATGGATTCAATTTTTAGGGGTATTGTTTGGATAGCAAATGGAAATCTCATATTTGAGAGACAAGGGTCACCTAGTTTCTTGAGTTAGAGAATCCAAACTATGAAAAAGTGCACTGATTGTGCTGTGGAATCCTTCCTTTTCTTTGCTATCCAAACATCTCAAACTATGACATCAATGAAAAGCCTTTTCAATTTCCATTGATTTCCATAGAATTGGTGATATCCAACTATGCCCCTAAGATTCTCTTAGGGGCCATTTGGATGGGAGTAAATTGAGGTAAATGACATTTGAAGTGTGTTGGATGGAAGTAAATGCATGGAAATGAAATGGGAGTAAATAAGCTTGCAAATGAAATCCTCTCTAAGAGAGAATTTGGAAGTAAATGGAGGTGAAATGCCTTTTTTGAGCTCCTTGGAGAGTTGCACAAGTAAACAGAAGTGCTGCAACGTACATCTCCACCTTACATGTGGCATGCTAATAATACTCCAAAACAATCTAATTATTGGCTACATCACTAAAATCACACCAATATAATGATCCAAACTGTTCAAAGGCTGACCATCTAAATGGTCGGTTTAAAAAAGTTGGCAAGTTGCTTGTTCGTGATCCTTATGGTTGTGGCCCGACCGAGGCTCAAAATTTCCTCTTTTTTGGCTAAAGTATATATTTCAATGCGCTTATTTTAATCATTCTATTAAATATCACATATGTACACTGATTTGAGATACTAAAGTTGATTTGGGATATCATATGTGTTCCCGTGAATATATTGAAAAATTCCAATGCATTCCAATTCCTCCCGTTTACTCTTATCCAAACAGAATATTTGGATTTCAAATGCATTTCATTTACTCCCATCCAAACACTGCTAAGCAAGCCATTTACTCCCTTTATTCATTTAATCCAATTCCATTTCTCATTTATACCTCCATGTACAAGCTTCCAATCGATTGGAAAATTCTGTATTGAAATATGTATGTTCCTAGGTTGTGCCAGTAAGTGACGTACTGAAATATGTACCCTGAAAATCTATAAACGGAGGTCTGGCCTGTTTGTCCAGACAATCTGTGAGTTCTTTCTTAACCTGATTTTAGATTGAAAGTCTAATATAAGACCATTTTTTCTCTTTCGTTGTTGTAGTGAGTAAATAGCAACTTAGAAACAAGGTATAATTGCTGGAATTTCTTGCAATCTTCTCCACATCTTTCTACTCCTGGTTCTCTCGTTGCATCAGATATGACATGAGCATTTGTTCTCATCTATAATTTGCGTTACATCTGCTTCAATCTAGTATAGGTAGGATGTCGTAGGTTTAGAGTTTCATTGGAATTTAGCAGGTTTGATTTGAATTGTCTCTAAACCAGGTCATACTTATCTTGTTTTCACTTTGGATTAGCAATTGGAATATTAGCTTTTATCAAAATTATGTTTGTGGTATTCAGAATTATCGGTACACAGAGAAACCCAACAAGTGAGCTACATGTCTGATTGAAAAAATGCGTTTTGTGGGATTCTGAATTTCCTGTATGCAGGGAAACTCAACAAGTGATACTGAAACGAGTTGTAAACCTGATGCTGCTTTTTCTGGTTGCTTGAGTGATTGAAGGTAAAAGTGCATGGGTCCTTTTGGTCAAGGAGTAGACTGGATCTAGGTGGTGAAGGTCGCTGGATTGCTTTGATAGATCTTAGCCATGCACACATAGGGTGCACCATTTGCTTGCGGTGGAGTGAGTAATGGTCATGGAGAAGAAGCGGTTTCATTTTTGGTGGGGAGTGGATTGAAACCCTACAAGAGATGACTTGTGGTCTAAAAGAATGCCATGCAATTTTCTTTTTAATCTTCTTCTTTTTCTAGAGACGAGACCTGAATCAAGGTGTAGGAAGGAGGAGCCCTGTGGGGCAAGCAGAGTGTGTTTGTGGGGTGTTTCAGTCATTGGATGGAGAATGATTTAATACAAGGGACATGGAAAGGAAGTCTACATCTTCTACAATAGTTAGGATTACGGGTGCTGCTGACTCAAGGAGGGCCTGTTGGAGGTCTAGGTGGTGAAGGTAGCTGGATTGCTTGGATGGTGTGTTTTCAGCTCCTGCTCTAGTTGAAATCACGCATGCCCTTTTTGATACGTAACATTTCTAACAGTCGTTGAGTTAGAGCTTTAGATATATCACACATGCCCAGCTTACCGAAGATATCATGGTGCAATAACCACCAGAGAGAAATAATCAAGTGTTTGGTTGGCCAGTATGGTCTATTTGGTGGTTTCGTTTGCCTTTTCTTAATAAAGTTTCTTATATTAAAATAAAAAAAAAACAACGGTAGATCACACGCACACACAAAGGTGCAGTAACCACCGGTAAATCTATTGTCAGATGATCCTGTCTAATCTTCATCACAATATCCGCTCACATTAAGATGATTATGATAACAACATGCCATTTTTTTGTAGTATACTTTAGATGTCGAAGAATGTAATAATGGCCTTTCAAGTGATGAGCATGAGCATGCCTGAACCGGCTAACCACTAAAGCTGTACATAAACTGAGTTGGCTTCGTTAACTCACTCAAATCGACTCCGTTAAGCTCGGCTCGAAACTGGGTTCAGGCAGAGTCGAGTTGAATTTTTGTGTCCAAGCTGAATATAGCTCGACTCGACTCGAATCAGTCCATAACTCGAACTCGGTTTGGATCGCTCTGACTCGGCTTGCTCGATCAGTTGATATAAATATGAACTTCAAATTTATTTTTTTTTACCCCTTTTCAATTTTCATCTCTCTAAGCTTGAACAAGTGCCCTCAAGCCCTTTTTCTGTCTCTTTGCCCCGTCTGGCCCGAGTCTGACATCCAAGCCATTCCATAAATGTCCTGCTCGCCCCCGTCTGTGCTGTCCTAGCATATGGTCCGAGCTCAACTCATCACTGTCATGCCCGTCCATCCACTAAACAACCGAACCCCTTCACATTTTTCATTGTATTTAGACCGACGTTGTCCATGACAGCCCGGCCAGCCGCTGTCCATGGCACATCGGTTGGGCTGACTTGGTGCCAAAAAATGTTAACATATATATATATATATATATGGAAAAGGTACAATGCGCTCGAGCTGACAATAAGCTCCCATGTGGTCGAGCTGTGGGCTCCACTGTGATGCGTGTCGACCATCAACACCGTGCATTTGATGGGTTCCCTTTAAATTATGGGATATGCCAAAAATCAGCCGTATACAGAACTCAGGTGGGCCATACCATCTAAAATTATGTGAAGACACCGTTAAAACATATAAAAGCACTTGGTGGGGCTCACCTGAGTTTTGCAAGCGCCTGAAACTTGCTCTGAACCCTCATTCAAGTGGGACACACATAATGGATGGGCTGGATTTGCAAACCACATATCGGTGGGCCCTCAAAAATGGTTATGAATGTTTTAATAGTGTACGACACCTCTCCACTTCTGTATGTGGTGTGGCCCACAAAAGTCACAGATTGACTTGATTTTAGGACCGAGGCCCACGATGGAATGGTGCATCTGACTGATGGGGTAGATGTTCGAAACGCATCACGGTGGGGCCTACACAGCTCGACCTCATGCGACGGACTGGTGAGGTCTAGCGCATAGTACCTTCCCCCCTCCACACACACACACACACACACACACACACACACACACACACACACATATATATATATATATATATATATATATATATATATATATATATATATAACACGCTCGACCTCATGAAACCCCCTGGTTCCAATATTTACCTTGAACCGAAACTTCGGTGGGCCATGAAAAATGCAAACATTTTCTTCCCTTGATTTGAATTTCTCTTTGCTATGGCCCACCAGAATATTAGATCAAGGTAAAAATTCACTCTCTAAGGTTTTATAGGATTCGGCATCTTATGGACCGTTCGGATTCAACATCCATGACACGTGTGTAAAGGTGCGCATGTGCGTAGGTAAGCATGCCTCTATATATATATATATATTAAATATTTTAAAAAATATGTATTATATATTAATTATTAAATAAAAATCATGAACCCCATATATTATACGTAACTCAAACTCGGTTCGAAAGCTTGAGCTTGAACTTGGCCCAAGTTATCCCAAGCTGTTGACCAAACTGGTCAAGTCGAAAAGTCAGGCTGGGGAATCAAGTCGAACTGAGTTGGAGATAACCCCTGGCTGCTTGGCCGAGCCAAGCCGGGCTGTTCCAAGCTGGACTCGGTTCGACCCGTGTACTGCTCTATGCAACTACAATTAGACTGTGTAAGAAATACGAACTAGTGATAATTGACCAGTTTACACGTGGCCATGAACTGCCTAACCACACTTTGACTGTACCTTCACAGCCAAGTACTTCTCTTCTCGTCTCATGAAGATAATGGTCAACTTATAATGAGGATTCTGCAGATTTGCCATATGACATGCCTGCTTGAGTAAGACAAAGGAATCTGCTGCTTTGATTTGGCAACTTAATCACCGTTGTTTGTCGTCATCCTCATCTAAGCATTATCCAAATTGTCTGGAGTTGGCTACATGTATACTTTTCTACCATTCCACTCTATCAGGTCAAAACTATTTGGTGACTTGAATCTTAGGAGAATATCTTAAAAGTACAAGATACTTGGTATCAAACTTCTCAGATCTGACTTGACAATTGCATTACTACTCGTGAGTACATCGTCATCTACATACAATGATGACACCTTGTCTTATTTTATTTTTTAAACTTTTTAACAAATACAAACTGATCTAATGTATTTGACTAAAACCCAAACTAAAGGGTCATTGCTCATCTCTACTAATAAGAGCTCGAGGCTATAATTTTATTACTTAATATTTTAGAAACTAACAAAAACAGCTTTGAAAAAATAAATGATAGAGATGTCACTTTTTTCTTAAGAGCTTATTCGGCTTAAGCAGTCATACATTGTTTTGCTAAACTGGGGACAAGTTTGTCCTTAAACTTTTTGATTTCTATTTTGCCTTCTTTCTTCTCTTTGCAATTTCTTTTAGGTGGACCCACATGATGAATGGTCCACATCAAGGTGGGTCACATAAGGCATGGTTCACATCAAAGGTAGGCTCCTGATGGATGACCCACATCAAAGTTTGCCCCACATGACAGACGATCCATATCAAGCAGGCTCCACCTGATGGATGGTCCACATCAATGGTGGGACCCACATAATGGATGGTGAACATTAAAGATGTGACCAAATGATTGAAGGTTGACATAAGGGTGGGCCCACATGATGGACGACCCATATTGAAGGTTGGGCTCCACATGATGATTGATCCACATCAAGGTAGGCCCACATAATGCGTGGTTCATATCAAAGGTGGGTCCCACATGATGGATGACCCATATCAAAATATTGCCCCTCATGGACTGTCCACATCAAGTGGGTCCCACATGATGGACAGTTGATAGCAGAGGTGGCAAGTACATGATGGATGGTGGACATCAAAGGTGGGTGACGTAGGGAAGGACGTGAAGTTGAGCACCGTCTTCCTCAAGGGAATAACTGTTCCGAATCTACGGAATTTATCTGGACTTCTCACAGAGAGTTCTCGAATCCACGAGAAAGAAAGCAAGCAAAATAGAAAATAAATTCTATAAAATTCAAAATTGATTGATGAATGAAATAAACGAGTTCACAACCTTTTAAATAGGGATACCAAGCAATGGAAGAGAAATAAGAAGCAAACTACAACTAAAACTCCTAGAATTCGCAACTTACTATAAATAATAAACTTACTATTTATAAACGGTCGTGATGTCTACTAGTGTGCAAGGTTTTCAGCCAAAAATAGTAAGTATCCTATTTAGCCTCACCAAACTGTTCTCCTAATTATTCTAAGCTCTTTTCATGTTGGGCGCAACTCCTAAAGCCCAACGGATGAAGAGTTATAATGAAACTAAAATTTACTATTTATAGTAAAAATGGAATTAAAATGGGGAAACGACCGTTGATCAGGAGGTATTTCATAAATCCGGCTTGCGTAACCCGGCATAGCAGGGTTGGGTGGCTAAAGTAGCTTGTTCTACCCAAAATCATATATTTTATGTCCGGTAACTCATTCCGGATTGCGAAATACACCCGATCTAAGTTCCGATGGTCTGCATCACTTCTGTCGCCGACTGGGCCTTTTTTGATCCATCTTGGCCATGAAGTTATCCGCGACCCGCTCTAGGTCAGTGGGCCTACATTGTGAATAACCCCATATTGAAGGTGGGGCCCCACATGATGAATGGTCCACATCAAGGTGGGCCCACATAATGCACTGTTCACATCAAGGGTGGGCCCCGCCTAACGGATGGGGCACATCGAATTGTGACTAAGCATGATGGACCATCCACATAAAGTGGGCCTCGCTTGATGGAAGTTCACATCAACTGTGGGACCCATGTGATGGATGGTGGGCATTAAAGGTTAGCCTATACGATGACGGTTGACATCAAAGCTAGGCCACATGATGAACGACCCATATTGAAGGTGGGACCCCACATAATGAATAGTCCACATCAAGGTAGGCCCAAATAATGGATGGAGTGGGCCTCACGTGATAGATGACCCACATTAGAGTGTAGCTCCTGGTGATGGATAGTCCACATCAATTGGGCCCCACCCAATGGATGGTCCACATCCAAGGTCTTGCATGATGAATGACCCATATCCAAAGTGGACCAACACGATAGATGATCCACATAGAAGGTGCGCCTTGAAATTGCTCGTATTGGGTCCACGAGCTGTGCATGTGGAAGCTTGGCGGAGCTAAGGAATGAATGGTTATGTCCTGGGAGGGGAGGGAAGGGGGGATTAATAGAACAACTTAAAATTTAGTTATTTAAAAACTTAATTGCCTAATTAGACAAATATGCTAATTAAAATAATTAAGATAATTAATATTAACACTTCCAAGCCAAAGTGGGTCCAATCACATAGACTATAAATGATATTCCAATTCATGCAACTAGTCTATAAACGATAGTGAGCTTGTGTGTGCATTACAGGATAAGTGCCCAACATATAATCTAATTCAAAAATTCAAATGATTTAACTAATTAAATACATAAGCATGAATTAAACATGTACGCAATTCACAATTGCAAACACAAGCATATATAGTGGTTCAGTTTCCCTACTACACTCCTGACGGACACACTTTCCTTGAGTGTATTGGTATTCAATATTAGAGGTTTTCAACAAGTTTACCTCTAACCTTTACAGTCCTACACAAGAACCTAATGTATACTCTCGCTGAAGGCTCCCTTGGAGACTTAGTTAATTTTTTATCGGCTAACCAACAACCTTGGTCCTAGTCTAAGGACCTACGTTTACTTCCGCTGGAGGCTCCCACAGAGGTTAACACGAACGCACCTGTGTTTCGTGAATTCAACACTGCACAAGAGTCTGGGTCCTACACAAGAACCAATCAAGTTTGGGTCACAAACTTTTAATCCAATCCTACACAAGGAAAGAGAGTATTTACTCATACTTGACACTTCTGGATTGAGCAAGGAGTTATGGACGCATGTCATTAACACAACTTGTTATATGGTGAATCGGTCCACTTTTATGCTGATAAACTGCAAGATTCTTGAAGAAATGTGGAGTGGCCATGAGGTAAAATAGTTATGTTTGCGTGTATTTGGTTGTGATGCTTACTCTCGTGTACTGTCAGTTGAGAGAGATAAGCTATACTAAAGGGCTAAAAAGTGTATTTTTGTGGGTTATGATGATGGTATGAAATGGTACAGGCTGTACGACCGGGTCACACAAAATATTATAATTAGTCAATATGTCAAGTTTGATGAAGATTTCTTGTTTCGCAAAGACGAATGCGAGGAACTAGAAAAATCATCAGTCATTGATGTTGAGGTGACAAAGTTGATACACGGGTAGAGCCTGAGTCGCACGCATAGGTACATGAGCAGGTAGAGCAGACACCTCTCAGAAGAAATCTATCGAGAGACCACAAATTGTGTAACACCCTGATTCTCAAAACTCGAGTATGATCGCCCGAGTACGAGAACCCGAGGGTTACGTCATGAAATGAAACTATCATTCATCTAACTATCGACACAATTCATAGTAACAAGGTATAACCATAGTATAAACTAACCCAAGGAATTCAACATGCGCGAATGAAAGTATAAAGTAAAGCAAGTAACACTAGATCCGTCAGCAGGGGATTTTTAATTACAAATCTCAAAGCACGCCACAACTAAAATAATGTCTGAAGGCATAAAATGAAAGCAGTAAATCTTAAGTGCTTAATGGAACTCCCGTGGCTCGGCTACATCATCATACTGGCCCTCCTCTCCGTACTCCTCTTCTGCTACGCCAGGAGTGTCACCGTGGACACCATTTTCCTTGGTCAAACCCGCGTCTATTTGGTGCAACCGCACTATGGGGTGAGTGAAAACTCAGTGGAAATTTTCTTCATATATTCAACCATAACACATCAATCCAAAATAGATTAACAATTCTAATTCATATGGCAATACACTACATATGCATTTACATGAATGTATGCATGTTCAAGTCACAGATCTAGGTATGCAATCCAGCTGTCAAAATAAAAGACCATCCGTGATAGGTTGACTACCTGAAAAGGCCATGAAGGTGAGTGCGCCCAAGGACGACTTCCTGAAAAAATACTCGGGGTACGCCCGAGGAGGTATAAAATTCTGGAAAAGCCTTATGTAAAGAAAGAGCGGCCCAAAGTGTACAAATACACATATTTGATGGTTGGACTTACGATATAGAACCTTGGACAACCCAACAAGATGTGACTTACGATGAACACTCGGAAAAACTCACATGTCATGCGTGGATGTTATGAACCATGACACATATATATTCATTTCCTTGCTAGAATAGGAATGACTTTCAACTTTCTAATAGGAAATATCCAACTATGCATTCCACATGGATTTTCCATAATTTCTTTACATTCACAGAAGGGCTCAGCAAGTATTGTCATTCTTCATACTATTCACGATATATAATGAAATAAGAGTTTGTAAAGCTCAAGTCAGTTTCATTAGAGATATGTTCATGATGTAAAGATAATAAGAGGAACTTGTTCTCATAATAAAATAGCAATAATTATGTAAGATGGAATCCCAATCATTCCTTTGTACACTATATGTAAATATATTCTCATTTGCCATATCTTAAGGACTATTTACATGGTAGTGTTAACTAATTTAGGGGATATAGAGAGTCATGAAGGAATTATTATACAATTCACTAATAGTATAATATGGAGGCTTTCTTCCCTCAACATGTCTAACAAAGATATATTCATAGGCAATTAATTATCAATGTGACATAGAGTTTATAAGACAATACATTATAAGTATAATTATAAGGAAGTATGACATTTAAACAATTACTTCAAGAAGGTCAACATAACTAGGAGTTAATAATTTCTTACAAATTCCACACATTAGATATTTAATCCACATGAAAATTTATGAAAGGAAGAAGCTATGTGGGATGCTCCTCACCTTGATGTGTTCACCCTGTAATGTTCTGGTTTGGACTGATTGAAGGATGGAGTGTGTTCTACGTAACTTAGTTGTAAGCAACTCCTGTAGGAGGTATCATTAGTTCTAATGAGTCGTAATCGAGTTAACTCGGTCGAGGTCATCAACCAATAACTAGTTGGCTTGTTTCAATGGTTTTGATAGTCACCAGGTCAGATCATGGGTCCATTGGACCCAATGCCTCTCAAGATTACTTGTGACCGGTTGGAGTTAGCTTGGCTCAGTTGGGAAACTGACCGAGTCAGCTCGACTCTGACTATTGAGTTGACTCGGTGGGGTCAAAATGGTCAGTTCAGCCCCAAACCGGGCAGATCTGAGATACCCTTAGCTGGCTCCAGGTTCAGCTAGGCGAGTTGCTCGCCAGACCTAACTGAATCGAGCCCTCTAGTCATAAAACGGCCCTGAGTCACTGACTCAGGGGCGATTTGACTAAGCCGAGTTTTCTTCTGGCTAATAACAGGCAATCAGGTGAACATATCTGTGATCGGTTTGCTATGCTGGACCTTGTGCAAGGAAGACCGATCACAACTGAGAACTTACCTCAGGGTTTTGCATTCCAAACATTGATCAGTGACACTCAACACATGACTGAGTTGAGCCGATTGTGAATAGAGTCAGTCGGGTGAGCAAAATCTATTAATATAGAAGGAAGATGGGTATGGTTACCTGACCAGGGATGGTGTTTGGACGTTGACAGAGAATTTGGGACGACTGACACCACAGCAGCTGAAGTAGTGGGACGGTGGTTGGAAGGTGAACTCAGCAGGCTCGGTACGAGTTGAAACAGTTGCTGAAAATGGGTTCCAGCAACCACTCCTTCTTAGATCTCACCCACAATCCCAACCTCCCTTCTTTCTATTCTCCCACCTCACTCACAGCCTTCTCACAGAACCGAACGACTCAGCTGAGTCGAGTTGCTATCGAACCAGCAACCCGCTCAAGCGGCTCTCCCTTACTCTCTCCATTTTTCTCTCTCTTTCTTTTCTCCTTCTTACCTTGGAATTCGCCCTAATTCCCGGCCCTTTTATAGCCACTCAGTTTTTGGAAACGTTTGTAGTTAATAACAGGCATTAGCATGATGGTTAACGCAAGCAACTGAGAATGGCTCACCGTTCGGATCGCCCAATGGATGTGATCATCAGCATGAGCCCACACAGTTTTCCTTGATGGCCTTTAGATGGTTTGGGCCGCACAATGGATGTCTCAGATGGGTGAATGGGTCACTCTTGCAGAAGTTGGGTTTCACAGCTGGTTTGAGGAAGATGAGGTGTAAAAAATGGCAGGTCACGAACAGGTGGCTTATCTTCGGATCAGGGCCATTTGGACGGTCCTGATAAGGCTTAAATATAGTGTGGGGTCCATTTCACGGTGAAGAATGGCCGTTGATTAGTACATTTGTTAAGTTGAACTTCGGTTCTAGCTCCCGCTGCGTCTCGCCCAAAATCTCGGGAATATCTCGGTTAGCTACGAGATACAAAGCAACCCTAATCTCAACGCCCTGGATTTGCTCGGTCGAAGCTTCCAGAGGGCGAGAGACCACTGAGATTAATCGTTGCCAAGAGTTGAAGGTTTTTCTTTCGCTTTTTGCTATGTAGGTAGCCAAAACGGGAAATGGTAGGGGTGATGAGGCCGCAACAGAGTGCTTGGCTACTGCCCGACGCACCCCAACGACTAAGATTGTCAGCTCATCAACGGATGTGGAGTTTTCCTCCTCGTCAGCATCTTCATTGTGCATTGCAGGAACGGTAACTGATATAGGTGGTATAGGTCAATTTCAATTGTAACACGCTACATGGCTAGGGTCGGTTGGGCCCTATCAATCAGATGGATGGTGTGGATTTGGCTTCTGCATTCGGGAATTGTCCGTTTGCGCTGACGTTGGGCGGGAGGAGATTTTAAATTTCCTACAGAAATTTCGGAATTCAACGGGTCAAAGCGCCTTTGACCCAATGACTCAATCCTATGCATGACGAGAGGACATTTTTGGCGTGCACGCATGACCCAGATGTGTGGTCCACGTCGTGATCCGGTTTGATCCACACCGTTCATAAGCTTTAGATGGTTCCTTAATAGTTATAAGCTAGAAGTTGGTAGGTTTAAATGGTTAAATGTTTAGTTTTTTAAGGGTTTAATATTCTTGCAATAGTAGATTATCGTTGGTCCTGATTATTCGGGGATAAATCCCGAGTTGTCCATTTATTTTTACAGAGTTACGAATTTCGCTGGACTGAGGTTCAGTCTGCTTCCGCACATGTAAGTATCTAAACTAAGAGTTTTAGGGTCTACAATTCTAGCTGGATGATTAGTTTTTGCTTAAATGTGTTTGTCAGTATTACGGGGTGTTCAAAGCCAGGCAGTTACCTTTAGTTAGTCCTAAGTGAGGTGGTTTATTGGTTGGAGTGTTAGTTTCAAGAGTGGGACAGTTCGTCATATTTGAATTGAAATTTTATGTAAAGAAAGAATTTGTTTTAGGGTCGTTACAAATTGCTAGTCAGATTTAGAAATGACTCAAATGTTACATTTGTCCTTATTATGGATGAGGAGGATACATTTACTTTCTAGGAAGCATTAAATGGTTCTAAAGCTGAGAAGTGGATAACGACCATGCATGATGAGATACATTCCTTACGTAAGAATAGAACATGGGAGTTGGTGGAGCTTCTACTGAGGTGCAAACCGATCGACTTTAAGTGAATTTACAAGAAGAAGTAGGATAGATACAAGACAAGATTGGTCACGAAATGATATGCACGGAAGGAGGGTATCGACTTCAGTGAGATTTTCGGGCATGTAGTTAAGCAGGTATTTATCATATTTGTATTAACACTAGTCGCCCGATACAACCTGGAATTGGAACATATAGATGTAAAGATTGTTTTTCTACATGAGGAGTTAGGGGAGTGGATTTACATGAAGCAATCAAAAGAGTTCGAAGTGAAAGGGGTTGAGAATAAATCTTACAGGTTTAGGAGGTCATTATACAGCCTGAAATGATCGCCTCGAAAATGTTACAAAAGGTTCCATACTTTTATGTTGGGTCAACAATTTACCAGAGGTGAATATGATCATTATATCTATTATAAGACACTGAATGATAGACAGTTCATTATAATGGTATTGTACATAGATGATATGCTTATTACCATCCATAACATGTTTGAGATCGATATGTTGAAGACTCAATTGTCAGAGACATTCGAAATGAAAAATATAGGGGTTGCAAAGAAGATTCTCAGTATAAATATTCACAAAGATAGATAGAGGGGCTGATTACGGTTATCACAGGCAGAATACCTTGAGAAGGTATTTATAAAGTTTGATATGGACAAGGCGAAATGCTTAACACACCCCATGCTGCTCACTTTAGGCTTTCTTCTGAACAACGTCCTACTACAAATGAAGAAAATAAAGTGATGTATGTCATAGTCTCCACTAGGGCTGAACACGAGCCAAGCTAGCTCGAAAAGCTCACTCAACTTGGCTCGATCTAGCTCGGCTTGACTTGGTTCGAATGACGACTCGAGGCGAGCCAAGCTTCATATGACTCAACTCATTTTGAAAACGAACCGAGTTCAATCATAGTGGATCTTGACTCGAATCGATTCCAAGCTCAAGCTCGAGCTCGGCTCGGCTCGAATATAATATTATATATATATATAATATTATATTTTTAAAGAAAAAAGTTAAAACTTAAACCGTACCCTATCCTTCCATCCATTTCTTACACTTTCCCTTCCTTACCCAACTCGCGCGCGCCCGAGCTCCTCTCTCCCTCTCTTGTGCCTGAGCTCCACAGTTCCCTCATCTCTCTCTCTCTCTCTCTCTCTCTCTCTCTACTTGGCCACTCTCCCAAGCTCGACTCAACGTATGCTCGACTCGTCTCAGCCATACCGCCTGCACTCAACTACTCGCTTGAGCGCTCTCTCTCTCTCAGCAACAACAATAAAGTACCTCTATAGCTCTATCTAATATTGTATGTATTTTATTATTATTATTAATTGAATATTTGATTTAGGAGTTGGGTCGAGTGTGGGTTGCGTTAGTTGGGTCGGGTGGCTAGGTTGAGTTGAGTGTCGATTGGGTCGGGTTACTGGGTTGAGTCGGGTGCGAGTTGGGTGCTGGGTTGAGTCGGGTTAGGAGCAAGCTCAACTCGACTCGATGTAAGCTCGTCTCGACTCGATCCACTAACTCGCCTCGAGCTCGACTCGAAAGGTTTGACAAACAAGCCAAGCTCCAATGGTAAGCTCGAGAAGAGTACGGACGAGTCAAGCCAAGCTTGGCCCACCTTGACTCGACTCGGCTCGATGTACAACCCTAGTCTCCACAAGACCTAATATTTCACATGCAATGGGTGTTGTGAGTAGATACATGGCTAACCCTAACAAACAACATTGGGAGGTAGTGAAATAGTTACCTCAATATATTCAAGGTACAATAACTACGCCTTGACGTTTGAAAACTCTGATGATAAGTTGGTATGCTATGTGGATACCGATTACGAGGTAATATGGATAACATGAGATCAACTTCTGGCTACTCATTTGTGTTAGCGGGTGGAGCGATTAGTTGAATATCGAAGCTTCAGTCTGTAGTGGTTCTTTCCACAATTGAAGCAGAGTATATGACGATGATGGAAGTATTCAAAGAATGTATTTTGGGCTTTAGTAGGAAGCCATACCAGTTAATTGTGACAGTGAAAGCTCGATTAATTCGGTGCACATGCTTACGAAGGTGGTTCTTATAGATAAGTTCAAGTTCTGTACGACTTTTCTAGGTTTGGCTAAGGCTTAAAGAAGACGGAATGTGTACAAGAAGCGATGATGATGGTAGAGCTATGATGGAGGCAACTAGAGATGGACTTGGGTTGTGGTGCATGATACTTGAAGACAATGTGGATTTTTTTATTTTTATTTTTTTATTTGGGTTAGCTTGTTAGTACACCCATTATCAGCTCACACTTCAATGTTAGCCACCCCCACTAGGGAATCGAGACCAAGACCTCAGTGTTGAAGATATTGTGGAGATTGTTGTCAAATGTCTTTAATCTGTCTGTAACGGGGTTTGTTGATGGCATCGACTGACCACTCAATCCGATCGACCATTCCATCAACAGTCCACTCAATCCCATTGATAAAATCTTATTTTTGTCATTTGCTTGCTGGATAATTTTTGGGTACAAATCGATCCGATCGAATATGGCTTTGATCTCATTGATGGGTCGTCGATGACACTAGATCTGATCGAAGCTCTCATCGATTGACTTATGCAGTTTTGTGGAATTGCGGGTTTTATTTCCTAAATCAGTTTTAACTCTATTTAAGGGTTTGTAATCAAGGCTTAGGGATTGAAAAACATGTTTAAAGCTTTTGTGAGCAAATGGAGATCAAAGCTATGATTTTTTGTATGGTTTTCAAGATTTATTTTCAAAACGGTAAATTATTTCATCCCTTATAATATTGTTTATCATAATGGATTTGTTGTCGCTTTGTGCCGTGGTTTTTTTTTTTATGCGAGTATTTTTTCAGGTAAAACCTGTTCTCTATATGCTTGGTTTATTTGATCACTTAGTATTTGATTCTAACTCAAGATTGCTTCTGCGTGTCCCCCAACAGTTATTCAGACATGTTCTATTGTATATGATGATGTCCATGGCAAGAATACTTAAAAAAAAAAAAAAACATTTAATTACCATTCAATCGGTACTTGTGACAAGAGCACTTCAATTTAAAGTGAATTCTTTGTTAGTCTATTGATGGATAGATGAATCAATCACCTAGTCACATATGAAAACACAACCACAAGTGGACTCCATTGCTCAATGAGCCAAACGGCTGATCGCATAGAGGAATTGTAAGACATTCCACCCAAACTAGTACAAGTGGGATCCATGGTCCCACAAATGGATGGTCAAGAAATGAGTCAATGGCCCATCCTTAGCTTAAAATAAGCCCAAGATTGTCTTGGTCAGTAAGGGTGGCAATAGGCTGGGCTAGCGCCAAGCTAACGTTGGCCTAGCCCACCTGGCTCCAACATCTAGCATTCAGGGCTATGGTGGGATAGGCCGAAGTAGGCTGATTTTATTAGTTAAAAGTGAAAATTAAAAGGTGATGTGATGCCACCTAATCCAAATAAAACTATTTGCATGTGAAGGTTCCCATTTCTTTTTGTGAGTGAATAGATTACTATATAGGGAGCTAATGTTACAATCCTTTGCAATTCAATGCAGGCAGAAATTACTGAGTAGACTGAGACCTACTATCTCTATGTCACATTTTGAAATTTTAAGTTGGTTGAAAATTTCTAACCACTGATTTGTGGACACTTGTTTGTTGAATTAGGACAGTTGGATCTTTCCATTTTCAACCGTCCAATAAATGTCCACCAATCATATAGTTAATCAGATAAGTATCATTTTACAGTGGGAAATGGTACATTAGGAGGTTGATATCATGAGAGTTTCCCATGACTTCAAGCTATGTGGGTTCCACTGTGATCTATGTTGGACATCCAAGTGCATTTGGTAGGTCCCCTCTAGGATATGCTAGAGGAATATCCCAAAAATCAATCATACCCAGAACTTAAGTGGGCCATACCATATGAAATTGTGCCTAAATATCTAAAACCACTTTGTGGGGCCCACTTAAGTTTTCCATATGGTTGAAACAACTTAGTGTGACCCCTCATCCAAGTGAGACACACACAATGGATGGGCTGGGTGCTGAACCACATCTCAGTGGGTTCTATAAATGATCATGAAGGTTTCGATGGGTGGGTTTCTACTCTCAACTATTGTCTGTGGTGTGGCCCACCTAAGTCATTGATTGGCTTAATTTTTAGGCTCATGGCCCACCGTGGAAGGGTGCATCTGATTGATGGGGTGGATGTCCAACATAGATCATGGTGGGCCCCATAAAGCTCGACCTCATGAGAAGCTTACTACTATCCTTATACATATCTAAACTAGGGTTTATAAGTTGGGCAATCTAATTTGAATTATTTATACGTTCCAAATATGTGATTCCTAACTAATAGATAAGTAGCTCTACATCATCCGCAATACTCTCATAGAATAGATTACATGCTAAATACACTAGGGCCGAAGGGCTGGGCCAGGCTATTTGTCAATGGCCCAAGTCCAACCTAGCCCAAACACGAGGCCTAGGTTTTTAGTCCAAGCTCAGCCTTTGGGCCATGTTTAAAGATCCCAAACCTTGGAGCTTTAGGGTTGTGTCGTGTTTATTGCCACTCCTACTGGTGAGGATCTTGAAACCTTTGATATTTTGAGGATGTGGTCCATAGGATGTATTTATTTCTAATTTTATCTTTTCTTATCTTGTTACTCATCTATCTCATCTTCGTCGTCTGTACTGAGAACATAGCCTATGATAAAGTGAAATGGCATAATAGAGGCTTAAATGAGCTTTAACGTATGACTTAGTGATAGATGTTTTGCGTTTTACCACTAAAGTTCTGGATTTGAATGCTGACATGGGGTGTGTGAGTAAAAAAAGGCTTAAATGACAATGATGTCAAAGTAAGTGATTAGACTAGTCGTATAGATGAATAATTTGAGAAGTTGAGTAAATTGGCAATATTTTAACTAGAGGTCAAGATGCTAGGTATAGCAATCTTGCCACAGGACAGGGTGGTTAGGATGGTGTCACTATGGCTTACTCTTTCAGGAATAAAAGTCATGAGACAATGATTTTATTTTTTAAAGCTACCTATTTAAGGTAGAATTTACATTCCAACGTCTTTCTAAAAAGGTTTTTAATAAGCTATGCCATTAACTTATCATGATTATCATATACCTTTTGTAGATTTCTCAACCGAAGTTGAGGTAGGCCGTGCAAGAAAGGGGTGGTGGTTTGATGGCTCCACTATGATGTTTATATGAAATGTGTATGACCTCATGTTAGCCCCAGGGACCCAAAATACAATTTCATTTGGTGGACCACATGATTAGAAATAATGTACAGGGCAACCCTAGCTCATTCTAATTTCCATTTGTGTGGCCCACTAAATCCGGATAGATATGATGTTTGGGCATCAAGCCTAAATATTAATGTGTCATCTAATGGTTAGAGTGAATTTCATATAATCATCACATTAAGCTCTATAAAAATTAAAGGTGGACGTCTCTCTCCTATCTCTTTCATTTGGTGTGGCCCATCTGAATTATAGGTTAGCATGATATTTTCCCTGACTTAAACTTAACCAGGATTACACATCTAATGGTTGGATGTCCCATAGTCACCAAGGTGGACCTGTCAAAAACCAAGGGCCGGTGTCCTTAAAATGCCCTTTAAATCTCTATTTTTTAAAGACTTGCATGAGGGATACCAGTACTAGGGCTGCCAACAGGCCGGGCCGGGCCGGGCCGGGCCTGGTGTAGGTCTTGTATTAAATTTTGAACTATTTTGGGTGAGCCGATGCCCGGCACTATTCAATATTATGATTTTTTAGGCCGAACCCAGCCCATTGATACCCCTAGACGCCACCCTTGATTTCCGCACCGTGATGTGCTTGTGAAATAAACTCTTATTAGATGTTTGATGCCACTTTAGTCCCAAGGCTAAAAAATAAAGTTGACCTGTGATTTAGGTGTGCCACACCAAATGAAACAATTGAGAGCAAGACACATCAGTATTGTTTTTTTTTTTTTTCACTGATGGGAGAGAGACATCTACTATTGAACCATTTGAGAGAGAGAGACATTCACTCTTGATTTTTATAGGGCCCATTGTGACTATTATGAAATCCATTCCAACCATTAGATGCCACACAAAAATTTACACATGGAGAAAAAATATCAGGCACATCCATGATTCATGTGGGCCACACCAAGGGGAAAAGTTTGAAAGGTAAGGGTTACCTTGTACACCATTTCTGATCATGTGGTCCACTTGAATCATGGATGGGGCTGATTTTTGGGCCTTGGACCTAACAAGGGGTGACACACCTGATTGTTGGGAGTGGACTTCAAATAAATGTGATGGTGGGGCTCACCCAAGCCGCTAACCCCTTTGATCACAGGCTGTCCCCAACTTCAGTTAAAAGATGTAATGGGAGGTAGTCTAGTGATAATTACTTCTATTAATAGGTAGGGTTGAAAGTCGGGTGGGTTGGGTTGGGTTGGGTTGGGTTGGTGCTCAACCCTAACCCAACCCAAGGTTCCTATACCTTAACCCTAACCCAACTCAACCCAACCCAACCCAACCTCGGGTTGGGAATTCTCAACCCAAGCCCAACCCAAGTGGGCTTGGTGCGGTTGATCAGGTTGGTCGGGTGCATACGTGCTAATATTTTTGTTATTATATTAGTTTATTATATTTTAATATAGGATTTATTTTTTGTATCTATAATTTTATTAATTATATATGTGATTATTCATCATAAAAAACTTCATTTTTTTCTTTAAAAAAATAAGCTAAAATAAAGGACAACTCCTCCTTTAAAAGTCATGTAGCATAGCAAGCAATCTATTTGGGGGAGAGAAATCTGGCATACCTTGTTAGCTTGAGTCCTTAGAAATGACGTGAACAAATGAGACCGGACATTACTAGTGTGTCTTCGACACAAATGATCCACACTCAATTATAATTTATAAGTAACTTATATATTGATTGGGTTCAGGTTGGGTCGGGCAACCCGAGACTTCAACCCGAGTCCAACCCAAGCTTTATCGGGTTAGTGTTTGTATAGCCCAAGCTTGAGATCGGACCCGGTATATCCTACCCGAGCCCATCCCAATGTCGGGTCGGTCACAGGTCGGTCGGGTTGAACCCGCCCAACTTTCAGCCCTATTAATAGGGTACCTTATTGAATATAGTTTTTTGGAAAAGTCATTAGAATGTAAATTACATATTAAGTAGCTTTTTGTAAAGTTCCCTCATCCGATGCTTATTTCCACCTTTGTTCCACTTGATATTAAGTAACTGTTTTTGTTTTCAACCGTCAGTTTAATGGCCGCAGATCAGATATATAGGATTGTGATTTTTGCGGCACAAACCATCCAAGCAAGGGTCCTGCATGTTTGTGGACCCGATAGATACATCACCAATCCACGTTTCCTGTGGAGAGATTGCTCTATCATGTTACGGTTCTTCCTGCTCCACCGTTGAATCTCCCTATCCTGAAAACATCTAAATTCTCGAGCACATCAGTCAAATCTGAACCCTTGAAATAGTGGGACCATCCAAATTTCCATAAAATAGATTTGATTAATATATCATGGCCTCTGAATAATGGACGTTTGTTTGTTCGTTGAATTTGGACCGTCTTTTGGTACCTTTTGTTATTACCGTCCATTAAATGTCCACAATCCACTTTAGGAACATAACTTTTGTTGCACTTTTTGGGCTATAATCCATCTATGGTGGGTCCCATTATTTGGGTGGTTAGATTTTGATGTGCATGCATGCCACGTGTACAGTCTGAGGCTCCACACCATGTAGTTGTGGCGCAATACACGGAAACATATAATTTTCGGTCAAACGCATTTTCCACGCGCCCCTCTCCACGCGCACATTTACACGTAGCAGACGTGCCAACCTGGCAAGTGCACACAACATCTGAACCGTGAATAAAGTGGACCCTACCATTAATACTACATATATGAAAAATCACTCTAATATAAAGCTTTTACGATGAATGTGGCCCATTGGCAGTTCAAACCGTCCGTTCCTTTCATGCAGGAACGGCCCACTGAACGAGTTTACAAGCTTGATTTTTACATATGGTCATCTTCAATCTGCGGACCACCTTATAAGCTGGTCAGGACTCAGATGTCCAACAGACAAGTCAGGTTGGCACGTGTGCTGCGTATGGGGCTAGCAAAAGCTGTTATAATAGTACGGCCCAAAGTCCAAACCGTGTAAAACTCGAGAGATGATGCAGTAGAGCCGGCAGAACAGGAACAAAGGCTCTATAGCAATCTCTCTACAGCCGACGTGGAAGGTGGATGAATATGTGCTAATATTCACAAATCACACGTTCTAGATAATCTCAACCATCATTTATCATCACTTTCCAGCACTTGAATGTAGACTATTAACTAATCTTGTTTGTTACCGTTAATTTAAAATCCACTGTTCAGATGGATAGGATCATCTGATGAATATATAGTTTGAATAATATGCTATCCCCACAACATGAAACTAAATGGACAGTCCCGATTGATTCAAAACCCTGTCATATATTCTGTATCGAGATAGATCTACCATAATCCAGTCCTACATACTATACTGTATTATCTCCCACGGAAGAAATTACCCCATTTCCAACGGCTTTAGCTGACCAAATCCGGCCCCGCCCCACTCTCTCCAGGGAGTGGATCCTCAACCGAAGTTTCTAGAAGTTGACTGTATGCTACTAACGTGCGCATGGTGGGAAGGCCATTGAGGAAGTCAAATTGAAAGGTGTGGCCCACCAACGAGATCACCGATTTCTGGAATATAATCCGTGATAATGATCTTGACCTTTGTGTATCGTAAGTGGAACTGGAGGCTATAGTGGATCACAACCTCCTACACCTCTCCCACACTATTCAAGCAATGGGGGGGAAGTAGGGCCCACTTAATCAAGATGCACTGAGATGCAATGGGATGTATAGATGGGGTTCATGGTTCCATGATCCAGGCTGTTGATCTGATGGGACTGATCAGTTTGGATGGGAGATTTTCCCCATTGATCAGTGGATTATAGATGGACGGTTAGGAATAAATCTCAGCAATGGGGCTAGGAATATAAAAAAGCCAAAGAGTTTTTGACTAAAATCCCATATTCTAGAATGTTAGTGCGTCATCCAACATGTATAGTGGGTCCCACTGGATCGAAAATGTAGATGGACGAAAACCATTGGCTCTAGCTGCACTGATTGGTAGGTACATCGGAAAAAAAAACTAGTTCCTCTGATGCATCATGAGTCATGACTTCGTAATCCCTCCATGGTTGAAACTTACTAATAAAAATGAGGGAGAAGTGGGCCCCACTTATTTTGAATTTTTGGGAGTTGTTGTTGGATGATGAGACCCTCTTAATCCTAGCCATTTGTGGTACTGGAGATCTCAACAAATCTGCATGTTGGATTGTTAATTAAGCTTTTAATCAGTTTAATTTTGTATTATAATAATTATTAATGATATTTATTTTATCTACCATTGGATTGGTGGTTTAAAAAAAAAAAAAAAAAAAAGGGAAGTAACAATCCCATTGCAAGATATATAAGATAATTCAAGAAAAAATTATTGAACAGAACTCTTCCATTGTGATCACTAGTCTCATGACACTATTCATTTGAGTGACAATCGACGACCCCAATTTCATTCTTCTCCATCATCAAATTTGGTGGGACCCACTTTTCCATCACCATCGCATCGGCATTCGATGGCAGTAAGAGTCACTGATGACTAATGGCAGATCAATTCCGATTTGCATAACCATCTCCAATGTTCAGTGATGAGTGGAAAAGGAAAATGATCCATGAAGATGACTAAATCGGCGCCATAGGAGGTGGGCCACTTGCATGATATCAACTATCTTTCTTGTTTTACTGATGAAAGCTGCCACGTGTTGGCATTGCACACATGATAATGACTAAATCGTTCTTACACCTGATGGTATCTTTTGCTCCTTATCCTTCAATGA
>JAJHSJ010000003.1:18209721-18322978 GCA_021015155.1 Magnolia officinalis
GAACACACTTCTCTTCCATTTGATGCTTCTCCATGCTATACATTTAGCCTTACTCTGGGGTATTATTTTTGAACTATGCTTTGGTTCTATCACATCATGTTTTTTTGTTATTAGCATGCTTAGATCTATCTTAAGCTGCTTGTTTAATGCTACAAGGGCTGTACATGTGATCGGATCTGGGCCTACATCCAAATATATGAATATAAGAACCTATTGCATGGGCTCTTGTTTGCATAGTATTTTTATTGCAGGGCTGAATGAGAGGTGGGTTCTTTATCATGTTGCAGGACACCATTCATGGGGTTTCCATCCTTGAAATTTCAGCAAACTTAATCGGCTTTTGCTTCAACTGATGGAGTTGATAAAGCTTGAACTGAATGCTATGTTCAGGATTAACCACGAACAATTTGCAGGGTCTTATTATCGGTCATTCCATAAAGAGCTAACCCATTTTAAAGCAGTTTCATGGTTGCAAGTTGCGCAAAAGATGGGTGCCATGGATGTCTATTCCAGCTTGCACTCCATGTTACATCATCATCATCATCTAAGCCTTATCCCAACTAATTGGGGTCAGCTGCATGAATCCTGTGATGCCCTTCCACTCTATCATGGACTATGTTACATGTTTTAAAAAAACAATTGGGAAAGAATCCATGTTCTAGAAAGTTTCCTTCTACAGTTGTTGTCCTTTGTCATGCTACTAATGATCTAGATATCCTCTCTAAAAGAGTATCATAAATAGAAATTTTCATACAGGAAAGAGACCAGAGGCCGTAGGTTGGATGTTTTTTGTTCAATTGGAAACCTAATTAGAAGAAAATATCTAAGGTTAGAAATTTCCTAATTTTTAGAAATTCTTGAGCAAGGGATCTGGTTTAATTAGGGTGCTTAATTCAAAATTAGACACTTTCCAAATTCAGGTTTGGTATTTCTTGTAAATTGAGGGAATCACCTCATCTTTGCAATTCTTTTCAATCTTTAAGTCTGTATCAAGTTCCTGGGGATGATCAAGGCCTTCTGATATTAACAAAGATGAAAACGATCAAAAAAGAAACCGGTTCTTGAGAGATTTCACATTTTTCTTAAAATTACAAAACTGTCATTGCTGAACAGATTCTGAAACCACATCTTCCATGGGCCATAACTTTTGATTGGCAATGAATTGTTGAGTTTTATCTTCGTTTTTGTTAGTTCCATGAGTGAACCATTACCATGCAAATATTTTTACTAATCTGATACAGATGATGGGTCGTAAGCAACTTTTACAATCAATGAGCAGAATTATCTCCTTGGGTTGCAGTTTTCATACACTGTAGATGAACTACATCATGCAATTCCCTCATCCTGGGAAGGATTGGATGGATGAATTAGCTTCATAATACATATCTAAACCCGATTTTATGAGATGCATCATCTAAATGGAGGCCTAGTGTATAGTAGTTTTTTTTTTTCATTTTGTGGACCCATTTTGAAAGAAATTACAAAATTGCATGATTCAGTTTATCATTGATACATACATCTTTCCAGTCCATCAAACAGGGGGATAACATGAGACTTGATGGCCCTAGACATAAGCCACATGTGGGGTCCACTTCAAAGTGAAATGTTCTATTAACGTGAATGGTAGTTATCACACAGAAAAACCTGAGTGATGACTTTATGACTTATATTTCTCTCATATTATTTTAATTGGAATGATTGAACTTGTTGCATGATGCAACATGGATAGTTATTTATTAGAACTTGGTGCACAAAACATGCAAGAATGATGACTATCAACCATTAGCCAGTATTCTCAATAGCAAAACGCTCGATGTTACAAGTAAGAAATGAGAGTTAGATCTAATGCTCGGGGATGAGAGGAAAAATTTTGTCATGACCAATCCCTGGCACAGATTCATCTGATCAAAAGGAAGAATACAATGTCTAGATCAATGGCAATGACATGACTAGTGCTACATTTCAGGCTCGATGTCTAAAGTCCTCCAGTATCGCCATAAGAACATGGAACCAACATTTGATATGATGCTGAACCATAAGGGCTAGACCAAGCTGACGAGCTCCCAAACACAACCTGAGCCTAGCCCGATTAATGAAAGGGCTTAAATTTTAAGCTCGAGCCCATCCCTCAGGCCTAATATTCTAGCCCAAGACCAGCCCGGGCCCGAAGCAAGCCAGGCCTGAAAGCCCACGGGCCAACCCAACCCATTAACAACCCAGATCCTTGTGGGATTATTTATAGAGGTTACATTAATACCCGAGTGCCCCTATTTAATTATCAAGGTTGCCTTCAATGTCCTAGATTATAAGAGGGGGCCTTCACAAATCCAAGCTTTCTCACAAAATGCTTACAAACAGTCCATCCTTCCACATCTACTTTCTATTAGATGGCCCCAAGCCTCAAAAGTAGGCTCCACTTGTAGGAAGTTAAAGATCTATTTTTGGATCCACAATCAGCCATGATCAGTATTCCAAACATTGGCTTTATCAATAATATCGCAGAAATTATCAGTATTGCTAGGTCAGTGATACCGAAACCCCAAGTAATATAGAAACTCCAAATATCGGCTATAATTTCAATATTATTGGGGATATTTGGCGATACTAGCAATGCAGTTGATACTTTGGTCTCTGAACAGTATAAGTTCCTTGGCATTGGCGATGCCAACGATAATATCATCAATACCACAGATACTTCCATAAAACGCCAGAAATTCTTTAAATTTATTTTTCGCAATATACCTCCATAACTCATACAACAAAAAATCACAAGCATTGTAGTTCATTTTCCTTTTGTTCTTTTGTTGGGGTGCACTAATTCTTTAAAAGACCAAGTGATGCTCATATAAAATACAATTTTTAAGATGATTATGTGTGATTCTTGATGTTCTCTTAATCAATTATTAGTTTCTTTCTTTAGATTACTAGTAATTGGTTATTGGAACTATGCTGATACTCTTTTCTAGTTTTTTTTTTTTTTTTTTAATGTTTCTATCATTTTATGTTATTTGTTTAATTAAACTATTATTTATTTGTGTATTGAAGTATCCCCTGCCCAGATTATTGTAGTTTGCCGTGTCGGACACTTTAGAACACTTGGCACTCATGCCACATGTCTAGGTAACACTACAAGCCACGCATAATCATCATAGGAAAGACTTGGGTCTTTACATTTTGGACCTTCCTGAGCCTGAGCCAAGCTCAAGCCTAGGATTTAACAGACTGGGCTTGGACAGACCACGGCCCGGCCTAGCCTTTCCAGTTAACAGCGGTACTAAGGATCCTATGCCCAATGCATTTGCCCTGACATTGCTTAGGGCTTGGTAGAGAGAAAGAGGAGACCATCCTCTTAGGGTTTGCTCTATAGTGTTGATGGTTTTAGAGACATTGCAGGAAAATTACCTCTTTGGATCTACGGTGTTTGGACCATCTTTTTCCTCCATAAAAGGGAGGAGTTGTTCTTTTGTCCTCTGCTTCTATGCCCTAAACTTGATTTTGTTTATGCTATTTTGATTCACATGTTCAAAACATCCTTGGAAGGCTAAGATCATTCAATGTAGCCGCCATGTGATGGTGGTGGTGGCAATTGAAAGTCATTTGGCAAAATAGTTTTCTTGAAGAGAATCGTATGGATTCTTTTTCTTAAAATGTAGATGTTAATATTCTTGTAAAATATGGGCTTTACAACATAAAGAACAAGCCATACATTCATAATTTAGATCATCCAAAATTGAATTCTTCCACCTTGATGCACTCTTATGGTTGCATTTTCCTAGCATTAATCCTTGAAATTTAATTCTCCTAAGGGGCCATTTGGCACCTTGTATTTAAGTGTATTTGAGGGGACTGAGAGGATTTGAGGGGATTTTACCCCAAATCCATTGTTTGGTGACGTGTATTTGGAGGTAAATGGAACCAAAAGTATTACATGGTTTTGGTGTGTTTTAAAATCTCACTTTTTGTTGTGATTTGGGTGTAATTGGAATGAAATGCCTTTTTTGGCTCCCTTCTTAAAGGCAGAAGAGTCACACATGTAACGAAAGTGTCACTGGGCTACTACTACGCTATACATGTGGCACGTTGATGATACCTCAAAACAACCCAATTATCAACTACAACACTAAAATCACATCAATAGAATGATGCAAACTGTCCAAACAATTCGGGTGTAATCGGTGAGTCGCTCATTGATGATCCTTACGTTTGTGGCGCACCCGAGGCTCAAAATTCCCTCATTTTTTGCCAAAGTATATATTCAATGGGCATACTACAATCATTCTGTCAAATTCACATATGTATACTATTTTAGGATATCAAAGCTGATTTAGTTCATCATCGAATTCAGGTCCTATAAACATTCTAAAGAATTCCAATGCATTCCAAATACAAGCTCCCAAACAAAACGTTTGGATTCCGGTGCATTCTAATTACAAGCTGCCAAACACAACTAAGGATTTGAAATCACCTTGATTACAATGTAATTGTGATTTGGATTCCAATACATTCCAAATACAAGCTCCCAAACAAGCCCTAAGAGACATTCCTAGAGAACTTCTTAAGTTTAAGATTAATAAATAGTAAAAAATGAGACACAAAATAAGTATCATAAAAAATTGAAATTAAACTTCAATGATTGCAAAATATAAATAATGAAGTAAAAGGTATCTGAAGTTACTGGAGTGAAACAGAATAAACTAAACATCTTGACATGTTGAACAAAGAAACTGGTTACCTTCACAGAAATAAATGAACCGATTAGATCTTTTGCAATCTCTTGAATGTTTCTTCGAGGTTCTATATGAAAGTATCATCAAACATTGATAATAGGTTAGCTGTTACGACAATGGTACATCTTTAGGAATTGAAATTTTAAGTATGTATTGATAGCATTACTTCTGTCCATGCAAATGATCTATAAACTAGAAGAATTTTGTTTGAGGCATTTACAAAGATGTAAAGGCAACAAAAGTTTTCTACTCAAACATGACTTCTTCTTTTTTCTTTTTTTCTTTTTTTCTTTTTTTTTTTTTTAAACTTTTTCAAACATGCCTTCTTTCTAATTCACTTAAAGCCTGAAGAAATCAAAGAACGTTGCTCAAGCAGCTTCATGAAGGAGGATCGTAGAAAGTATAGTGGGGATAAATGAGGTAATCAGCTCAGCACCGAATTGGACTATAAACCATGGATTAAAGTATCAGTATTGGTATGCAACTCATCCGGTATTAGACCAAGCTGTATCATTGTACCAATACGACTCAGCTGGAGCAGATGAGCTGCAAAAAAAAAAAAAAAAAAAAAACCCTCCAAAAAATAATTGGAAGAATTATTAAAATGTTTTTAAAAAGTCTGGAAAATTAAGGAAGAATCAGAAATATTTTAAGAAAAAATTATTTTTAAAAAAATAGAAATATTAGAAATATAAACTATTTTCATATATTTAAGCAAATTAAACAAACTTTGCAAGAAATTTAAATGGATTTAATGATTTATAGACACTAAGTATACAAAAACGTGCAAAACAGACATGTAGATAAAGAGACTTAGAGATGGATTCAAGATTTCAAAGTTTAACAAGTGTGTAACAACTAAATTCACGAAAGACAGATCTAAGGGTGAAAATAGTGTCAACACCATATCATGATCATAGAAAGTTGAGCACATACCAAACAGCAAAGAAAATGAATTTTTATTTTTCCAATATTTTTCAACAAATAAAATTTTCATCATAGATTCATGGATGTAAGCTCAACTCCACAAATCTATGATTTAGAGGTGCTTTTGTGTTCAAAAATACTAATATAAAACAATCATCATCATCTTCATCAAGCCTTATGCAACAAATTGGGGTTGGCTTCATGTTGGAAGTTATAGCATAAGTTTGACGCCAGCTGCCAACCTGACACAACCCTCCATCCGTGCTAGGGACTGGCAATGAGAGCGTAAAACTCCCACAAGCACAATGTAATAGATTATTACATAGGTTGATTACAATCAAGTACTATCTAATAGTCTATTACATAGGTTGACTACAATCAACAGGTACCAATATAAAACTAACCAAAAAAAAAAAAAAACATAAACTAAATATTTACTCCAATTTGAAAAATCAAAATGGGTTTTTTGCAAGGTGTTCCGTATCGGTATCGGTTGGCGTAACGGTGACCTCCAAAACCGATACGGATATGGGGGTGTAACGGCGATACGGGGGCGTAACGGCCCGTAACGGCGCAAAAAATTTTTTTTGCCAAAAAAATATGAAAAAATATGGATTAAATCCGGAATATTCTAAGCATTCCAAATATGCATTCGTTTATAAATTGGAACATGGTTATGGTGGTGTAACGGTCCACTCTTTGGTGAGAAGTTGTATCGGACTGTCTGATGAATTTATGAACCAGATAACCTAAATTTGACTACAAAATTCATATATTTAATTTTCTAACTATCTACTATCAATGATAGATATATTAGAATGAATGTAATATGAAAATATCTTACATTAGTGTTTGCAATTATTTTTGAGGAATTTCTCGAACAAACCTGTGCTGCTGTGCACGTGACTGTGATTCCTGTCTATAACCTGTCATCCTCAAGTCAATAATATTTTTAAAAAAAAAAAAAAAAATAGTAGTGTCTGATATACTCCCCTGCAACTTGATTAAGGATTACTTGATTGGTTGTCAGGGGAGCTATTTTAAATACAAGTTCGGCAGTGTCAAGTGTGTGCATGACTGCATGGCTTCTTGCAATAATACTGCTGTGAGCTGTCTGCTGCAAATACTTACCTTAATACAAATATATACTCACAATCACAAGTCACCACCAAAATGAAAATCTGTTTTTTTTGTTGCTCGACCTCCACATCATCGTCATCATCACCATCAGGTTGAGGCTGTCCAATAGGTGTAGGTGCTGCATATCCATAATATCCAGTGCCAGAAGGAAATACTAGATCAACGAAACCAGAGGATGACTGATCCTGACTAGGCAATGACTCTGACCCCGAGTAAGGATATCCACCAGTGCCCGTCGAATAGCCATACTGGTGCCCATACTCAGGCTGTTGAGAATCTTGAGATTGAGAGTGCGTCTGCTCTGATGAGTAACTTGGATTTGGATCTGGATATCTATAATCATATGGATATTGATCGGGAGGGCTACTCCAACATGAATGTGATGGAATAGGCTCAATATAACCACCATAATCATAATCCAATTGACCATAAGAATATCCATCATAATAACCAAGACCATGAGCCTGCTGATGTTCCGGACCTCCCGGTCCCCGTGCACCACTAGATGTACCCTCATCCGGCTGGCTGTATCGTGACTCGGTACACTCGTAAGTCCGACCTCGTATACCACGTCGTCGATGTTCATCGCCATCGCGATCTATAGACTATTGTATGGGGGGTAAGCAACACCAGAAGTGTCAGCACCAGGGGCAGGAGGGTCGTCATCATCTGACACGGTCACGCTACCACTGCTTGTACTCTTTTGTTGATCTTGAGCCGTATCCGTACGTGGCATAAACGCTGCCCCTCTTACTGGGTCCAACACATCTGCACGACTCTCTTGTTGCGCTCTGCGTATTTCTGGGTCATCAATTTCTAATTCTTCACTATCCTCTTCAATTTATTTTCCCTTGTTTCCAACCAAGGTAGAAGTGGGTCATCCTCATCATAAATATTGTCTAAGTTTATTGGACAGTAGTCTCCGTCATCAGCAGCTGTAATGCTCCTATGATGTCGTCGCATTCTTAGTTTTATATTGTAGTGCATGAAAACAAGTCTATCTAATGTTCTAGTCTGCAATCTATTCCTATCCTTTGAATGAATGAGCGCAAAACAACTCCAATTCCTTTCGCAGCTAGAGGAAGACGTTGTCTGGCTCAAAACTTTTACTGCAATTTTTTGGAGAGCCTTCGTACTCTCTCCGAAATTAATCCACCATTCGGCCGGTTGCAACCTAGATACTGCATGCTGTGCAAGAGCATCTCCAAAGCTACCAAGGCGATTTCCAAATGTATCTAATTCATTCAACGCCTTTATTTGCAGATCTAAGTCAGGCTCTAATCTCTTTATCACATTTTTTAGCCCGACACGAACTTCATCATCCGCAACAAATGATTGGGCATATCTATACCTAGGATTTAGGTAGTAACCTGCTGCATGAAGATCGTGATAGAGTTGCTTTGTCCATCTCTTGTCGATCATCTTCCAATAAGTCTCCCAACTTCTACAATCACGTTGAATTGCAAGCTTTGCCTTATCCATGGCATCATATAGGAAGCCCATGGTAGGTGCTTCATCGGTTTCAACAAGACGGAGTACCCTCATTAGTGGCTCCATCACCTTTAGGATCGCCTTGACCTTCTTCCAATATTTGTTGTCACGTATGGTGTTCGCAACGTCGACCGGTGTCCCTGATGTCTTCTTCCCATGTTTTGTGTTGAGCCATTCTCGGGAAGCGAACATCTCACTCAACTCTCCCCTATGCTGGAATAAACTCTCTAATGCTATAAAGTTTGTTGCGAATCTAGTCGCCGCAGGCCTCAACAACTCTCGTCCTTTCGTGAACTTTCTCATTATTGCGACTACTTGATTATGGTTGTAAATAAATGTCGTCACTTCCCTTGCCCTTTCGACCATTTCCTTAACATTCTTCTTCTTCCCAATATCTTCCAATATAAGATCAATACAATGGACAGCACATGGTGACCAAAAAAGATGTTTTCTCTTATCCATCAACATATGTCCTACAAGCTTATATGTTGCTTCATTATCTGTCACAATCTGCACTATATTCTCCTCTCCAATCTCGTCTACAACTTTATCCATTAGTTCATTAATATAAGTAGCATTTTTTGTTACCTCTAACGCATCAATTGACTTATGGTATATAATTCCTAAGTGGCAGTACATCATGAAGTTGATCATGCTGCGTCTGGTTGGGCCAGTCCAACCATCACACATAATCGTGCATCATCTGGCTTGCCATACAGGTTTAAAGGTAGCCACATATGCTTTCACATCCGCGAGCTCTGCATTTGTCCATTTCCTCCTAATGTCCTTAGCCGTGGGAGCTTTTATTCCTTCACCTGCTTCTGCTGCTGCATCAATTACCACCTGCCAATATGGAGAATTGGCCGCGTTAGGAGGTATGTTAGCATGTATAAATAACTTTGCTGCTGCTCTACCTAATTTCTCAACGGAAGTTCTACTCCACATTTGTTTTATTTTTTTTGTTTAGTTGATTCTTTCCTAAACAGGATTGGATCAATAGAGGGTCTCCTAGGCTCATTTACTTCTTCATCTTCACGTATAGGGGCATCATGTGAAGATGTCTGTCGTCGGCTCCCAAACATACGTCGTAACCCACCAAACCTACCCCCCCGACCCTCAGTCCCACCTGCAGAAGCAATTGCACTCCACTCCCACTCCCACTCCCACTGCCCCCCCCCCCCCCTGTATCACGCACTGACCCATGCGTGCCAAACATGCGGCGACGTTCTTCCTCTTCACGAGCTACACGCAAGCTCTCTCTCCTAGCTATAGTTAATTCCCGATCTGAATCTTCGTCAGAATCAATAATATCTTCATCACGAACGCCCATATATTCAGGACCAAACACCTCCTGTCGAGCTGCATCCAAAATATCATCTTTCTTCTTTTGTACAGCAGCACGTTTACCCTTCGACTCATCCAGACTAGCTTGCATTAAAAGCATTATCTCTCTCGGTACTCTGGCACATGGCGCAACTTGACCCTTTCGATGTGCTAAATGTTGTTTAAGACGGGTAATTCCACCAGTCACATGTCATCACAATACTTGCACTTCATTTGGTGCCTAGTACCACCAACCCTCTCACAATGTTGCCATCCAATATCCTCACTTACTTGTTGTTGGCCAGACCCAGACATTTCTTTAAGTTTAGGTAGATGAGTGTATGTCTGTATGACCTATGTTAATAAAGATGATTTTATGTTCTAACTAAAATACTAAACCCTAAGAAGCTCCAAAACCTGTCCAATATAAGCAAATAAAAATATAAAGTCACTAATTCGAAAATACAAAAAAATATTAAATAGCACCCCAAATCTGTAAAATGCACATTAACATTTTCTACTATGATTAACACATCATATGGCATGATTAAAACAGCAAAACAACCATTAAAATTGATTTTTCGAATTTTAAAAAAAGGGTCAACATTCATGCGTAAATAGAAAAAAAAATATAAAAAAATATTAAATGGCACCCCAAATCTGTAAAATGCACATTAATATGTTCTACTATGATTATCACATCATATGGCATGATTAAAACAGCAAAACAACCATTAAAAATTGATTTTTCGAATTAAAAAAAAAAAGGTAAAAATTCATGCGTAAATAGAAAAAATATAATAAAATATAAAATGGCACCCCAAATCTGTAAAACGCACATTAATATGTTCTACTATGATTATCACATCATATGACATGATTAAAACAACAAAACAACTATAAAAATTGATTTTTCGAATTTTAAAAAAAAGGTTCAAAATTCATGCGTAAATAGAAAAAAAATATTAAAAAATTAAAATGGCACCCAAATCTGTAAAATGCACATTAATATGTTCTACTATGATTAACACATCAAATGGCATGATTAAAACAGCAAAACAACCATTAAAAATTGATTTTTCGAATTTTTAAAAAAAGGTTCAAAATTCATGCGTAAATAGAAAAAATAATAATAAAAAATATAAAATGGCACCCCAAATCTGTAAAATGCACATTAATATGTTCTAATATGATTAACACATCATATGGCATGATTAAAACAGTAAAACAACCATTAAAAATTAATTTTTCGAATTTTTAAAAAAAGGTTCAAAATTCATGCGTAAATAGAAAAAAATAATAAAAAATATAAAATGGCACCCCAAATCTGTAAAATGCACATTAATATGTTCTAATATGATTAACACATCATATGGCATGATTAAAACAGTAAAACAACCATTAAAAATTGATTTTTCGAATTTTTAAAAAAAGGTTCAAAATTCATGCGTAAATAGAAAAAAATAATAAAAAATATAAAATGGCACCCCAAATCTGTAAAATGCACATTAATATGTTCTAATATGATTAACACATCATATGGCATGATTAAAACAGTAAAACAACCATTAAAAATTGATTTTTCAAATTTTTTAAAAAAGGGTCAAAATACATGCGTAAATAGAAAAAAAAATTTTTAAAAATACTAAATGGCACCCCAAATCTGAAAAATGTACATTAACATGTTCTACTATGATTAACACATCATATGGCATGATTAAAACAGCAAAACATGTTTAAAAAAGTATAAATACCTATTTTTGACGAATTCGGAATTTCTGAAAAATGGCCCACCGAGCTTCGATTCAACAAAAGCCGCAATACAATGTGTTTTTATCTCAAATACCCAACCAAGGTTGGTCAAAATTGGTAGTAGAGGAAGTGAGAAGTAGTTTGGAAGCAAGAAATTTGAAAAAAAAAAACAGTAAAAAAGAGCTTAAAATGGAAAAAAAAAAAAAAAAAAAGACCGTTTTTCGACCGTTACGGGTAGCCCGTTACAGGTCGACCGTTACGCCCGTATCGGTCCGATACGGGCCCGTATCGGCCGATACGGGTGCAAAAAATCGTATCGGCCGATACGACCCCGTAACGCGTATCGGCTCGGTCCGTTACCGTTACGTATCAGCCGTATCGGCCGATACGTAACCGTTTTGGCATACTTTGGTTTTTTGGTCAGAAACTTCAAATCACAAATCTGAAGATTTTAATGTGCTTTGTGATTAGTGTTCAAATTATCTCCAATATTATCGAAATATCTCCGATATTATCTTTATCTCCAGCTCAGCGATACCGATAACATTGGTAGTATCAGAAATTCCAAGTATTAGCAATTTATCGCCAAGTATCGCCAACATATCGATATCACTAATGTAATCGTCAATATTTTCAACTATGTAAATTCTAGGTGTTGCTTGTCTTGCCAATGCATCAATATCACTAATGTATCGCCAATATTTTCGACTATGTAAATTCTAGGTAATGCTTGTATCAGAAGTGTATCGACGATATTTCAATAATATCGCCAATGTAGTGATATCATCAAATTTTTGTTTATTAGAATATATATATATATATATATATATATATATATATATATATATATATATATATATATATATATATATATTTCATATTTTTTTTCATGGGCACATGGTTGTATGTAGTATTCAATTTCTCATTGATAATATTGATAATATCTCGATATTATCAATATCGCAACATGCACAATATTGAGACCACAATCTTTCGTTTCCTTTCCAATTGTTGATGATTTTTTTATGAAATATCATGTGTTGTTGATATTTTGCAATATTGATGGATGCTTGGATGGAAGGTTGGATGGTTAAATAGGATGGATGGGATAGTTGGACCGATTTCTTACAACAACACATGCTTTTGAGGCCCCGTTAAATGAAAACTTGTTATGTATGCATTCTTTTTACAATTTTTTTATTTCTAAATATGCAAATATGTACATTTTAACATCTCTTGAAGTTTCGCTGAAAATTCCACCATTTTCCCATGTTTCCCCGCATTTCTAGTTATCAACGATATTACCAATGATATCAATATTATTTTTGTATCCCTGGCCATCGAAACTTGTAGCGATACTGATACTTGTGATTGATGGCAACAAAGTCTCCTAAAGAGGCATTCTTCCTTCTCCAATCCTCAAAAATGAGAAACAAAGAATGAAAGATGGGTATTAAAAACCCATCTTCATGAGTATGCACGCGCGTGCACGCACATACACACATATATAGGCCTGATAATGGGCGGGCCTGAGGTTGGTTTAGGCCCAAAATTTGAACTGGTCAAACTGGGCCTGACAAACTAGGCTTGTTCAAACTTTTGCTTTTACTTGGCCCAGGCCTGGCCAGTTGTTAGCCATGCATGCGTGCGTGCATGTATCTGTGTGTGCATGTGTGTGTATGTAGACACACATACATACATGTATAAAATATGTGTCGAACGAGTCACATAATGAATCCTAGCTAGGGTTGTTAACAAATCGGGTTTTGATCGGGTCCTATAGTGCCCTTACTTGGGCTAACAGGTTTGGATCTTGCCAGGTCTAGTCTTGTACTTGAAGTCCTGGACCTAGATCAAACCAGGTTCGGGTACCCATTGGATATTCAGATCTAGGTTTCCAGTTGGCTGAGGTCACATATGAGCATTTACATGGTTGGGGCCATGATGCAGGACAATTAACTAATTGTCAGTGATGCATGCATGCGTGCATGTATCTGTGTGTGTGCATGTGTGTGTGTGTATGTAGACACACATACATACATGTATAAAATATGTGTCGAACGAGTCACATAATGCATCCTAGCTAGGGTTGTTAACAAATCGGATTTTGATCGAGTCCTATAGTGCCCTTACCTGGGCTAACAGGTGTGGATCTTGCCATGTCTGATCTTGTACTTGAAGACCTGGACCTAAATCAAACCAGGTTCGGGTACCCATTGGATATTCAGATCTAGGTTTCCAGTTGGCTAAGGTCACATATGAGCATTTACATGGTTAGGGCCATGATGCAGGACAATTAACTACTTGCTCTAAAAGCTCAAATTGATAGAGCATGGCGAATCAATCCATTTATCTCATAAGCCCAGGCCCTACATTGCATGGGTTAGGACCTCGATCGAACCCCCCTCATGGGCCCCACTTCACATGGGTTCCGCTTCACACGAGCCACCCGCCTCACACGGTGGGGCCCGCCTCACACGAGCCACCCACCTCACACGGGCTGCCCACCCTGATTGTGCCCTGCATGGCTGCATCCCATAGGCCACCCCACTTGAGCCCAATGTGAAAATTCCCCTGCATTAGGCCACTTCATAGATAGCTTTAGAGCACATACAAATGTGCCAAAGTGCCACTTTCACAAATGTGTGGTGTGCATACCTATGGCTTGGGATACCTTATTCATTGCTAGAATAAACAATATATAAAATCACCACTAAAACTAATTGGACCCGACCCTCAACCAACTTAACCCGTCTTGATTCGATTTTAATCAGGTCCTAGTTTATGGACCCAACTCAAATTTAACCCAATTTTAACCAAGTCCTAGTGGATGGACCCAACTCGAACCTAATTGAACCCAATTTTAACCGGGTCCTAGTTGATGGACCCAACTTGAACCCGACTAGACCTGAATTTAACCAGTTCACAAAAGTCGAGATCCAAACCCAACCCGACTACTTGACAGGTCCAAGAAAATGGACCCAGCCTATTAAAACCGGGTAGGATCCATAGGCTAACCGCAAGTCCGGGTACCCATTGATAGCCCTAGTCCCAACTCATTAAGCATCAAGCTGACTCATCTTTTGTTGCATTGACTAAGTCGAGGCCGAGTTAGCCGTTTTAACCGTATAGGCGGCCCAACTCTGACCCGTTCAAGCGATAACGAGTCGAATCGGACGGTATTTTAATTCATGGTTATAAAGGTTTTGGTTTGCAAACCTGAAGTTGGGAAGGGAACAATATGGTTTAGCAACTCCCTCAATTCGTATTGGAGAGAATTTATACTACTTCTACATGGACTTGTGTATTTCACTTGATCATGTCACAATTGCAATTAACAATAGTCATCGTCGTCATCATCATCTAAGCCTTCCAACTAATTGAGGGCCAACTACCTGAACCTATTCCGCCATTCCACTCTATGAAGGACCATGACTTCAGTTAGACCATAGGTCGTTAAGTCTATTCTTACCACCTCCACCCACATCCTTTTGGCCCATCCCCTTCCTCTTTTACAGCCTTCAACTTGCACCAACTCACTCCAAATAACCGGCACAGTTCTCGGTCTCCATTGCAGATGACCAAACCATAAGTCTACTTTCCCTAATCTTATTACATGGAGGCATTATTCCTAAATTCCCTCGAGTGCATTGAACTTTTAATTCTATCCTTCCTCGTCTTGCCACTCATCCATACCAGCATCCTCATTTCCGCTATATACATCCTATGAACATGTTGTTCCTTAAGTGCCCAACATTTTGTCCCGTAAAGCAAGGCTAGTCTTATAGCAATCCTACAAAATTTCCCTTTCAGACTCAATTACGAACAGTCCCGCTTATTTATGTCCATATCTTGGAATCTTCGAAATAGACCCCACCACTAATTTCTTTCAATCTTTGTTCCAAAGGCACAACATAATTTCCTGCGGGTTCCAAAATTGATATCATAAGGGGGCTCACTACTTGCAAGAATAGGTAGATGGTTAGCCCTGTCCCAAGTCTTTGGGGCGATCTTTATGAATCCTATTTCGCCAATCAATCTTACCGAAGTCTCTATCCTCAGTATGTGAACAAACCTTAATATCCCTTCTCACCACCTCAATTCAAGTCCTTTTAAGTCCAACTCTCATCATCTTTTCAGGCCCTTCCACCATGACCAGTGTTACCCTTCTTACTAAAGCCACCTCCATTCATCATTGCGCATGATCAAACCATCTCAATCTACTCTCTATCATTGCATCTCATTATCGGGACCACTCCTAAGCCACTTCAGATTGTGTCCTTCCTAGTCTTCTTACATCAATCTCAACATTCTCATCTTCACAGTACTCATTCTCAATTCATGTTGCTTTCTAATTGCTAACACTCTGCTTCATATAGCATGGCCAGTTGAATAATTATCATATAAAATATTCCAGTTCCACAGGCACGTAGCAATTACACAACGTCCCAGAGGCAAACCTTAAACCACCTAGCTCTAATTATATTGGAAGGATCCACATCAATCTTCCCATCCTCTCGAATAATTTAGTGAATGTAGCAAAACACATTGCATTAATGTACCCAACCATCGGTTTAACTAAAGAATCGTTCCATAATTCTTCTTATTAAACTTGTGTTCCAAATACTTCATCTTAATTTTGCTAATTGTTAACCTTCTAGGCTCCAAATCTTTCCTCCAAACCTCTCATTTAGCATTTTCCCATCTATAGTCTCGTCAATCAACACCAAGCCATCTGCAGATAACATATTTGAAGGGACTTCATCCTGAGCCCTAAAAGTTAACTCATCTATAACAACAGCACAAAGGGAAGGGCTTAACGTTGACCCTTAATGAAGACCAACCACTGCTAGGAACTCATCATTAAGGCTCCATTGAATACCGAGACTACTTTGACAAAGCAATTAGCTAGTTGGCTTGTTTTAAGAGAATTAACAACCTTTAAGGTACTTGTATTTTGCTCTTAAGTACGTAGTTTAAAACAACCAAGATTAAGAACTTGTTGAGAGAATGAAAGAGACTACCTCCATTGTTTTTGCTAGTCGAAGTCACACTCTTAAGTCTTGACTACTCCACCTGATGCCCATGTTTACTACCTCTTTATCTATAAAACCCTAGTTTTGATGAGATAGAAAGGACCTAGAAGAAATTTTTCACTCAACAGGGAAATGATTGCACTAGGTTCATGCAATGAGAGGTGCTGAGGCAACCATGGATCTATTGGTATTTGTTGGTTCTTCATAAATGCAAAAGAAAGGGCTCACTGAATCAGGGCCCATTACTCATCAGCAGCATTCCAAATATCAGTGATATTATCAATATTGCCATGTCAACGGTACCAAAATTGCTGGAAGTGTAAAAAAATTCCCAATATCACTGATATTTTTGATAATATTGGCAATATTATCGATACCAGCAATACTTTGAGAAGAATCCCTTATAAAAGTTCCCTGTTCTTGGAAATACAATAGATAATATCACCGATAACAACATCGATATGCCCGGTACCAAGGAAACATCTGTAAATTGGCAGAAATTAAACAGGAATTTGGAAATTTTCTCAAAAACCCAAAATAATAATAATAATAATAATAATTGGAGTTTTTTTTTTTTTTTTTTTTGAAATTTTGTTCTTTAGGTAATTTCAATCACTCTTGGTTTTTACTAAATCAGAGTTTAGATTTGGGGAGAAATTTTTATTCAAACGAAGACGGGTTGGAACTCAAAGGAGACAAAAAATCCATAGAAACTTCATTTCTTTTTATTTTTTTCAACTTTTAGCATGGATTGTAATGGAAATCCATGTCTGTGCATTGAAATGGATTTGTGGTGAAAATTTTAACATTTAAGTTAAAAATGGGGGGAAATCGGGAAATCCTAATTTTTCCATCTTTATATTGGAAGATGCGTATTCTTCACTGTTAATTAATGTACAAATTTCATATATTAATGAGTGTTGGCCAATCTATTGATTGGCTACAATTTATATATTTATCTATATTGATTTTTTCAACAATACATGGTTAAGCCCCTATAAAATTAAAACTTATTATGTATAGTTATTCTTTGCAATATTTGATTCCTACTTGTGTAAATTAAAACTTATTACCCAATGCACGTGGTTGCGGGTGATTGCGTGCATCCGCAGGGAATAGTCTCACCTCAAAATGGGGCGGGGACACCCTATGTTGTTGGAAAAAAAAAAAGTGTCACCCTATGTTGTCAGGAAAAAAAAAAAAAGTGTCTTTTAACATCTCCTGAAGTTTCAATGAAAAATTCCACCTTTTTTCCCAATGTTTCCTCAAACAACGATATTTTTCCCAGCATCAGCAATACCAATACATATTTCTGTAGGGTCATCGATACATGTAATGATACCGATACTCTGAACATTGCTCATTAGTGACTCCATAAAAAGGTGTAGGCTATGCACCATGATTATGGTACCACTGTGATTTGAAGGGACCATAGCCATATATTTGTAGATACTCCTCAATGTTATCCATTGGGAATGGAAGAGGACAAACATTCCCAATAGTATATCAAGCCCTTTCAAAATCTTGATTTTTAATCAGCTGAATTGGAGATGTTCAAAATCCATATGCCTTCAAGGACGCATAAAATCTTGCATATTCATCATCATAGCATCGGCTCTCAATGAAGCATGAACTCTTGCATACACATTATTATAATAGCATCAGCTCTCTTACATATTCTTTTCCTATGGAGTTTATCTCATCCAATTTTGTAATGGACAAAAGTTGTCTGTGTCTATTTGCTCTAATAATCAACTTCAAGCAATAAATTTCTTGATTTATGAATAAAAAACATCGGAAAACATTTTTATGAATTAAGGATAATGTAATAGCAAAAAAAAAAAAAAAAAAAACATACAATAATTGAATAATTGAATGCCAGAAAAGAAAAGGAATCTACATGATATTCAATCCCTGAAGTATGCATTCTTACAGATGAAATTCATCATTTTATCGAATTAGAGAATGTATTCCTTTGACCTAGCATTTCATGTGGCACAACCAAAGAGAAGTGTTATTAACTCAAATTGGAACAAAAAGGAAACCACTGTAACCATTCTATTATCATTAAATATGACTGACATATTGCTGAATACCATTATAAAACAAGGTAAACATGTTTGACATGTTTCATGAAATTGTTTAACATAGCATTTCACATGCCTTCTTTTTTTTTTCGCGGGGGGGGGGGGGGGGGGGGGGGGGGGGGGGGGGGGGGGGGGGGGTAAACCATATGCCTCAGTTAGAGAAGTTCTATATGTAAAAATGAGAACAAAAAGGGAAAACATGTAACCATAAAGTAATCAATCAAACATGTTCAACATGTTTCATGTATTTTATGCATGCCATTATAAAAACAAGGTTAAAAATCGAAACAGTTCTCTTAATTGATATGTACAAGTAAAATATCTCAAATCTTGACAATGGAACCTACAATAAAGTAAACTACCTTTATATGAATGGTAAGGACACAGTAGAGGATATGGGAGAAAGCCCACAAGTGAATGAAATCAAACCAGCAAACCACCACCATTGAAGCCTTCAATCCTACCCTCATAGATGTCTCCACTATCTTTATAAGCCCCTGCCAGCTTCCAATCAGCAGACCTCTACTTCTTCACAGAAATTAAGTGTTAGATCCTATTTATGCATTAAGAGCAGAATAAATCAGAAAATAGACCCCCATTAATACAATTTCAACCTGAAGAAATATCAAAATCAGGAAATTATGGCACATGAAATCAAAAAGCCTGCAACACAAGCCCATGCAATTCTGACAACAGTTCAAATTTCTTAGCATCTAAAGGATGGATAAACTATGAAGCAACTAAAGACACCAAATAAACAAGATCTACAAAATAATTTAACGACTCGTATATGAGGAGAAACTCATGTTGGTGACTATATGATTTATAATAGAATAATTTAGATAAAAAGAAAGAAAACCAAGTGGATATTAAACTAAAAGTTTACTTCTATAGGGATGCAAGAAATACATTATGAACCTTTATAGTACATGATTGTTAGCAAATAAACAGGATATTATTTCTTTAGAGGCAATCAGTTTTCGAAATATCGGTATCGTGTTACGTATCGCATTCTTGGGATACAGATACATATCGGTCATTGCACGGGATATATCGTCTGTATTGGGTAATTTATTGCATTTTTTGGGAAACATGGGGAAACATTGGGAAAATGGTTGAATTTTTCAATGAAACTTCAGGGATTGTTAAAAAAGATCTTAATATACACTTTGTATAGGGTCCTAAGTTATGAGATGTCTAACTGAACTAATGCAACTATTTTCAAATTGAATGCATAACATTTAGAGTGTATGTGATGATCATTTCATCAAACACTCCTAAACACTCTTGAACTAATGCAACTATATTCAAATTGATATTTTAATCATTTTCAATTAAAATGATTTTTATTTTCAAAAATTGACAAGGACTTAACAAATAAGTAGACCAGTCCTCATACATGCTTGATTTCATGTTTAGAGTGCAACATTGAAAGCAATTTGGGAGAAATTTGGGAATTTTTGAATTTTTCTTAATTTTCCCCAAATCAAACTACCTACACTCAAATTTCGAAATTGGAGTGTGTGGGATGATCACTTCATCAAATACTCCTAAATATTTCGAAATTAGTCTCAATTGATAGCTGGTTGAAGGAAATTTTTGAAAAAAACATGGAGAACATGAAGAACCAATGGATATCGAAATCAAAGCTCAAACTGCTTGATTTGTCATGCAAAACATGAAGAACCAATGGATTTATAACCAATGGATACTGATTTAACATAATTTCAACAACAACAACAACAACAACAACAAAAATAAATAAATAAAATAAAATAAAAAAGGATCAGAAATTGAAAATGCTCATTGGATCAAACATGTGGGATATATCGGCACTACCTGTGCATTTCATATAGCAAAGTGGAATACAAGATTTATCGTGGGATATATTGGCCAATATCGTCGCTATTTAAAACATTGGAGGCAATATGCTCCTACCAACTCACACATTGAAACCCTTTCTCGCTTCCACTACCATGACTTCTTCAAATCTGCCTTTGATGCTACTAATTTTATATTATTTGCAACTCTTTTGCTGCTTTCTATTTTTGAGAGATTTTTCTTCTTGAACCTTTCTTGTTCACTGGTTTGGATTCTAACTGTCAAAAACTATGGTTACATAGCTGTTTGAGTAAGAAAAATCACACAACAAGGCCACAGATAATGGTTGCAATATACTCAGCCACAAGTATAGGGCACGAATATAGGGCAAACTTTATTTGCACCCGTAGCTTGTGTCAAGGGACATTTTGCCAAAAAAAAAAAATTGTTCACAAAAAAGGAAAGGACTTCTGCCTTCAGCTTATGCTTGACCATCGCAATTTTTACCACATGGCAGAAACCACAAAGCTCCCAACAGATCACACAAGCAAGGACTTGCCCTACTAAGTCTGGCAAAAGGCCGCCACTACCACATTGCAAAGTCGAAAAGCTTCCGCTCACAAGATGGGTAGTTATGATCATTTACGAACAGGGAATGTTGCAACTGGCACAAGGTTGCCACCATAGCCACTTGGAGCTTCCATAAGGCTCACCCATTTCCAAGCATTGTATGGGGTCTACTGGCAGTTGCAGCTGCAACAATATTTCCCAAAGGGGACTAGAAACCCTAGATGGGCTTGCCACTCCATTACAAATGGGCATCGTTGCAAGCATCTCTTACTTAGGCTGGAGTTATATACTTTCCACAATCCAAGAAATCGTCTAAACAAGAAAATTTTCCCTTCAACTACATACACATTACTCATGCCCAAGCACGTAAAGGGAAACTGATCTCCATTAAGAGACTCTCTCTCTCCCGGTGCACAATCAGAGGTTGCCACCTCAGACCAACATGCTGGCAACCTAGTAAGCCCAACCAGGGGTGGGCTGCCACATGGGCAAACTTCACTCTTTCAAGGCTACACTGCTTTAAACTCTCAGCAGGGTCATGTACATACCACTTTTCTACACCACCTTAAAATTCTCAACAAGGTCATATAAATACCACTTTGAGGGAGTCCGGAGATATACACATTCCCTCTAGAGAGCATCCTATGAAAAGAATAAGGCAAGGAGCATGCTTTGCAAATAGATGTGCAGACCTTTCTTCTCTCTTTATGCATACTTCCCTCCAACACTCCCAAATGGTGTAAGGGGATTCAGAAAAATCCAAGTCATGTCTCTCCTCTGAGAATGGAGATTTCTCCTCAAGACAGTCAATAGACACAATGGTGTCTATGTCAAGGGGAAGATTTCTCCTCAAGAAGGAACTTCTCCCAGTGGACAACCAACCAAGGGCATGATGGCTCCAATGTTAGAAGATAGTCCCCTTCGCATTTGAATCACAGAAAAAAAAAAAAAAAAAAACCCCTTTTTGCCCCAGTACAGAGGTGTCTACAAGCATGAAGCATGCGCTTATCCCTTCACAAATACCATCTTGTTCACTATCATGTACCAACAAGGACCACATATCAATGTGCAACCCCTCTCATTCACCAACTGGATAGCACAGTGCCTTCAACGTGGTTCCAACTAAACCGTGCAAGTCGTTCACTTCACTCTATCAAAGTGCTAACACACTATACCAAAGATGCAATCTATGCACCCACTCAAGACATATGGTGGTTCTCTAACTAAGAAGCTCTAGTCAGAGCATGCAACCCAGTTTAACAACTTAAAACAATCTTTCATACCAATCACACCCCTCTGGATCCAACTCCAAAGCCTATAAACAAGATGTTGTTCTAGCCAAGTACTCTAGGTGAATGTTACTGGTGTAGGACAATTAACCACTTGCTCTAAAAGCTCGAACTGTTAGAGTATGGCGAATTAATCCCTTTATCTCATTGCCCAGGCCCCACGTCTCATGGGTTAGGCCCTCGGTCGAACCCCCCTTGTGGGCCCCAAATCGCATGGGTACCGCCTCACACGAGCCACCCGAGTCACACATGTGGGGGGCCTGCATCTCACGAGCCACCTGCCTCACACAGGCCACCCACCCCGAGTGTGCCCTTGCATCTCACAGGCCACCCCACTCAAGCCCAGTGTGAAAATGCCCCCGCATTAGTTACCTAAAGTGCCAACCATCCGTTTTTCGTTTTGAATCGTGCAATCTGGGTCAATATTTTTACTGATCCATATATAGGCATAGAAATTTCATTCAAAAAAACAAGAGAATGAAACAACAAAGAAACAGCTCGACTCAACGCATGAGTAGATAAGAAAGACCAAATACACAACACCGCACGCCCAGATCATTAATGACTCAGCAACTTCCTTATATCATCGATAAGGAGATAAGCCCTTGACACCCCAACTTTTGCCACAGAGTAAGCCACATCATTAGCTTCCCGTGGGACATGAGGAAGTATATTTTCTTAAAAGCATATAATGGTCTGATTCCTCAAGACCTCAATCAAATCTACTAATCTCCACGGGAAAAGCCCTCCTCTTGCCCACTCAATAGCATTTCTGGAATCTCCCTCACCAATTGCTGAAGAATGTTTAATTCTACTAAAATTTTAATGACCCTTAACATAGGTGACAGCATAGTTGTGTTTAGTTCAATTAAAAAATTAACGACCCTTAACACAGGTGACAACATAGTTGCCACCTCTCCATAACTAGAGTCCCAACTCCCTATAGGCCCTGGAAAAATTAAAAATCAGCTCCATGCCGCTACTATTGTGACCTACTCCCCCAATTCCCGCAAACCTAGCTCTGCACCACCACTTTGTAACTTAAGTTTATATTTGGATCTTAGAGATTGAATCCCAACTCCCTATAGGCATTGGTAAAATTAAAAATCAGCTCTATGATGCTACTATCGTGACCAACTCCCCCAATTCCCAGCAACCTAGATCTGCACCACCACTTTGTAACTTGAGTTTATATTTAGATCTTAGAGATTTATACATCGATTTACACACTAACACACGTATACTATGATACTATGCATGTGAGATTTATGATCATATTCATCATTTAGTTTACAAATTACAATATCAATTTGCATATAAAACTACACTGCAGATGCTAAATTACACATTAGAGTGACCCACATGATCCTAACCCTAGAATATCATGTGTTGGAGGAAGTAGGATACCGTGTACCCATTCCCATTCCCTTGCACATATCGAAGCAACCCACAATCCAATTAACATTGCTTTCGGCCTAATCCCAAGCGCGATGCGCCACTACAACTACTAGGTTATGGGTCTACGTGATTTTGAACACAACAATGTCCAAATAACATCCTGCAAACGGTATATAACACCACACCATGGTGCTTTTCTTAACAGCGTTTTAAGTCCTATAATGAAGCATCATCGGGCTTCCTTTGCGTGCAGTAAAGAGTAACATGCCCATAGTGCACCGGCTTGTTTTCTTGATTGAGTCCTACACAACCTGTGTAATGAATGGGTATTTTCACACCGGGCTCGAGTGGGGTGGCCTATGTGAAGCGGGGGCACACTTAAGTTGGGCGGCCCATGTGAGGCTGGCGGCTCGTGTCAGGCAAGACCCATGTGAAGTGGGGCCCACGAGGAGGATTCGGCTGAAGGCCTGTCCCATGTGAAGTGGGGCCTAGGCTATGAGATAAAGGAATTGATTCACCACGCTCTATCAGTTTGAGCTTTTAGAGCAAGTGGTTAGTTATCCTACATCAATGTGTATCAGAGCGGGAGGTCTCGTGTTCAAGACTCCTCATCGGGGATGATTAATGCAAGGGGGCTTTCACACCAGGCTCGAGTGGGGTGGCCTGTGTGAAGCAGGGGCACACTTGGGGTGGGCGGCCCGTGTGAGGCGAGGGCTCGTGTGAGGCGAGACCCATGTGAAGTGGGGCCCACAATGGAGGGGTTCGGCCGAGGGCCTGACCCATGTGAAGTGAGGCCCAAGCTATGAGATATAGGGATTGATTCGCCACGCTCTATCAGTTCGAGCTTTTAGAGCAAGTGATTAGTTGTCCTACTCCTACATCACTGCGGATTCTAGTACTATCTCAACCATTACACTTGCGACCTGAAAATCCTTGTTTCTTCACTGGGTACCATTCAGGACCCTAGTTGTGTTAAATTATGCAAGTGTGAATCTTATCCATGCCATTGAGTGGTAAAATGTTCCTGCGTCCAAACACCATTGTTTGAGTCCACGCTCCATGGGCTCCAGCAGAGTGTCAACCTGGATATTTAAGATGTCAAGCACCTTTGCACCTTAAGTCTCACCAGACTCTGCTCCCTTTAGACAACCCGCTATTCACAACACATTCCATGACTCCCACCCATTGTTTGAAGTATCCTTGATATTATCAAAATATTCTTGATATCATCCGTATCTCCAGCCCGGTGATACCAATAACACTGGCAGTGTAAAAAATTCCAAGTATCGCCAATGTATCGATATTACCAGACTCCGCTAACTAAGTATCGCCAATGTATAGATATTGCCAATGTATCACCAATATTTTCGACCATGTAAATTTCAGGTGTCGCTTGTATTGCTAACATATTGATATCACCAATGTATCGCCCTCGATTGTGTAAATTCCAGGTGTCGCTAGTATCACCAGTGTATTGGCGGTGTTTCAATAATATCGCCAATGTATCAATATCGCCAAAAATCTATTTATTAAAATAAATTTCCATTTTAAATTTTTTTTTATGAGCACATGGTTGTATGTAGTGTTCAATTTATCAACGATAATATTAATAATATCACAATATTATCATTATAACAACATGGGCGGGGTATCAAGACCACACAATCTTTCATTTCCTTTTCAGTTGTTGACAATTTCTCAGCAAAATATCGTGTTGTCAATATTTTGAAATATCGATGGACGTTTGTTTGGATGGAATGTTGGATGGTTGAATGTATGGTTGGGTGGATAGATGGGATGGTTGGACTAATTTCTTACAACATCACATGTTTTTAAGCCCCCATTAAATGGAAAATTATTATGTATGCATTCTTTTTGCAATTTTTTTATTCCTAAAGATGTCAATGTGTATTTTAGCATCCTCTGAAGTTTCACTGAAAAATTCCACCATTTTCCCCATGTTTCCCCACATTTCCAGTTATCAACAATATTATCAGTGATATCAATATGGTTTTGGTATCCCCGGCCAGAAAAACTTGTAACAATACCAAAACTTCAAACACTGCTCCCACCGGTGCGTAAACCCTCTAAACGAACATCATTGTATTCTTGTTCAAGTTCACACAACCTGTAGACACTTTGGAAAGTGTTGGTCATGATACTTTAGACCTATGCTAACTAATACGAGTGAATCAACATTGACACAAGTCCCACCCAAGGACCTATTTAATAATGACATCTTTGATCAATTAGATCACCCAATTTTTAACCATGATCGCACACAATCACCTACACTCGTACACATACTATTGACCATACAGATCCTAAACACACAATGTAGTATAGTTTTTCCTTTAAATCAAGTTTTCTCTCCAAGAGTTGTAAGTTAACGGCTGGTTATATGTCAAGGTGGATAATGTAACGTCCCCACAATCAATAAAACACCTTTAAGGGGGGAATTTGTCGAATTTCAAGTATCGTTTACTTTCATGGTGAATACGCATATCCAGGGAGTAGATAACACCCCAATCTACATTGAGTAGTGTAATGGTTACTCTCTAAAAAATAAAAATTGCAAAATGAATCACAAACTAGTTTTTTTGTATTCTCATAGGAGAATAAGGGCCCATTTGGACATATCTCCCACAAGAGGGGTTCCCACAAGCCCCTTGTTTCTCACACAACATTTTCGTTAACTCGCCGAAAACTAGTCATATTGGTTTTCGGCAAGTGGGCTTTTTAGCACCCACTTAGACGACACCCACTTAGACGAGTGGGGACCAAATGGAGGTTTGCGAAAGTGCATGCAAACACATGAGGCGGAATGGATTTTGGCTCAAAACAGCTATTAAAGGCCCTTTTGAGGGTGCATCCCAAACATGCCCCAATTGTATGAACTGACTTGGGGGCCGTTTGGATGTCTATAAATGGGATAAGTTGTAGGTGACTTGGAGTCTCTCTCTTTTTTCTTCTTCTTTTTTGGTGTTCAGTGAGCATCCAGCAGTGTTTGTCCCTTCCGACCCCTTTCCGGCAATTGTTGTCTCTTCTGGTAAGTTCCAAATTGAAGTATGCGAAATCTTTTTTTTTTTTCAAGCATTTTTTTCTTCAAAGAGGGGACGAGGAGTTTGAAGAAGACGAGTGTGAGAGGTGTGGGGTCATCACGGACCAAGCATGTGTAACTTGTGCAAACCCAAAAGCAACTTGGAGCCCACTACAATGTCTGTCTAAAATTCATTCTATTCATCAGTTTTGCTATATCATTTCAAGACGTGAGCCGAAGAATAACGGCGATCCAGGACTCAAATGTGCCACACCACAAGAAACAGTGGGGATTGTACACCTACCATTGAAACCCTTGGGGCCCACAGAAGTTTTGGAGTGAGCTGATATCTGTGTTTTCCCATCATTATCAAGCAGACATCATGCTGGACCCCACAGAGCTTTGGATCATACAGTCTTATGTGTATGATGCGTACCAAGTGTCAAGTAATATGACACTCAAGCCACGTATGACACTTGATACTAGGCACTTAAACATTGTATGTGGTAGACATTTCTCTACTTAAACCAAATAAATTGTGGAACCCACTGTCTGCTAGTTCACAATTCCAAAATCATATTCTTTGAAACAATCTTAACCCCTGATTTGCAGGCACTTGTTTGATGAGATAGGACCATTGGATTTTTTATTTTTTTTTATATTCTCATTTGTGGGCACTTGTAAACTGTGTGTTCGAGCTTTGATGAGATGAGACGTGTGAAATGTCTAAATAACAGAAGTTTTATTAACCAACCATGTTAATCTCCGTATTGAAAAGCTTGGTTTTGCCTTTAATAAGTTCAACCAATATGTAGCATTGCTAAGCAAACTAATTACCTCCACTAATCAGTTATGTTTGGATTCTGATTTTCTTTCTTTTTTATTAGTTGGTCTAAATGGTGTGTGCAACTAGCTCCATGTATAACTTAGATTTTTAAGTATTGCAAATTTTCATGTTTTTTAAAAATAAGAATAATTGGACTTTCCTATGTTTTGGGCCATGGGCCCCACACAATGACCTGCTACAAGGCTTGGATGTGGCACAAGTTTGCCACATGTGACCACTTATCTTTAAGTAGCTGCTCTACATTTCAGGTATTTTGAACTATGGCCCACTTTTATATCTTATCTGATGATTGGTTTAGCCTAAGAATCGGCTCATAGATTCATTTAGATGAGCTCAACCTAATGGCATATATTATGCCAAGCTTTTTTTAATGTGATTTGAAGATTTTGGAACGATTCCTTACTTCAAGCTCTGTTTGGTGTGAATACACAACTACTTACTTATACTTGATAGACAAGTTACCCACACACACACACACACACAAAAAAAAAAAAAAAACTACTTTCCTATAAGTGACTTATAGCTTAAATCCAAACAGGCTGCAAGCAACTTTCACCTAAAAGAAGTCATGTACAACTTAAAAACTAACAGGCATCCAAACGACCAACAAAAAGAAACCACTCTAGCTCTTTGACATAGATGTAATCCCTGACTTGCCAAAAATTGCAGTAAACAAACGAAATAGTATCTGATAATCTCATACGGTTGGATGAACAAAACCATTTAATGGATAGACCCTACATCTAGTCAGGTGACTTTGGGTTTGTTGGCCTTCTAGGTGCGGCTCTCATCATTTGGATGGTCTGAATACTGGGAAATAAGAACTTAGTGATTTCCTCATCCGATTAGACTGAATACGTTCACAATTCAATTCAACTTGTTCCTCCAAACTGGTCGGAAAGCAAGGGAACAGATGGAAGTATGGAAAATCATACCCGAGTCAGCCGGACAGCAGCATCATCCGCCTGCTGATCCTCATCGACTCCTTGCTCGAGGCCTTCGGTGTTGGCATTGCTGCCGGCTCCGGACACGGCCAATCTCGAGGTGCACGCGAGCCGTTTGAGAGAAGAGATTGCAGAGGAGTGTTTGAGAGAGTAGCAACAGCAGCAACAGAAGGCAGATGGATTTATGGAAGGATTGAAAGCGCTTCCATCGCTGCTGCTATGGAATGAGAAACCCGCAACAGAACCAACTGCTGCTGCAGCAAACATTGCTGTGGTTCGGATGGAGAGATATCTGTGTCTCCTCTGCTGTATATATATAACTATCCATCGGACCCGATTAGCCAGCGTAAACAAAAGCTCGGTGGGGCCCACCTTCATGTGTGTGACATCCACTCCGTCCATCATTTGCACCAGCTCGTTAATAACGCCAGTGGGCCACACGACAGGAAAATTGGGGATGGGATGGCCAGCATCGAAACCATTCTGAGCAGTCTAATATGTTGTTTTCCCTACACCCTGGTGGGACTCATGTTATGATCGAGTCGGATGGCCTATATATGTCACGGTGGGCTCAGGAAGGTTTCAACGGTGGGGATTTCATCCCCTCAATTCCATCTGGTATCCCCCACTTGAATTTTGGATCGGCCGTGTCTTTTTTATCCTCTCTTAACGTAGCTGGAGAAAATGATGGCCGGAGTGGATGTCGCACACATCATGGTGGCCCCAAGGATTGAATGCGATTAGGCTGCGACCCGGGAACCAGCAATGTGGGTGCGGCCCTGACCGTTGGACCCATCTAGATGTATGTATTGTATATCCACTCCGTCCATCTATTTTTCCAGATCATTTTAGAACATTCAAAAAAAAAAAATAAAGCAGGATAAAAGTTTCATGTGGACCACACAAAAGGAAACAGTATTCATTGAAAGCCTACCATTAAAAATTCCTAGGGCCTACCATAATTTATTTTTACCATCCAAACTTTTTATAAAGTCACATGGACCTGGATGAAATGGAAAAAAAAAAAAATATATATATATATATATATATATATATATATATATATATATCATCTTGATCCAAAACTTCGTGGCCCACAAAAGGTTTTTAATGGTTTTTAATCACTGTTTGCTGTGGTGTGGTCCATATGAAAATTATAGCTGCTTCATTTTTGTTCTAGATCTATAAAATGATCTGTAAAAAAGGATGGGTGGCGTGGATATACAATAAAAAGATCTATGTGGGCCCCACAATCAGGGCCGCATCACATCGCTGGTTCCTCGTCGCAGCCAAGTCGCGCTCTCGCATCCCTATCTCTATCCAGCTCCGCTGACCCCACACTCGTGTAATAGGCATGCGATGTAAATGCCACCACATGAGCATTATCCAACCCCTCCATCATGTGGGTCCGCTTCTCTGACCCAAAAATAAATCTGGTCCACTCAGCAGGCGGGCCACGATGTTAGAAACAACGGACGGGTTTGAAAACTCTGGCAATGTCTTTTGCAAATATGGCCCACCCAATTAGCGGATTGAGCGGATTCTTGGGCCAGGGGCATCTACACAGTGGTAGATGCTGATGGATGGATTAGATCTTGTACATGTGCGTCATGCTGGCAGATGTTTGTACGTTTGTGCTATTAGTGTATTTCTCAGTTGAATTTGAAAGTTTGTGCTATTTTATAAATCAGATTCCATCCTTGGTCGGACACAACAGACCAACGGTCTGGATTAGTTAAACATTGGCCCCACTTGTAGAATTCAAAAGCACGTCTATACGCTGCAAACGTGCGTTGTACAAATCCTATAATTCCTCCCTTTTTTCTGGTATGAATTGGATTGGGGAGAAGATAACAAGATAAAGAAAAAATACACATCGGGTGTTTGCTATCGTCAGCACGCACACCTCTTCATGCCTACCTTTACGAGGCATGACACGTGCGAATCTGGCAGCAATCTGATCATTGAATAAGGTGGCCGCACTGTCGAGATGGACGGTGCACCACTCATCACCTATGCTGCATACATCTTTGAATTTGGACCGTTGGAAATTAATTTTAACGGCCTGTTATTTTTGTACAGGGTGGCCCACTTAATGAGGCAATCATCTTTATGTTTGCATATGTTCATCTTCATGGTATGATCTATCTGAGGCAATGATCGGATTTCTCACACACTTTCGAAGTCGGCAGTGGCGCTGCGTGGAAAGGTGCGAGTGAAAAGAGTGCGTCTCGAGCTGAAAGGAGTTTGCAAAGTATCTGGACCATTGACACATAAGGGATTGGAGCCGTCCAGATGTCGTCATCAACTCCACACAAGCCTTCTCACGGTAGAGTGTCTGGATTTAAGGCGTGTCTGGATTTCACCATTCCATGGTATTATTTCGGAGTCGGGCTCCTCTGTTACCGGGTCAACAGGATTTTCCTGTTACCCCAGTGGTTTGGCGTCCGAAGCTTTTTTCTATATTTTTTTATTTTTTCAGTGAGCGTTGACGTGGACAAACTTTAGGGAATTAGGAATTCTCTGTTGACCGGGTAACAGAGGATCCGGACTCATTATTTCGTAACGATTATTGAGGGAGTTTTTTCCTACTGTATGCCCACTTCATGGTATGATCGATCCGCTAAGACGCACGAGCCGGGCATGGTAGTATGGGACACCGTGGTCGAGCTGTCGGCCTACGCTGGGGCCATGTGCCTCCCCGTAGTGACCATTGCACAACCAAACTCGTGAGCCGAATACGGTGGTATGGGACACTGTATTCGAGCTGTCGATACTTACGGCGAGAGCCAAGTACGGTGAGACCTGTGCTCGTGCTGACGGGCGACGAGTCCTCCGTAGTATCTTCGAGTATACTCCAAGGGTCTGTGATTGGCGATGAGTCTTTCACAGTAACTAGAGTATGAGTTGAGCCGAGTACGGTGAGACCTGTACTCGAGCTGACGGCTAGTGATTGAGCCGAGTACGGTGAGACCTGTACTCAAACTGACGGCCAGCAATTGAGCCGCATACGGTGAGATCTGTATTCGCGCTGACGGGTGACGAGCCCTTTGCGATGCCTTCACTATGCTCCTCGAACCATAATATCGTATGAGATTAACTAGGATTGACGACCCTAGAATGGATCATGTTTGGGAATGATACAAGGGAGGTACCTTGGTTTCCCAATACTGCTGTTTGAAATGGACTAATAATAACTTGGTAATCATGAGCATCATCGCACCGTATGTGCTTAGTAGATGTGGCGCACTGAGGGAGTTAAGCATTCGCGAACGTAAGATGATGTCGCTTGAGGGTGGTTTGGTAAGGGCATACAGCATCATGTCATTTCATTCTCGCACTTAATAAGAGTAAATAGAATTGTTTGATTTGTACTGCTTTATCATTACTGTTTGGTTGAATTGATAACATGTTAACCTATGCCTTATTGTTCCACTGAGTTAGCTACTCACTCCCATGTTACGGGACGGTGTTGTACACACCAACCAGATTTGTTGAGTTTCAGGTGATGGCGATGCTTGTGAGGCAGAGCCGGACTACTTCTATGATGATAGGAGGAGTTCTCCTATCTGTATCTCTCCAGCAGGTCAATGAAGACCTGATATTGTATTGACGGGGCTATGGTACATGGGATAGGAGGCATTACACTTCCTCACATTTCGTACATTTTAGAACTGCACTTGTATTTATTTAACCTGGTAATGTTATCACACTCTGGAGACTCATTATAGTTTATATATTTTATCTATCTATCACAGTCTTCCGCTTGTAAATTTAACTGTCTCTGGAGTATGATATGCTGTTTTGGCTTAATCTCACTCATGTTCAATGCACGAATACAGTCAACATTCAATCATCATTCATTTTGTTGCATAAGTGATGTTCTAGAACTCGGGAGTTGAGTTTATGCTCGACCCCCGATTTTCAGGGCGTTACAAAGGGTGTGTTTTTATCGAACGAAAATGTGTAAGTGCTATGTTTTCTAGCTCCTATAATTGTCAAATTTTGTAGTAGCAAAACCTCTTGGAATCTATATCTTGTGTAGCTCATCTTCTTGTTCAATACAATTCTTGTACAAGTTCAAGATGATCTATTACAAGGTGTTCCATTTTGAGATTCAAGCATCACAAGTATAAGAATTCTAGTACTACAACTGTTAGTTCAAGCTTTCAAAGCTTCATCTAAGGCAAGACAATAGTCTTTACTTTGGTACTCAAAGCTCAAGGTGAAGTACAACTCAAGTACCTCAAGCTCAAGCTTCAAGATATTTCAAGTTCAAGCTTCAAAAGGTTATAAATTCAAGTTTCAAAGTACTTCAAGTTGAAGCTTCAAAATGTTTCAAATTCAAGCTTCGACCAGTCCTGGAGACTGCTCGACTGGTCGAATGAACAGTGCTCGACCAGTTCAGCAGGCTTGACTCAAAGTCCAACAACTAAAATGAGTCCCACACGACCAGTCGTGGACAGGACTCGACCGGTCGTAGAGGCCACTCGACCGGCCGAGCAGGTCCTTCAACTAGTCGTGGAATGGCCTGATCTTATCGTGCACAAAATTTCAAATGTTTGTTGGTCCTTCAACCAGTCGAGTTGACTCCTGGGCCAATCGAGTGAGCAGTTTCTGTACTTATAAATAGAGCACAATTTTCAGAGTTTGGAATCCAATTCAAGCAAAATCAAGATACCACTTTGAGAGATAAGTTTGTAATATTCTTTAGCTATTTAGTGCTCATTTAATATTCTCTTTAATTGGCTTTTTGTATTTGATTTTGTATTCTACATTCCAATCTTATTTGAAGAAAGGATTGAAATTTTCCCATTTCTTGGAATCAAAATCAAATCAAGCTAGCCCAAAGTGATTTAATTTAAAATCCATTTAGAACTTAGGACCATTTCATAAGTGAGTGTGAACATTAAACATCTACGAGTGAACTTTTACCCCGAATTGATTCTACCGGGCTACAACAAAGGAGAATATCCAGATAAGTATTTTACAGTTTTGTAAATCTATTCTTTTGGTATCTTTGAGATTGTGCCAGAAAAATCTCTTTCTTTTGGTTTATCTGAGGTGATCCAGAAAACTCAGAGTTTGGGATTTTTGAATTGTGTAAGCCCACTTGAAAAACGCAATTGTGAAGGTTTTAGGTGAACCTTGAAAAACCTATTTCATAGTGAACGCTAATATCCACCGTGTGAAGATATTAGGAGTAGAGTAGTTGTGTGGCTGTTTTTCTAAACAGTTGGTGTACACACAAGCGAACCACTATAACTTCTGGTCATGTGGTGATTGATGGATTGATTGATTATTACATTATGTGAATGTTGTAATTTCCCCTTATGCATTTGCGGAGAATGTTGTAATCCTTTTTATGCAAGTGTGGGAATGTTGTAATAGCTTTGTTTCTTTCTTTGCTATTCTTTTCTTTATTCCTTTGTATCGGTTTGAGATTTTGATACACAGACTGTTTTAAGAATCAGGTTGTCCTACCATAAGCCATTGGTTTTTGGTGTAAGGCTGTCCTTAGAACAACAACTGTATCAACCTCTCAATACTTGTACATTTGAGGTTGTTTTACATTTCTGCATTGTGGGATTGTTTAAGTACTATCTATATTTTTATTTGTTTAAATTCTGCATTTAATTTTTAATTTGGCATACACTACGTGAAAAATGGAAAAAAATGACGGATTTAGATACGGTTCTGGACCGTCTCTAAAATTGCTTGGTTTAAAGACGCTTTAGAGACGGCCGTAAACCGTCTCTAAAATTTTAGACGGCCCCTGACCGTCCTTAATATTGTCTTAAAAATTTGAACGCCCACAGATCATTTAAGACGGTCGTTGACCATCTTATATGGGTCATCTGAGACGGTCATTGGCCGTCTGCATTAGAGACGGTCCTTGACCGTCTTATATGCCGTCATCTGACATGGTCATTAGCCGTCTGCATTAGAGACGGTCATTGGCCGTCTTTTACTTGCAATCTGAGACTGTCAAAGACCGTCTTTATTAGAGACTGTCAAGGACCGTCTCTATTAAAGACGGTCCTAAACCGTCTTATTGCCCTGTCAAAGACCGTCTCTATTAGAGACGGTCCTAAACCGTCTCTAATGCTCAGGTCAAAAATGAAAAAGCTCAAAAAAATTATGAATTTTAAAAAAAAAAAATAGTTGAAAAGCTTAGAAAAATAATTAACAATGTTTAAGAAAATTTTAAATTTTGAAAAAAAAAACTGTAATTTTATAAAAATCTAGATTTTGAAAAAAAAAATTAAGAACTTTAAATAATGTTGATAATTTCGAAAAAAAAAATCGATAAAAATATGATATTTTGAAAAAGAAAATTTAAAAAATTAAACAAAATTGTGAAAAAATTGATAAAATGTAAAAAAAAAATATATTTTTTAAAAGAAGAAAACTAGATTTTGTATTTTGACAAAAAATTGAAAAGTTATATAAAAAAAGTGAGATTAAAAAATGATATTTTGAAAAAGAAAATTTAAGAAATTAAACGAAATTGTGAAAAAATTGACAAATTGTATATATATATATATATATATATATATATTTTAAAACAGAAAACTAGATTTGTATTTTTTTTGAAAGAAAAATTGAAAAGTTAGATAACAAAAGTGAGATTTTGATTGATGTGTTGTTATCCTTGCCGCCCATACGTTTCTCCACCCCATTTTTGGGCCGGTATAAAAAATTGTGTAGATTTAAATCTTAAGTGGACCACACCATTGGAAAGAATGATAATGTAGTACCTCGCCATTAAAAATTATAAAGAGCCCATCATAAGGTTTAGTAATGTTTATTTGCAATCTAACTTGTTGATAATGTAAAGGAGATCTAGATGAAGGTACTAAACTACAAAGATCAAATTGATCCAAACTTTTGTGGCCTTCAAAAGGTTTTTAATGGTTATTCATCATTGTTTTGATTGGTATGGCCCACCTGAGATTATTGAGTTCTTGTGATTTGAAATCACATCCTAAAATATGATGAAAAAATATATGGACGGTGTCGATATACATAAAATATATCAAGGTGGGCCCTACACGGTTAGAGCAACACCCATGAAGGAGTTACCTAAATAGTGAAATGGTACTATAAGGTCACCTCATGGGAACTTCCAATGAGGTTAATCTGTGTGCGCCCCATCATGATGTGTGTAGAACATCAACACCATGCATTTGATGTGTCCCCTTTAAGTCCAAAAATCACTCATATACGAAACTCAGGTGGGCCATAGCATCTAAAACTATGTGAAGACATCCTTAAAACATATAAAAGCTTTTAATTGGTGGGGCCCACATGAGTTTTGGATGTGTATGAAACTTAGGTTGACTCCTCATCCAAGTGGGACACACATAATGAATGGGCTAGATCTATGAACCACATCTAGGTGGGCCCAATAAATGATTATGAATGTTTTAATGGGAGGGTAACCCTCTCAACTATATATAGTATGTGGTGTGGCCCACCCAAGTCATGGATTGACTTTATTTTTAAGCTCGTGGCCCACCATGGAATGGTGCGCATTTGACTGACAGGGCAGATCCAAATTAAGTTCAAGTGGACCCACCATTGAAAAGAGTGGGATAGTGACAGCCACTATTGAAACCTTCTTAGGGCCTGCGCGCCGCAATGTTTATTTGAGATCCAACCTATAAGTTAATACTAGAGCTGGGTATCGGTTCGAGTTGGACCGGATTGGGTCCAACCCGATCAGATCCGAAATCTCAATGGCTTAACCCGAACCCGATCAGAACCGGGACCGAGTTTAGGTCACCGGCCTTGAACCGACCCGAAGTATACATGTCCTGATCCGATTCGAGTCCGACTCGGTTAGGAAAACCGAGTGGATCGGATGGGGCACTATTCGAATCGCTTCAGATTTTTTTACAAAAACAATTTTGAAAAGTTTGAAAAAAACAAAAAAATAAATAAATTACCAGGACATCTTGGTAGATGCAATCCTTCTCTACTCTGACATTCACCTTGATCAATGCATGATACGTCTCTCTATTCATTGGAATCACAACACTCAACAAACGCACGAAAGCAGCTTCTGTGCCTTCAGCATCACCTGCTTTGACATTCTCTGCTCTGACATTCGCCTTGATCATTTACAAAAAATAGGTCCGATCAACAATTTGATTCATCAAAATCTTAGGGACCATCATGGATTGCTTATGAGTCTAAAGAATCACTTTTGTTAGCCAATTGAAAGCATCCTATCTATGTCTTGGAAAAAGGATGGTTAGAGAAAAAGGCCAAATTAATCATAGATTATATCACTCGTTCCATCTAAATATTTTTCAAGGTAGCCCAGAAAATGTGTTCTGAACTTAATAGACGGTTGAGATCAACCGATTGGACCTTCTAAGTGTCTGAATACAACCAGAAGCACTATAAGTTATAGTGCCTTATAGTATTCCCCTTACACCAGCCAATGACTGGTGGTCGGTGCTCTGTGGCCCCCACCATGATGTATGTGTTTCATTCATGCCATCCATATATTTTTACAGATAATTTTACAATACGAGACCAAAAATGAGATATATCCAAATCTCAAGTGGACCACATTAAAGGAAACAGTGTTGAATGAGCGTTGACCATTAAAAACATTTTAGTAGCCATAAAAGTTTTGAATCAAGCTGATTTTTGTTTTTTCCATTCATCTGGTACTGTATGACCAAATCAACAGATTGGATGTCAAATAAACAGTACAGTGGGCCTTAGGAGGATTTTAATGGTGGATATCCAATCACTATTGTTCTCATGTGGTGTGGACCACCTGAGATTTATATCCCTCTAATTTTTTGCACAAATCTTTAAAATGATCTTTAAAAATGGATGAATGGAATGGATGAAACACATACATCATGGCGGGGCCCACAGAGCACCGTCGACAGTCTCAACCCAAAATTGGGCACGCGCTCAAACAGAGCCGCGCGCGCCCAATCTTCCCAAAACCTCTCACTCGCCGCCCTCCCTCCCTCTTCTCTCTCTCTCTTCTTCTCTCTCTCTCTCTCTCTCACCCCTGCCCTCCGCCATCATCCAACACTCTCTCTCTCACCCTCTTCCTCTCCCATGATCTCTCTCCTTCTCAATCTTAGATCTCTCTAAATCTGTCTCTCCTTCTCCCTCCCCTCTTGATCTCTCTCTCAATATGCCTCTCCCTCTCTCTCTCTCTCTTGCAATCTGCTTCTCTCCCTTTTCTCTCTTGCGATCTGCTCTCTCTCTCTCTCTCTCTCTCTCTCTCTCTCTCTCTCTCTCTCTCTCTCTCTCTCCGACTCTCGATTTGCAAGCCTTAACCCGCATCCAGCAGTCGTTCGTAGCCTACCGCATCTCTGGTCATCAATAGTAATAGAAAGTTGTTAAGCTCCCACCTGTTGCCAATATGAAAAGGTGATGTTGCATTTTAATTTTTAGTCTTCATTTTGGTTATGAATCTCTATTTGGATGACTGGATCATGGAAAGTTGTTTTGAGGATTTTTGCATCTAAGGTGTATGTTGATATGCTTGTGAGAATATCATTCCAAATTATGTTTGTGATCTGATTGGAAGCCCAAGAGGACCCCCACCTGATGCATATGTTTTATCCCCATCGCCCACCTGCTGTATACAGTTGGGCCACCGTGATGTATTTTTTATCCAGGCCAGTAGGGCCGTCCATCTGTGGACGCAGCTGGACTGACGCCCAGCAGCAGTTTCTACCGTGACCACTTTGATCTGCTTCATCCCCTGAGTCATAGAGATCTTTCAGTTATGTGCTTACCTGATAGAAATATCGTCAAACACCTAATCTTCAACCTCTGAAACAAGTTCCTTGTTATGCTCATTAACCATGTGGTAATCGACTGCTAATGGGGCCACCACCTGTGCTTCCAACAGCAGTGTCGAGTCTCCCAAATTAGTTTTATCTCCGTCATTGATAGAAGCTAGATTGACATCCCAACAACTGTGCTGAGTCTCCTAAACGTTTACCATGGTAAACGCACAATGACCATTTTTCTTAATTTTGAAAAAAAAAAATTAAGAACTTTGAATGATGTTGATAATTTTGAAAAAAAAAAAAATTGATAAAAAAATGATATTTTGAAAAAGAAAATTTAAAAAATTAAACAAAATTGTGAAAAAATTGACAAATTGTAAAAAAATATATTTTTAAAAAAGAAAACTAGATTTTATATTTTGACAAGAAAAATTAAAAAGTTATATAACAAAAGTGAGATTTAAAAAATGATATTTTGAAAAATTTTTTTTTAAAATTAAACAAAATTGTGAAAAAATTGACAAATTGTAAAAAAAATATATATTTTAAAAAAGAAAACTGGATTTTGTATTTTGACAAGAAAAGTTAAAAAGTTATATAACAAAAGTGAGATTTAAAAAAATGATATTTTGAAAAAGAAAATTTAAAAAATTAAACAAAATTGTGAAAAAATTGACAAATTGTAAAAAAAAAAAAATATATTTTAAAAAAGGAAAACTAAATTTTGTATTTCGACAAGAAAAATTGAAAAGTTAGATAACAAAAGTGAGATTTTGATGATGTGTTGTATATCCTTGCCGCCCCTATGTTTGTCCAACCCATTTTTGGGCCGGGTATAAAAAATTGTGTAGATTTAAATCTTAAGTGGACCACACCACTGGAAAGAATGATAATATAGTACCTCGCCATTAAAAATTATATAGAGTCCATCATAAGGTTTTAGTAATGTTTATTTGCAATCCAACTTGTTGATAATGTAAAGATGTAGATGAAGGTAAACTACAAAGATCGATTGATCCAAAACTTTTGTGGCCTTCAAAAGGTTTTTGATAGTTATTCATCATTGTTTTGATTGGTATGACCCACCTGAGATTATTGATTTCTTATGATTTGAAATCACATCCTGAAATATGATGGAAAAATACATACATCATGGTGGGGCCCCCTACCACCAGCCATCTGTGGGCCCCACCATGATGTATGTATTTCATCCATTCCGTTCATCCATTTTTACTGATAATTTAGGGCTTGATCCAAAAAATTAGAGGGATAGAAATCTCAGCTGGACCACACCACATGAAAACAATAGTGATTGGATATCCACCATTAAAATCCTCCTAAGGCGCACTGTACTGTTTATTTGACATCCAATCTGTTGATTACGTCATACAGGCCTAGATTAAGGGAAAAAACAAAAATCAGCTTGATCTAAAACTTCTATGGCCCCCAAAATGTTTTTAATGGTCGACGCTCAATAGTATTTTTTGATTGTGTGGTCCACCCAAGTTTTATTTCAGGCTCATTTTTTGGGATCATACACAAAATGATGTTATGAAATGTATGGATGGCGTGGATGAAACAAATCGATCATGGTGGGGCCCATAGAGCGATACTAGGTCCAAAGTTCAAGTTAACGTTTTCAATCTTCTGGTTTTCATTGTGAGTCTTGCATTTTATGTAAAATGGTGTTAACTCATCCATAACAATAGTGGCTAAGATATAGAGTTATCCAGACCAACGAAATAATCGGTCTAGTTGTAAATAGTAAATATTTATAATTTTATTTTGTAAAACGATCTTAACCATCCAGAAAATGGTCCCATGCATGTACGACCATTAATAGAGTTGGTGTTATAAATAATGGTAAACTCACAATATACGGATTTGAAATTTTTATCTTCTTTAAAGGACGAAAACCATCAAACGCCCGCTCCTCTTTTCCTATTTTCCCTCTTTTCCTCATCTTCCATTGACGAGAAACCCTCTCTCTCTCTCTCTCCTCTCTCTCTCTCTCTCTCTCTGCTGTGAAAAGCCATGGCAACAGCAACAGCAACAGCTGCAGCAGAAGCTTCTTCAAGATCTAGCGGTGGAGGAGGATCCACAAATTCCTACATCGGCAGCATGATTAGCTTGACATCCAAATGCGAAATCAGATACGAAGGCGTCCTCTACAACATCAACACCGATGAATCCAACATTGGTTTGCAGAATGGTACTCTCTCTCCCTCCCTAATTTTCTCCAGATTGGGGTTTTTAGTGTGTATATATATTATATATATATATATATATATATATATATATATATATTATATAATTTATTATGTTTTTTCTCCTAATTTTTAATTGGGTGGTGAATTGGAATAAATAAAAATAGAACTTATTTTCCCACACGAGAATTGAAAAATGTTGCATTTGATGTATGTGGTTAAGGGCATGTTTGGGTGTTTGAACGAACTGAATTGGAGCAATCGAATTCGGGGTTGGAACATTTTGATGCATAGACAACGGTTGTACTCCTAATCCCAATTTCTCAGGATTCAAGTTGGATTTGAAGTGAGTGTATTTTCAGCTTGGGGGGGCTAGTTTCTCATTATGAATGGATTGGAGATGTCATTATCGGAAGGCCCTGCGTTCTGTTTCACCTACACTGAGGTATACTTTACTTTCCCATTTCATCCCTCCCTCGAATTGTATTACAACAGATTTCTCTAATGCATCTCTTCCTTTTCTTCTCCTTACTATCCTGACCAAATCTCCTGCATGCATTTCCATCAAAATGCTGGAACATTCATTCATCTTTTTCTTTTTTCCTTTTCATTTGATCTTGAAAAAGAATCAGATTTCCTCAAAAAGATAATAAATAAAAACATGCCTTACAGTACAATTATCAGTCACCTTTGTTGCATGAAACAAGTCTCCAACATGCCTTACATGCGTCAACTCGCAGATATATCTTGATTTTTAAGTTGGTATTGCAAAGGGTGAGCTAATGCAATACTGCAGGTTCCAAATACCTTACTAAATATCTTTTTTTTTAAAAAAAATTAATTAATTTATTTTTAAAACCTCATTTGGGTTCCTGATAAAATTACAATGGTCAAGCTAAAATGGTCAATCCACCTTACTCTTATGAACCAATCTCCTACATGTGTGACATTTGTCGACCTGCAGGTGCATTTTGTTTCTCAAGTTGGGTCCTGAGGGTGAGAAGGAGACAATGTTGTGGGTACCACATGCCTTTAACCATTTGTGTGTCAATGATCTGATTCTTATATATTCATGTGATGGATTTATGTGGATTATGTATTTTTTGGCCTCTCATTTGGTTATTCTTTAAAAGATATGTTTTTTCCTTCATGCTTAGTATTTTTTTTGTGCCATACATTTTCCATGGTAAGGTTTGGCATTTAACATACATGAAAAGTAGACACATATTTGCAATCATGCTCGGTGATGGGGATTTCTTTAACATTTTGATTTTTTATCAATTTTATTTTGGTGGATATAGCTGGAACTTTTCCCACATGGTCATGATTACCTCATTCCACTTAATTTTGTGTGGTATGCCTTCCTTAATTGAACCAACGGTCATCATTTTGGCTGGTTTATCTGACTATCATGATTGTTTGATACTCCTGACTTTATCCAGTGGAAAGGAATTTGGATTGTGGTTATGTTCAAGTTTGGTTTATGTGTTTATAAGATTGGCAGTAATGGTTTTTAAACTTCGAGAACTTGTGATCAGGGTCGAATACTGCATATTAGACCCCAGTTATTACCTGATCTTAAGTACATGATAGCGCCTAATGTCGGTATTTAACTGTGTTTTGTTGCAGGATGAAATAAAGAGCGTTGATTGAAAAAAACATATTAAAAGAGTGGATCTGACGCTCCGAAGTCACCAGAGCAAGGAACGGACTTCAGAGGACCAATAGTGACGGATTTACACGCCAGGGATCCGAGGAAATCAAGCCGTTCGCATCAAACGGGCCCGAAAACCATCTAGAATGCAAGATCACAGGGTTCCCACCATCCGATCAGCCCGAAACTTCATACATGGTCTGAGGGACATAAAGTAACCGTACATGTCAAAATTTAGCTCCCAGATCTTTGTAGAAGTGGTCCAACAGACAAATCAGCCCCTGAATCGTCAATTTACGGCCCGCCTGAGCTCTGGATATGCCTAAAAATTGGTTTCAACACATTATATGAGGGGATAAAGTAGATGGTTGGATTGGATTGCTCGTAAACATCTTAGAGGACCCCATACATATGGTGGGTGTGCACCGAGTGGTGCATCTCAGCAGCCGCACCGGTCCAAAAGACTCGATCAAAGTCGGTTAGACCGACCGATTCCAGCGCAAAAACGGATTCTCCGTTTTTCAAACAGCGTTAACGCGGTTTGATTTCGGTTGCAGTTGTGGACCCCACTCATTGTCCAAACGTCCAATCTGGACCGTCCATTGGCTCTCTAAGGCCCATGTTACCAAGGTGTAGGTGGCCGTTTTTCGAATAAAAACAGAGATCAGATCTAAACCGTCCAAACGTAAGACGGACGGTGGAGCAGAAATTCAGGAGGGTCTCGTCAACAGGAGGTGGAAACTACACTTTCCTGACCGAAATTTTCCCCTCCATCTAATGGACGGAGTGTATTTTTCAAAACATCATCACAGTGGGCCCCACCATTTTCGCAGCGGACGCCAACCGCGTCCCTGTTTCCGCGTCAGCGACGAACGGCGCTGGCCGTTTTTGCGAACGGCTGTGGGCCCCACACGTCACCTGTACGGTCGATCTGATCCGTCCATCTTGTAGAGGGCCATGAATACTACAAAACCATGCTGATAGTTCACTCCCATGCGTACACACGTGCGTGATACAGAGGCCACAAAAGGGCTACCCGGCGACATTCAAAACTGATCTTTTTGTATTTTCTTCTCTGGGCCACGTTAATAGACATTCAAAACCACCCATTCCTGACTGAAATTTCATCCTAAATCCAATGGAAGGGGTGGATTTTCCAGAAAATGCCTCTGTGGGGCCCACCGATCATGGCTGCGAAAATTTGTACTCCGAGTCCTTCTACGACTCTGCCACCGATCCCAGCCATCCAGCAGCTATAAAAGGGAAGTTTTGGACGTGGGTAAGGCATTCAGAACCAGGGAGGAGCTCCAGATCTACAGCAAGGGAGAGAAGAAAGAGAAGAGAGAGAAGAAAGAAGAGAGAGAGAAATTGGTTTGAATTTTCCTTTATGATTTTTATCTTTATTTTTCTATTTATTTAATGGAGTTTATGGGTAACTAATCTCTCAGCTAGGGCTGAGATGAAACCCCTAATTTGAATACCCTTTGTTCCATGTTGATTTTACTTTAATTAAGATTGATTTGTTTCTTTCCCTAATGTGCTTGATTGTCTTAAATTTTATACTTCTCCATCTATGAACTTTTGAGTCTATGGATGGATGTGGTATGGATGCTTATTCTAGGTGCTTGTATCTGATCATGAACAGGTTCCTGTAGAGGAAGAAACAGGGTGCGTTACTGAACTGCATATTCCATATGCCCGATTTGGACATGGGATATGTTATTCATGGCATTGCTTGAAGGAATTAGACAATCTGTATGCCCGATTAAGGACACAGATTGTGCTTTCTCTAGATAAGTTGGATTAATCTAATTTAAGGTGAATTAACAGACAAAACAATGGTTAGGATAATTAGGGGTGGATTCGAAAGTCCTAGTGCTCTCTCTGATTGAATTTTCTTCCTTATTCTCAATAGTTATTTTCCATAGATTTGTGTTAGCCATTTGATCTTTTATTTGTTGAATTAGTTAAGGAGAATCGTGAATTTGAATTGTGACGACCAGTCCCTGTGGATTCGACTTCGGTCTTACCGAGTTTAATACTACATCACAACCCTATACTTGGGGAGTGAACAACTTGCAGCTGTGATAAAAGCCTTGGGCAACATGAGCAACTGGAGTAAAACGAGGAAAGTATGGCATGCTAGCCAGCTCATTTATGCCCTCGCAATGTGGGGAATTACTTTGGCAGAGTGAGATTCTACTGCTTTTCTTACCAATCTTTTTTTTTTTTTTTTCCATGTCCGCTCTTTTATGTGTATCTTTTACCTATCTCAATTTTCTTGGATGGATGATGAATGTATTTGCAAATGTAAATGAAAATAAAGAATTTATAATATATATATATATATATATATATATATATATATATATATATGTTATCAATGGAGGATACCTTGTTTAGGGGGACATGAAATTCTTGTAGCTTATGGTATGGTGCCCCAATATTGGTTGTATGTTACTAGTATGTAGTAGATAATACTAGGTTCAATAATAGATAATAGTAGAGAATACCTAAACCTTAACCTATAACCTAACCTAAACCTAATCCTATAACCTAGACTTATAACCTAGTATTGTTGGTTAAGATAAGAGGATTGATCTTAATAGTATGGTCGTCATGCATATAGACAGAAAATGCTTGCAATGAATTTTTATGAATACTAGGTGGCCTATTAATGAAAACAATGTCTCCGTCCATAATACGTATGTTTATGATTTGACCAACTTTCAAATATGTATGTCCTTTTGAACCTTTGGATTTTCTTGTTAAGAAGTCCGAACTCATTCTTTTGAAAAATAGAAAAATGGGAATATTAGTAAATATGGATTTTCTTGTTAAGAAGAAAATGGAAGATGGATTGAAAAGACATAAAGGAGATTTTTTTTTCTTCTTTTTTGTTTCAAGAGAGAGAGACGGAGAGGTGAGAGTGGGAAAATTGAGGGAGAGAGTAGGGAAATCAACGGAGAGGTGAGAGTGGGGAAATCGACGGAGAGGTTAGAGTGGGGAAATCGACGGAGAGAGAGAGTGGGGAAATCGACGGAGAGGTAATTTTATCTAAATAGTGATTTAAAAAACTAAAATTTATTGACAGCATGAGATTGAAGGAATTTACTAGCTGCTATGGTCTTAAGATAAGCTTTTGATTGTGTGGGTGATTTGAAGTTATCGACCATGATAAATTTATCATGCTAAAATTTGCATATTCAATGTGTTCAACATGCAGCTATTTCTCATATGCTTCTCATATTTGCTAACCTTTCATTTGCAACTAGTCCATGATCAATGTTGGTGCATGCGTATTAACTAACTGAGTATATTCTTATATGGGAGATTGGTATATGAGAGGTAGATAATGCATGGGAACCAGATTCTTTATGAAAACTTTCAGTTTCCTTTAGATCCTACTCCATCTATCATCTATCACTTCTGGCAGCCTTTTTCAAAGTCTTCACGTCTTATGACTGCAAATTCCATCAGACAACATAGCCCACTGGATTATTCAAAGCACCCTTTGGTGATATTCCTTCTAGAGCATCCGGCCTCTATCATTATAGAAGCCTATTTTGAATAACAGCTATGGTTTTTGGCTAGGACAAGTTGATGCAAAAGAGTTTTAGGGTCCTCCAAATTGCAAAATTAAATGAGTAGAAAAGGAGTTGGTTCAATGACCTCCACTCTTAAACACTTGATTCACATGTTCATCATTATTTTTCTTTTTCTTTTTATTTTTTTGATCGAATGGCTTTTCATTTCCTAAACCTAAACCTTAACCTATTCTAAATTCCCTAAACCTATAGCTTCTAACCTTAAACTAAACTTAAACCTATAACCTTAACCTAAACCAAAACATATGACCTAAAACCTTAACCTATAACCTATAACCTAAACTTATAACCTATAACCTAACCTTAACCTAAACCTAAAACCTAAACCTTAACCTAAAACCTAAAACCTAAACATAAACCTGAAACTTAAATGTATTCTCAAATCCCTAAACTTAAACCTGCACCTAATCCTAATCTCAACTCCCTAACCTAAACCTAAACCTAAACTTGAAAACCCAAACCTAAACCCGATCTCGAACCCGAACCCGATTTCCTAAACCTAAACCTTAACCTATTCTCAATTCCCTAAACCTATAGCTTATAACCTAAACCTAAACCTAAAACCTAAAACCTAAAACCTAAACCTAAACCTAAAACCTAAATGTATTCTCAAATCCCTAAACCTAAACCTACACCTAATCCTAATCTCAACTCATTAACCTAAACCTAAACCTAAACTTGAAAACCCAAACCTAAACCCGATCCCGAACCCGAACCCGATTTCCTAAACCTAAACCTTAACCTATTCTCAATTCCCTAAACCTATAGCTTATAACCTAAACCTAAACCTAAACCTTAACCTATAACCTAAACCTAAACTTAAAACCTAAATGTATTCTCAAATCCCTAAACCTAAACCTACACCTAACCCCAATCTCAACTCCCTAACCTAAACCTAAACCTAAACTTGAAAACCCAAACCTAAACCTGATCCTGAACACAAACCCGATTTCCTTAACCTAAACCTAAACCTATTCTCAATTCCCTAAACCTATAGCTTATAACCTTAAACTAAACCAAAACCTATGACCTAAAACCTTAACTTATAACCTATAACCTAAACTTATAACCTATAACCTAACCTTAACCTAAACCTAAAACCTAAACCTTAACCTATAACCTAAAACCTAAACATAAACCTAAAACCTAAATGTATTCTCAAATTCATAAACTTAAACCTACACCGAATCCTAATCTCAACTCCCTAACCTAAACCTAAACCTAAACTTGAAAACCCAAACCTAAACTCGATCTCGAACCCGAACCCAATTTCCTAAACCTAAACCTTAACCTATTCTCAATTCCCTAAACCTAAACCTATAACCTGCACTTATAACCTAAACCTAAGCCTAAAACCTAAACTTAAACCTAAAACCGAAATGTATTCTCAGATCCTTAAACCTAAACCTACACCTAATCCTAATCTCAACTCCCTAACCTAAACTTAAACCTAACTTGAAAACCCAAACCTAAACCCGATCCCGAACCCAAACCCGATTTCCTAAACCTAAACCATAACCTTAACCTATTTAACCTAGGCTCAATTCCCTAAAGCTATAACCTATAGACGAGAACCTATAACGGAAACCGAAACCGGAACCTAAACCTAAAGCTAAACCTAAACCAAAACCGATAACCTAAACCTTAACCTATAAACCTAGAACTAACCGGATAAACCTATTACTAACCTCAACCTCAACCTAAACCTAAACCTAAACTATAACCTAAAACCTAAACCTAAACCAAAAACCTAAATGTATTCTCAAATCCCTAAACCTAGACCTACACCTAATCCTAATCTCAACTCCCTAACCTAAACCTAAACCTAAACTTGAAAACCCAAACCTAAACCCGATCCCGAACCCGAACCCGATTGCGTTGTTGTTGTAATATGTAGCCCAATCACATGGCAACAAACAATATATCCCTTTAACACATGCCCCTTTTTACAAAGCTTTAATTTTGTGTTGTTTCTATTAACTTGAATTGAAAACCTTTTTTGCATTATTTGCTTGCATTAGTTTTATTTTAATGATCAGTTTTATTTTTAAAAGTGCCCACTTTTTTGGAAGAAGTTTCTGCAATTCTTCATGATTCTGAATTATAATATTTTGTTGGTTGAATATTTTTTTATTAGATGAAAGACGCAAAAAGGAAAATTGTTGCTGATTTTTTTTTTTTTTTTTTTTTTTTTTTTTTGTAATTTATGATGTTAAACTTATATGTATTTATGCGTGGATGAATGTAATGTGGATAAGATTGTTTGTGTTTGGATGGATGTAGTTTATGTTTGGATGGATTTACGTAGTTTGGGTTTAGATGGATGTGAATGTGAATATGATGAAATATATTATATAACAAGTGTATATCAGGAAGAATAAGATGAAATATATTGTAACAGGTGTATATTAACCGTCTTAAATTTGAAAATGTCCTATTAAGGGACATAAGAGACAGTTGATAGCAGTCCTTTCTAAGGACAGTCCATGACCATCCTTTTAAAGGATGGTCCATAATCGTCCTTTGAAGGCTCATAAGAGACGGTTGATAGCAGTCCTTTTTAAGGACGGTCCATGACCGTCCTTTTAAAGGACGATCAATGACCATCTTTTAAAGGCTCATAAGAGACGGTCCATAACAGTCATTTTAAGGATGGTCCATGACCGTCCTTTTAAAGGACAGTCCATGGCCGTCCTTTGAAGGCTCATAAGAGACCGTCCATGACAGTCCTTTTTAAGGATGGTCCATGACTGTCCTTTTAAAGGACGGTCCATGGCCGTCCTTGGAAGGCTCATAAGAGACAGTCTTTAAGGACGGTCCATGACCGGCCTTTTTTCGTCAATAAGAATGACGGTTTTCAACCGTCCTTTAAGTAATACGACATGTCAAAATTTGACGGCCCATGCGACGGTCCATGACCGTCCTTTTTGGTCATTTGGGACGGTTTTGGACCGTCCTTTTTTCGCTGTTTTGGCGTAGTGAGTTCTATTCACCCCCCCCTCTAGACCTCTTAGCTCGGCCTTTTCAAGTGGTATCAGAGCCTAATAACTCGCTTTATTTTTTATGGATTAACTTCCTGAACTAATCGATCCGAGCTTTTTAAGATGTGAAGTTTTGATAGCTTTTCAGTCACTAGGCCTTCACCATTTAATGGCTCTAATTATGCCTATTGGAAAGCCCGAATGAGGATTTTCTTAAAATCCAAGCCACAGTGACCAATTGGACCCCTCCTACCACTGAAGTAACTGGTACCGACGGATCTAAAACTATGAAAGTCTTACCTTATTTTTCTTGGTCCGCTCTTCAGAAAAGTGAGAGTAGTGCCAATCCAAAGGTTCTAAATGCAATTACTTGCGCACTATCACCGGATGAATTTAAAAGAATTATATCTTGTGATACTGCAAAGCAAGCCTGAGATATTTTAAAAATGACACACGAGGGAACAACAATTGTCAAGAAATCTATAGTCCAAATCCTCACAATCAAATTTGAGAAAATACGTATGGAAGAAAGTGAAACTTTCATGGGCTTCTATACGAATGACATTGTCGACTCTATGTGGGGTCTCGATGATAGAATCCCAGAAAGTAAAGTTTGTGTGAAAATACTACGCTCACTGCCTGAATGGTTCAATTCAAAGGTGACTGCGATCCAGGAACTTCATGATACGGATAATATGTAGGTAGAAGAATTAGTTAGCTCATTACAGACCTATGAGTTAAACTTTAAAGCTCTAAAGGTAAATCCATCGCCCTTAAATCTTCCAAATTATTTCTCAAGAAAATAACAATTCTGATTAGAAATTCTGAAGATGATTATGGCCCTTTAGCTAAAAAGTTTTATAAGATTTCAAGAGTAAAAAGAGGGTTGATTTGCAAAAACCTAATGAAAAGAAAAGATTTAGATCTAAAACTTAGAAATCTTTAAAAGACAGTCAATGTTACAACTGCCATGAATATGGGCATCTAGCGAACAAATGTCCTAAAAAGGACAAACCAAAAAGGAAAGGTAAGTTGGCTACATGGGATGAATCTTCCTACTCTGAAGCATCTTCTGAGTCAGAAGATTCTGAAACCGAGTTGGGTAATGATGTTAAAGCCCTAATGACTCTAGCCAAGTTCACTTTTTCAGATAATAATGAATCAACTAGTGAAGAAAATCTGAATAGTGATCATGAAAATGAAGAAGATCTTTAAGATGCTTATAATGCCCTATACAAGGAAAGTTGTAAAATTGCTATAAAGCTTAAACTTCGAAAAGAAAAGTTTTCAAAACTTAAAGAAAATTTTGATAATCTAGTCTCAGAAAAATCACACATTTCAAATTGTTTTGAAGAAAGTAAATGCGATTTAGATTTCAAAACCTTCCTTGTTAAAAACCTAAAATCTGAAAATGAAAAGTTAAAATTAGAAATCTCTTTACTTTTGAGTTTAAAAGACACATGGAGGTATGCCCAAGGTGATCCTAAGTTAGAAAAACTCTTATCCGAATCCAGAAAATGTGGCGATGGATCTGGATTGGGCTATGACCAAAGTATTCCTCCCAACCACAAGAATACTCCACCTAGATTTGTGAAAGGGGAGTCTTCAAACTCAAAAGGGAAAACTCGGAATCAAAATTATTTTAAAAATGCTAAGACTTTTCAAACCATAAAACCTAAAAGTAACCATATTAACTATAAAAATCAAAATCAAAATCCTTTAGCTAAGAAAATTGTTGATTTACTTAAGGAGCTCTTAAAATCTAACTCAGTAGGTCGGTCCTATAACAACTACAAACATAAGAAGACCAACTATACTCCTAAACCCAAAACTGTAATGAAATAGGCCCCTAAGGTTAAGGTTGCTGGTGCCCACCCGCTTTCAAGCTTCGAGCCATTCAAAGTGGTACCTGACAGTGGATGCTGGATGCTCCAGACACATGACAGGTGACAAAGGTCTGTTTACCAATCTTAAAGACATGACTGATGGTTCAGTCACATTCGGTGATGGTAGCTACTGTAGAATTGTTGTTTAAGGTACGGTTCAACTCTTTAACCTTCCTCTATTTGAGAATGTTTTATATGTAGAAGGGTTAAAACACAATCTATTAAGCATCTCTTGAATATGTGATAATAATCATGGTGTAAAATTTACTAACCAAGGGTGTGAAATTTTAAATAAAAATGGTTCTATAATATTAATTGGTCGCAGAACTTATGAAAACTGCTACATTGTGAGTGATTCAAGGTCATCTAATCTATTGTGCTACATGGTCCATATTGATGAAACCGAACTATGGCATAAGCGCCTCGGACATGTACACTACCACAACTTGTATAGATCGAGCAAAAGAGAGTTAGTAAGAGGTTTACCCAAAATACAGAAATTAGACAAAATATGTGGGGAATGCCAGATTGGCAAACAAACCAGGAGTACTCACAAAAAGGTGAACCCTAATGCACAAATAACTAATGCTATGTCATTAAAGGCAAAGGAAGGGCTGATTCATATGCCTAGAAATATTTGAGCATGGGAAAGCATGTCCAGGTCATGCATCGCGACCTGGATAGTTGTTGAAAAGATGCAATTTTGCTAAACTTTTAATGATGCATCTGAGGTCCCTCACCTCAATCTTTTTTGTATATAAACATTCTGATGTTTATAATTTTGGAATGTACAATGCTTGTACAAATTTTTGCTGTGCTACTGAGTGATATAAAGATACACTATATTATACATGAAAGTTTGTCGAAATGCTGGGTGAAGATGAAAAATATGCACCTTCGGTATGTCTGTCGGTAGCTCATGTGGAATCTCAATTAAATCGACCAAGAATCGATATCATCGATGCCTCTTTGGAAATTGAAAAGTCATATGATCAAGAATGATATCGAGGACATATTCAATTACATCGAAAAGGGTACATCGATATCATCGAAACCATGTTTGATGATATCGAAGCTCACCGCCCGATAAATAGCCGATGAGCGGGAAAAATTCATTTTTGATTCCCTGCTCAATCTTTCTGTTTTTCTTTCATGGCTCTCATCGTTTGTCAACCATATGCCCTCTGAGGGATCTTAAATTAGGTAATGTCTAACACATACTCGTGATTCCTCAAAGTATACTTTGTTGAGGTCTTTCTAGTTGAAATTTTAGGTCGGTTCTCAAGGTCTCTTGACTCTTCCTTCTTTTGACATTTCCTTCTAAGTTGCTCTAATGAGTAAAGAGAAAGGAAAGTCTCCTACCACTGGTGAGTCATCTTGGCCTATTAGAAAGAAAGTCGTTGCTTCAAAAGAAAGGGGAAGGGTCCAGTCTCAGCGATCCCCTACACGCCCACAGAGCTCCTCTACTCGACAGTCGTCTCGTAGAGAAGCTTTGTCTGAAGCACCAACACTGCCACATACTGCTGTGGGTCCTCCTCCACACATACTTGACAAATACTCAGGGAGGCGCTTGGTGTATGAGCGTAGGGTTGACAGAGAATGCATAAAAGCCTACAATATAGAAGCTCTGTTAGAGGAAATCGACTGGTTGCCCCTTCTTGATTTTGGGGGAGCATGTCATATTGAGCGGACTTATCGCTTCTTTGCATACTGTCATTCTTCAACACTAGAACCACCATCCTTTACCGTCACAGTTGGTGATGATAGTGTTGAGATTACTGTAGAATCCATTGCTAGCATCTTTGGTTTAACTTTATCTCCAGTTGGATTGTCTGACCTTGATCTTAAAAAATCTTATCACTCGGTCTACAATTACAAAATCTCTGTGTCAGGGTCGAGATATCCCCTGGTATCAAGGGAATGCCTTAACAACAAAGTATATGCACCCTCAATAATGCATCTTGCATGGGATATTAAGCTCAAATGCTTATCCTCGTGGACCCAATTGCGTTGATCTCACTGGGTTCATGACCATGATTATATACTGTGTTGCCACGGGAGTCAAACTTTGTCTGCCTACCTTGATCCTTCACCAGTTGGCAAGTGTCATTCACTAGTCCAGAGCAGTATATTTGTCCTTTCGCCACATCGTTCATGTAATCTGTGATACAATTGGTATTCCTCAAACAAATGATCCCGAGCGTCCTCTCCAACACTTTAACAAGGTCAATATACGAAAATTGGACCTTAAATTTCACGACTATGTGGAAGAGGATCCTGAAGAGGCTATTCATGAAGGTGGAGACACGGGAGAAGGCACTGCACCAACTGGTATAGATCCCGTTGAGTCACAACATTCTCCAGATCCAAGTGGTTCAACTCCATCCCAACGAGTCAAGTTTCACCAAGATAGGGTTGGTGCAACGCAGCGGGGTCTGGCTCGAATAGAAGACAAGCTAAGGGGATATGATGCGAGGTTCTCAGCATTGGAGAGGATGATGTACAATGTGCAACAGTCCGTACAACAACTGGTAGATCTGATCACCTGTCGTCGCGATGACACAACGCCATCCTCCTCCGTTCCTCCACCATAGTGTTGTCATCTGTGAGCTATCACATACACCGTACTCTCATCTCCTCGTATTGGCATTGGTATCTTTTTGAATGCCCTACGCTCACATGAGTGTATGTGATGAATTACTAACTTGCAAAGTCTGACAAGTTATTTTTTATGGGATATGTATATGCCCATGGATGGGCTGGATACTTTTGTTAGGTGCCCTTGGTTGGGCTTGTTTTTTTTTTTTTTGGGTTTGAGATGGATGTTATACTGCTGCCAACCTCGGGCAGTATTTCTTTTTGGATAGTTGTTTGATTATGGCTAGTTATAATGCCTATCTTTATGCCATATTTCTTTAAGTTGCTAATTGGTATGTTTTAATTACTGTTATCATCTGTGAATCTTATACCTGTTATCATCTGTGGTCTATGATGCTTAATCTTATGCTCATACTATTAGTGATCACGGCCTTAATCTTTACGCATACATATTTTCTGTAATGAGATGTTCTTTTACATCTATCAATTATGCTTCTGCTCCCTGACTTTGATTCTCCCATATGCTGCAACTTCAGTCAATATCCATTGTTATGATATCATTTGCCAATGACTGATAAAAAGGGGGAGAATAATTCACATCCCGAAGGAAGAAACTTGTGTGTATCTATTTGTGGATGGTGGTGTGCAGGTGTTACGGGGAGCAGCTGCAAGAAGAAAGGGGGAGATTGCTGTTAGGGAGATCAGCTATTGAAATTTTGTGTATGTGAATTAGATAGCACTGTACAATTGTGTAACGTTCATGTAAACACAATTTAGGTGTCAGTATAGAAGTTGTTCTAGGGTGTTTTGGTGTTTTGTCATGTAATTGATACAGGGGGAGATTGAAAGTAGGCTGGTTTGCCAATTAGCATGAGTGTTGAGTTAGTTAGACAGAAGAGCCCCACAGGAAGACTGATCAAGCATCTGCCTCAATTGGATGTGTTCCCAAACTCGCCACAGGTAAATCTTAGCCTCACATCCCTTGTCCCAAAACACCAGGTAATTAAAACCCTTAAAATTAGTTAGAACATCCTAGGGTTTTTGGTTAGAAAACTTTTTAAACAGAATAGGAAAATCCTTAAGTTTTCTGCCTTTGTCAATTTATCAACAAGTGGTTCGATGCAATCGAACATTGTTGTCGATGTCCTCGAAGCTCAATTGATCATATCGAAATGAGGACCTAAGATGTCCAACAACCACAAAAATATCTGGACTGAATTATCGATGAATCGATGGACTCATCGATATCATCGAAGTTTAAATCTCGAGTCCATTGAGTCAACTCGATAAAATCAACATCAGGTCTGTTGTGTCCAATATGCTACTAAGGCAATTCATGTAATCCTTGATATATCGAAGAACTCCTCGATATCATCAGAATTCAAATCTCGATGATATTAGAAGACCTTTGATAATATCGGATTAGGACACAAATCTATCCAGTAAGTTTTCAGGTTATTTTCTCTTGGATCGAGAGTCACTCAATAAAATCGATATTCAAATATCGATCATATCGAGGCATGGTCAATATCATCGAAAGTGGACAAAAACTATCCAATAAGCTTATAGGAAAATTCCTTGGAATTATCGATGAATCGACACTGCCCTCGATATCATCGATATTCAAATTCTGATGATATCGAGTGATGCTCGATCATATCATTCCTGAAATATTTCAAAGGCAAGTGCTCTCTCATTTTCAAATGTCGAGGAATCGAACCTTGTGTCGATGAAATCGGAGTTCGAAATCTGATGACATCGACGCACGTTCGATCTCCTCGACTAGTTGGCAAAAGTTTTAAAAAGCATTTGACAGTTATGTTTGTTTCATCGAGCGGTCAGTCGATGCGATCGAGAGTATACGCTCGATGATATCGAACCTGCTTGATGACATTGAACTCTGTCAAAAATGTGATCATTTTATATCCGTTGGAACCTTTTGCCTATTTAATGAGAGCTTGCCCATGGTTGTTGGTAGAGAAAATAGAGAGTGCTTTTGAGTGTTTAGCCTTAGATCATATACCTAAAGCCTTTTCTCTCATGGGAGTTCATCCTCTAATCCACTCTCATCAATGACCTGAGTTGGGAATCAAGGAAGTTGAAGAGTCTTCGTCATCAAAGGAGGAGATCTTTAACAACGTGCTGAATGGGGCTCATCTAATTATCTGTAAGTCATTAGAGTCCAGAGGACCCTTGTGATAATTCCTTCTGTAGGATTGGGTCTAAGGTGTTTCTTACCCCTATCAAGCCCTCGCAGGAGGCCTCCATCAGGAGTGTACGTGGTGGGTACTTTGTGTTGACCCTTGCTTTGTGGAGAGCATAAACTCTTAGTCCTTGTGTAGGTCCTTGACCTGTGTGGTCTAAAACTTGGGTGCTTAGTGTTGACCCTTGCTCATGGGAGCATAAACTGGTGAGGTTCCTTGTGTGGATCCTTGGCCTGTATGGCCTAAAATTCGGGTGATGTGTGTTGACCCTTGCTCATGGGAGTATAAAGTGTGTCGTGTAGACACGTTGTGTTAGCCTAAGTATAGGTTGTACTAGTTAGAGGTGAACCTAATTTAAAACCTCCGTTTTGAGGTGAACCTGGTGTGAAACCTGCTTTAGTGAGATCCATTACACTCAAGGGTTGAGTGCGTCTACCGGAAGTAGAGTAAACAAGTAGTCGAACTACTATAAAAATGACTGTGTTTGGGATTGCTACTTTCTTCCATTACTTATGTGATTTCCTTAAATGTTTCATATTTGATTATCTGAGACCACATCTCACACACAGTCACTCTATCATAAACTATGATTTGCATCTTATTTATCTTTCAAGTAGTTTTATGATTGGATCCTCTATTTGGCTTGGAAGCCATTAGAGTTACTCTGAAGAATTCTTGATACATGCATATTTACTCAGGTTTAGATTGATAGAGTTTTAAACAACCATAAAATATTAAAAAGTCCTATTCACCCCCCTCTAGGACATATTGGCATATTCCCACTTCAACTAAAGCAATAATTTTCGCAATTTCAATTGGTATCAGAGTGGGTCTCTCTTAAGGGCTTCACCGCCTAGAGAGTGATCTTGACTGTAGTTGGTAATATGGCCAAAGGAGAGGGCTCATCGATCACTAGACCTCCAGTATTTGATGGATCAAATTATGCATACTAGAAGGATAGGATACACTACTTTCTGAGATCTTTAGATCATGATGTTTGGGATATTGTTGAAACTGGATATGTGCCACTAACTGAACAAATCATACTTGACAACGGTACAACTATATCCAAACTAAAACCCAAAGAAAAATGGACAACATTCGATAAAGAAAAACAAACTGCTGAAGCAAAAGCAATGAATGCAATTTACTATATTGTGTCCCAAGAGGTTTTCAATCAAATCAGTATGTGTGGGACAACCAAAGAAGCATGGGACTTGTTGGAAACAACCCATGAAGGAACAAGCACTATGAAGAGATCCAAACTGCAACTCCTAATATCACAATTTGAAAGTCTCATAATGGAAGAGCATGAGACCTTCATGGAGTTTTTCACAAAAATGAACATCATTTGTAACTCCATGGGAGGATTAGGTGAAAAAGTTCCAATCCCAAAAATTTGTGGGAAGATACTAAGATCATTACCGGAACGTTTTAATCCTAAAGTAACAACCATTGAAGAGTGTAGAAACATAGATGAAATGAAAGTAGAACTAGTAGGTTCCCTACAAACATTTGAACTACACTTCAGATAAACTCCTAAATCCATAACTACTGTCCTCAAAACTTTAAAGAACACTACAAATGAGGACATTGAAAGTGAAAGAGAGAATGAGATGAGGAAGTGGCCTTGTTGGCTCAACGATTCAGAAAATTCTTTCAGAAAAATCGTGGCCGTCCATTTAAAGGAAGACGGGTGGACAACAAACACTTCACAGGTAAATCTGGTAAAAGGTCCAAGGAACCACAATGTTATACCTGTCGAAAGTTTGGACACCTATCTACTGAATGCCCAAATAAAAAAATCAAAGGAAAGGTTATGGCTGTCACATGGGATGATATGGATGAGTCAAACTCAGAATGTAGCGTCTCAGAGAGCGATGAAGGCCATAAATCTCTGAAAATTCTTATGGTCTCCACTGCCTCAATTATTCCCATCGAAACTGAGAATTTTGAGGAACCGCAAGCCACTCATTTCCATCAGATAATGAGGAAACTGAGAAGGAAGAAGAAGAACAAGATAAATTGCAGGATGCTTATAATCAACTCTACATTCATAACATCAATATCCTTAAAAGACTGGGAATGACTGAAAATAAAAAGGAATTGCTACAAAAAGATCTGGATAAAACATTGGAAATCAATACACACCTAATTAATGATTTATAGCAATACCACTCAGATAATGACAGACTAGAAAGAATCAATATCTTCCTCAAATCTGAGTCTGAAAAACTAAACAAGCAGGTTGAGCTATTAAAAGATAAAAACATGATCCTTCAAAATGAAAATCACACACTCCTGTTTGATTTAGAAGAATCCAGAAAATTTGCTAAGCTAAACTATAAGTTCTCCCAAAGTGGTGAGAAATTAGAAAAACTCTTAGGTATGGGAAGACTTAGAAAGGACAAGAGTGGCTTAGGATATGACAAATTTAAAATAAAAGATGGAAATATAGCAACAATGGCTGAAAAATCTACTGCTTCAGGAAGTAAAACAAGAACTCCTCCAGTGTGTCATTCTGTAAGTGCAATAGTTATTTGCCCCTTTGGTTGTCAAATTTTGTGGTGCCAAAAACACAATCTATGTCTTGTGTAGCATATTGACTTGTATGGTCAAGTCACTATATCAATGCTACAAGCTAAGAACGGTGATCTTCTTCAAGAAGTTCAAGTTCAAGTTATTTGCCTACTTCTGCAAGCTTCAATGATCAAAATATTTCAAGAGCTACATCAGAAGACAAGTTCTTGTTTAAGTCTCAAGTACAATTCAAGAATAACAGTACAAGATGAAGTTCAAGCTTTAGAAGATCTCAAGTTCAAGATTCATCAGAGATCTCAAGCTTCACAATCTTCAAAGGTCAACCAACATCTGAAGAAATGAAGACTCAATGTCCATATTTCGGATTTAAGGTATGAATGACCTTAGTTGACCTTAGGGTAGGTCATTTTGAATACATAATTCAAATTGATTATTTTTTATAAGTGTTTGGTCTGTTCTAAGACCAGTCCTGGACTCTGTTCAACTAGTCCTAGAACTGGCTCGACCAGTCCAAGAAATTCCAAGACCAGTCCTAAGTTATTGCAAAATTTTGAAAATTTTTGGTTGAGCTTCGACCAGTCCTGGAGTCTGCTCTATCGGTCGTAGGAACAGTGTCGACTCATTCATGACCAGTCCTACAGCTACGATTCAAACTCCAGCAACCATTTCTGGTTCTTCACGACGAGTCGTGGGATGGTTACGACCAGTCGTGGAGGCCTCACGACCAATCGTGGATACCCTACAACCAGTTGTGGAACGGTTTTATCCGATCACGCTTAAAATTTCAAAATACAGTTCGACCTACGACCAGTCGTGGTGGCCACACGACCAGTCGAAGATGTGATTTCTGTAACTATAAATACAATACAAATTTCAGAGTTTTTCAAGAATTCAATTCGAGTAAAATCAAGGCATCACTCTGAGATAAGTTTGTGTTATTTAAGCTACGCTGTGCATATTTAATATTCTCTTTTGTTAGCTTTATTTATTTGATTTTGTTTCTGCATTCTAATCTGAATTGAAAAGAGGAATTGCTGTATTCTTTCTTCTTGGAATCAAAATTAAATAGAGCTAGCCTAACTGGTTTAATTTAAAATCAATTAGAACTTTGAACCATATCAAAGTGAGTATTAGACATTAAACTTTCATATTTGAACTTCTACTCCGATTGGTTCTTCCAGGCTACAACGAAAGGAGAAATCTAGATATTTTACTTTATTATAAATTTCCTTCATTTTGGTTTTTGTTTGAGATTAAGCCAGAAAAATCTCAATCTTGTGGTTATCTGAGGAGAGCCAGAAAAATCAGAAAGTGGCATCTTTGAATTGTGTAAGCCCATTTGAAAGACACAATTGTGAAGGTTTTAGGTGCACCTGTGAAACTTATTTTCATAGTGAAAGCTGATATCCCCTGTGTGAGGATATTAGGAGTGGAGTAACAATCTATGTGGCTGTTGTTTAACAGTTGGTGTACACACAGGCGAACCACTATAATTCTTTGTGTTTTTGTGGTTTGAATGTTTGTTTGAATTTCTATATCTTTTATCATTCAAAGCTGTGGAATGTATTTGTGGATGTGAATGTTGTAATCTTTTTCATTTCAAGCATTGTGGGGAATGTTGTAATAACTTAGATTTAATTTCTTTGTTATTTATTTATTCCTCTATATCAAGTTTGAGTTTTTGATATAAAGACCTTTCTAGGAATCAGGTTGTCCTACCATAAACCTTGGTTTTTGGTGTACGGTTGTCCTTAGAACAACATTTGTATCAATCTCTCAATACTAATACATTTGAAGTTGCTTTACATTTCAATACTGTGATTTATTTAAAGTACTATCTTTCTTTTATTTGTTTATAAGGCTATCTTATTCAGTTAAATTCCACTGTTAAAGTTTTAATTGGCATAGTCCTATTCACCCCCCCTCTAGGACATATAGGTAGGCCTTTTCACATTCATGTGGTGATTCTGGTCATTATAAGCTTGAATGCATGTCACCTAGGAGGACTCAACATAATTTTGGTCAAAATCATATTGGTAAATTCAGACCAACCAGAAAAATACAAGATGTTAAGAGTCCACCTAGGAATATGGATAGAAGAAATATACATCCATCACCACCCATAATGACTAACAGGATGAAGGAGTTATTGGATCAAGTGGCTAAATTAAACAAGAAAACTAATGAATTTGTAAGACAAGGAAACACGATTCAGTTGCCTAACTTGATTGAAGAAACAAAAACTACCGCTATCCCGTTACAAAATGGGTAGTAAAAGAAAAGAAAAATTGCCTTGTTACTCACTCAAATCATATAACAGGCAATGATGCTAAATGGTACCTGGATAGCGGTTGCTTAAGACATGTCAAGGGTGACAAATCCCTTCTCTCAAACTATTCAGATCTAAATGATGGGATAGTCACTTATGGAGACGGAAGCTCCGCTAAGGTAATTGGACAAGGGATTATTAAAGGTATAAATATGCTAAAAAATGAGAATGCCTTTTGTATAAAAGGATTGATGCATAATCTTCTAAGCATTTCTCAAATAGGTGATAATGAGCATATGGTTACATTTAACAAGGAAGAATGCGAGATCCTAGACCTATTAGGTAAAACAGTGATGAAGGGTTCTCGCACAAATAACCAATGCTATGTCATTAAAGGCAAAGGAAGGGCTGATTCATATGCCTAGAAATATTTGAGCATGGGAAAGCATGTCCAGGTCATGCATCGCGACCTAGATAGTTGTTGAAAAGATGCAATTTTGTTAAACTTTTAATGATGCATCTTAGGTCCCTCACCTCAATCCTTTTTGTATATAAACATTCTGATGTTTATAATTTTGGAATGTACAATGCTTGTACAAATTTTTGCTGTATTACTGAGTGATACAAAAATATACTATATTATACATGAAAGTTTGTCGAAATGCTAGGTGAAGATGAAAAATATACACCTTCGATATGTCTGTCAATAACTCATGTGAAATCTCAATTAAATCGACCAAGAATCGGTATCATCGATGCCTCTTTGGAATTTGAAAAGTCATATGATCGAGAATGATATCGAGGACATATTCGATTACATCGAAAAGGGTACATCGATATCATCGGAACCATGTTCGATGATATCGAAGCTCACCACCCGATAAATAGCCGACGAGCAGGAAAAATTCATTTTGATTCCCTGTTCAATCTTTCTGTTTTTCTTTCATGGCTCTCATCGTTTGTCAACCATATGCCCTCTGAGGGATCTTAAATCAGGTAATGTCTAACACATACTCGTGATTCCTCAAAGTATACTTTGTTGAGGTCTTTCTAGTTGAAATTTTAGGTCGGTTCTCAAGCTCTCTTGACTCTTCCTTCTTTTGACATTTCCTTCTAAGTTGCTCTAATGAGTAAAGAGAAAGGAAAGTCTCCTACCACTGGTGAGTCATCTTGGCCTATTAGAAAGAAAGTCGTTGCTTCAAAAGAAAGGGGAAGGGTCCAGTCTCAGCGATCCCCTGCACGCCCACAGAGCTCCTCTACTCGACAGTCGTCTCGTAGAGAAGCTTTGTCTGAAGCACCAACACTGCCACATACTGCTGTGGGTCCTCCTCCACACATACTTGACAAATACTCAGGGAGGCGCTTGGTGTATGAGCGTAGGGTTGACAGAGAATGCATAAAAGCCTACAATATAGAAGCTCTGTTAGAGGAAATCGACTGGTTGCCCCTTCTTGATTTTGGGGGAGCATGTCATATTGAGCGGACTTATCGCTTCTTTGCATACTGTCATTCTTCAACACTAGAACCACCATCCTTTACCATCACAGTTGGTGATGATAGTGTTGAGATTACTGTAGAATCCATTGCTAGCATCTTTGGTTTAACTTTATCTCCAGTTGGATTGTCTGACCTTGATCTTAAAAAATCTTATCACTCGGTCTACAATTACAAAATCTCTGTGTCAGGGTCGAGATATCCCCTGGTATCAAGGGAATGCCTTAACAACAAAGTATATGCACCCTCAATAATGCATCTTGCATGGGATATTAAGCTCAAATGCTTATCCTCGTGGACCCAATTGCGTTGATCTCACTGGGTTCATGACCATGATTATATACTGTGTTGCCACGGGAGTCAAACTTTGTCTGCCTACCTTGATCCTTCACCAGTTGGCAAGTGTCATTCACTAGTCCAGAGCAGTATATTTGTCCTTTCGCCACATCGTTCATGTAATCTGTGATACAATTGGTATTCCTCAAACAAATGATCCTAAGCGTCCTCTTCAACACTTTAATAAGGTCAATATACGAAAATTGGACCTTAAATTTCACGACTATGTGGAAGAGGATCCTGAAGAGCTTATTCATGAAGGTGGAGACATGGGAGAAGGCACTGCACCAACTGGTGCAGCTCCCGTTGAGCCACAACATGCTCCAGATCCAAGTGGTTCGACTCCATCCCAACGAGTCAAGTTTCACCAAGATAGGGTTGGCGAAACGCAGCGGGGTCTGGCTCGAATAGAAGACAAGCTAAGGGGACATGATGCGAGGTTCTCAGCATTGGAGAGGATGATGTCTAGCATGCAGTAGTCCATACAACAACTATTAGATCTAATTACCTGCCGTCGCGATGACATAGCGCCATCCTCCTCCACTCCACTCCTCTGCTCCTCTGCCATAATGTTGTCATTTGGAAGCTGTCACATACACCCAACTGTAACAGTCCACACCCACACTGTATGATATTATTCTCTCTGAGCACAACCTGCACGGTTTTGTTCTTGGGATCGCCCCAAAAGGCCTCATATAGTATTGGGTGGCAACTCTATATATAAACACCACAACTTCAGATGACACTTCCGATGTGGGATAAAGCTTCACCTTCACTGTGTGCACAGTAACCTGCCAGCCATCTTGGGGCCCGCCCACATATGCGCCCGCCCACATGTGCCCCCCCACATGTGACCACAGTGACGGGGCGTCACAATATCCCCCACCGAGGGCAGAGCCGTCCTTGGCTCTGATACCATTTGTAACAGCCCATGCCCACACTGTATGATATTGTCCGCTCTGAGCACAACCCGCACGATTTTATTCTTGGGATCGCCCCAAAAGGCCTCATACAGTATAGGGTTGCAACTCTACATATAAACACCATAACTTCAGACGGCACTTCCGATGTGGGATAAAGCTTCACCTTCACTGTGTGCACAGTAGCCTGCCAGCCACACAGTAGCCTGCCAGCCATCTTGGGGCCCGCCCACATATGCGCCCGCCCACATGTGCCCGCCCACATGTGACCACAGTGACGGGGCGTCACACCTACTCTCATCTCCACATATTGGCATTGGTATCTTTTTAAATGCCCTACGCTCACATGAGTGTATGTGATGAATTACTAACTTGCAAAGTTTGGCAAGTTAATTTTTTTGGATATGTATATGCCCATGAATAGGCTAGATACTTTTTTTGGGTGCCCTTGGTTGGGCTTATTTTTTTGGGTTTGAGGTGGATGTTATACTGCTGCCAACCTTGGGTAGTATTTCTTTCTGGATAGTTGTTTTGATTATGGCTGGTTATAATGCCTATCTTTGTGCCATATTTCTTTAAGTTGCTTACTGGTCTGTTTTAATTACTGTTATCATCTGTGAATCTTATACCTGCTATCATCTGTGGTCTGTGATGCTTAATCTTTATGCTCATACTATTAGTCATCACGACCTTAATCTTTATGCATACATGTTTTCTATAATGAGATGTTCTTTTACATCTATCAATTGTACTTCTGCTCCCTGACTTTTGATTCTCCCATATGCTGCAACTTCAGTCAATATCCATTGTTATGATATCGCTTGCCAATGACTGATAAAAAGGGGACGAACAATTCCACACCCCGAAGGAAGAAACTTGTGTGTATCTATTTGTGGATGGTGGTGTGCAGGTGTTAGGGGGAGCAGCTGCAAGAAGAAAGAGGGAGATTGCTGTTAGGGGAAGCAATTACTGAATGTTTGTGTATGTGAACTAGATAACACTGTACAATTGTGTAACGTTCATGTACACACAATTTAGGTTGTCAGTATAGAAGTTGTTCTAGGGTGTTTTGGTGTTTTGTCACGTAATTGATAAAGGGGGAGATTGAAAGGGCCCTGGTTTGCCAATTAGCGTGAGCGTTGAGTCAGCTAGAAAGAAGAGCCCCACAGGAAGACTGATCAAGCATCTGCCTCAACTGGATGTGTACCCGAACTCGCCACAGGTAAATCTTAGCCTCACATCCCTTGTCCCAAAATACTAGGTAATTAAAACCCTTAAAATCAGTTAGAACATCCTAGGGTTTTTGGTTAGAAAACTTTTTAAACAGAACAGGAAAATCCTTAAGTTTTCTGCCTTTGTCGATTTGTCGACAAGTGGTTCGATGCAATCAAACACTATCGTCGATGTCCTCTAAGCTCAATCGATCGTATCGAAATGAGGACCTAAGATGTCCAGCAACCATAAAAATATCTGGACTGAATTATCGATGAATCGATGGACTCATCGATATCATCAAAGTTTGAATTTCGAGTCCATCGAGTCAACTCGATAAAATCGACATTAGGTCTGTTGTGTCCTATATGCTACTAAGGCAATTCATGTAATCCTCGATATATCGAAGAACTCCTCGATATCAACGGAATTCAAATCTCGATGATATTGGAAGACCTTCGATAATATCAGATTGGGACACAAATCTATCCAACAAGTTTTCAGGTTATTTTCTCTTCGATCGAGAGTCACTCGATAAAATCGATATTCAAATATCGATCATATTGAGGCATGGTCAATATCGTCGAAAGTGGACAAAAACTGTCCAACAAGCTTATAGGAAATTTTCCTTGGAATTATCGATAAATCGACATTGCCCTCGATATCATCGATATTCAAATTTCGATGATATCGAGTGATGCTCGATCATATCATTCCTAAAATATTTCAAAGGGAAGTGTTCTCTCATTTTCAAATGTCGAGGAATCAAACCTCGTGTCAATGAAATTGGAGTTCGAAATCCAATGACATTGACGCACGTTCGATCTCCTCGACCAGTTGGCAAAAGTTTTCAAAAGCGTTTGACAGTTATGTTCGTGCCATCGAGCAACTAGTCGATGCGATCGAGAGTATACGCTCGATGATATCGAACCTGCTCGATGACATCGAACTCTGTCATAAATGTGATCATTTTATATCCGTTGGAACCTTTTGCCTATTTAATGGGAGCTTGCCCTTGGTTGTTGGTAGAGAAAATAGAGTGTGCTTTTGAGTGTTTAACCTTAGATCATATTCCCAAAGCCTTTTCTCTCATGGGAGTTCATCCTCCAATCCACTCTCATCATTGACATTCAATAGAGTGGATTGGGGAATGAACTTCCGCATTCAAGGATCCTGTAGCTACTACCTTAATGGCAAAACATTAAACTGGGATTCCTTGAATGCTTAGATGATTGGAATCGTTCTATCTCCCTTATAGGAAAACATTTAATAGAATTGGATTCCATCATATCCTTGACCCAACCCATCGCCATGTATTGGTACATCTTCTGAGTTACGGATCAAGGAAGCTGAAGAGTCTTCGTCATCAAAGGAGAAGATCTTCAACAACGTGCTGAATGAGGCTCATCTACTTATCTGTAAGTCATTAAAGTCCAGAGAACCCTTGTGATCATTCCTTCTGTAGGATTGGGTCTAAGGTGTTTCTCGCCCCTATCAAGCCCTCGCAGGAGGCCTCCGACGAGAGTGTACGTGGTGGGTACTTTGTGTTGACCCTTGCTCTGTGGAGAGCATAAACTCTTAGATCCTTGTGTAAGTCCTTGACCTGTGTGGTCTAAAACTTGGGTACTTTGTGTTGACCCTTGCTCATGAGAGCATAAACTGGTGAGCTTTCTTGTGTGGATCCTTGGCCTGTGTGGCCTAAAAGTCAGGTGCTATGTGTTAAACCTTACTCATGGGAGCATAAAGTGTGTCATGTAGACACGTTGTGTTAGCCTAAGTGTAAGTTGTACTGGTTAGAGGTGAACTTGATTTAAAACCTCCGGTTTGAGGTGAACCTGTTGTGAAATCTCCTTTAGTGAGATCCGGTGCACTCAAAGGTTGAGTGTGTCCGCCAGAAGTGGAGTAGACAAGTAGTCGAACCACTATAAAAATGGCTGTGTTTAGGATTGCTACTTTCTTCCATTACTTATGTGATTTCCTTCAATGCTTTCATATTTGATTATTTGAGATCACATCTCACACACAGTCACATCCATCATAAACTATGATTTGCATCTTATTTATCTTTCAAGTAGTTTTATGATTGGATCCTCTATTTGGCATGGAAGCCATTAGAGTTACTTTGAAGAATTCCTGATACGTGCTTATTTACTCAGGTTTAGATTGATAGGATTTTAAACAACCATAAAATATTAAAAAGTCTTATTCACCCCCCTCTAGGACATATTGGCATATTCCCACTTCAACAAAAGCGGTCATTATCGTAATTTCAAGGTACACTTGGGTAGTCTTCTTAAGAGAGAAATCAGAAACCCTCGATGAAGTAAAAAGGGTACTTAGACATATCCAAACGGAAAAAGAATCACAAGTATCTAAGATCCATAATGATCATGGTTCAGAATTTGAAAATAGCGGTTTTGAGAAATTTTGCAGTGATCAGGGAATATCACATGAATTCTCTGCTCCCAAAACACCACAACAAAATGGTATAGTAGAAATAAAAAATAGAGTGCTTCAAAAAATGGCAAATGTAATATTAAATATTATGAAGCTCCCTAAAAATCTTTGGGCTAAAGCCGTAAATACTGCTTGTTATATAATGAACCGCGTTTACACTAGAAAAACAAATGGTAAAACGGCTTATGAAATGTGGTTTGATAAGAAGCCTATTGTCAAATATTTTCAAGTTTTTGGCAGCAAGTGCTACATTTTATGTGACCGAGAAAATCTGTGTAAGTTTGACACCAAAAGTGATGAAGGGATATTTTTAGGGTATACTCTGAATAATGAAACGCATCGAGTTCTTAACAAGAGGACTGGTGTAATTCAAGAGTCCATTAATGTGGTTATTGACGATCACTTGAATACACCTGTCTCAAGTTCAAAAAATGATGAGGTTCTTTTAATTGATAAACCAGACTCTTCATCAAGTCAAAATAACACTGAACTGAGGACAGTGAAAGATCATCATTTTAACTAAATTCTTGGAAATCTCTCATTGGTGTGCGCACTCGTAAACAACTTGAAGATATGTGTAACTACGTGTGCTTTACATCTCAGATAGAGCCGGGTAACGTAAAAGAAGCTCTTACTGACGAAAACTAGATTGTTGCTATGCAAGAAGAGCTTAATCAATTTGTTAGAAATGATATTTGGTACTTAGTTCCAAGATCGAAAGATAAACACATTATCGGAACAAAATGAATTTTCAAAAATAAGTCTGATGAGCTTCGTAATATTATTAGAAACAAGGCTAGGCTGGTTGTACAAGGGTACACTCAAATTGAAGGCATTGATTATGATGAAACCTTTACCCCAGTAGCTCGTCTTGAATTAATCAGACTATTTATATCGATTGCGTACTTTAAAAAGTTTAAGATTTACCAAATGGATGTAAAGAGTGCATTCTTGAATGGCGATTTGCATGAAGAAGTGTATGTTGAACAACCTTCGGGTTTTGAAGACCCTAAGAATGCTAATCATGTCTATCGCCTAAAAAAGACACTTTATGGTTTGAAATAAGCTCCCAAGGCATGGTACGAAAAGTTGACTAAGTTTCTACTAAGTCATAACTTTATAATGGGAAGTGTTTATAAGACATTGTTTGTAAAGAAACTTAATGATCATATACTAATAGTGCAAATTTATGTTGATGATATTATTTATGGATCTACCTGTGCTAATATGACTGTTAAGTTTGCAGATCTTATGAAGTCTAAATTTGAAATGAGCATGGTTGGAGAATTGAATTATTTTCTAGGGTAGCAAGTTAAACAGTAACGTGATGATTTTTTTACCTCTCAAACCAAATATGCTCTGAACTTAGTTAAAAAGTTTAGATTTAAGAGTGGAAAAAATTTTGATACTCCAATGAGTACTACTTTAAAACTCTCAAAGGACTCTACAGGTAAGAATATAGATCCTAAGTTGTATCGCAGTATGATAGATAGTTTGCTTTATTTAACAGTGAGCCGACCTGATATTGCTTTTAGTGCAAGTATTTGTGCTAGATATCAATCTAACCCTAAAGAGTCACATCTAATTGTTGTTAAGTGAATTTTGCGATATGTTGCTAGTTCAGCAAATCTTGGCCTCTGGTACTCACATGATACTAGTGTGTAATTAGCTGGTTACACAGATGCTGATTGGGCTGGTAACATTGATGATCGAAAATCAACCACTGGTGGTTGTTTTTATGTAGGGAATTGTTTAGTTTGATGGCTAAGTAAGAAACAAAGTTCCGTATCACTCTCAACATCTAAGGCTGAATACGTTGTTGCAGGTAATGCATGCACTCAGCTTATTTGGATGAAAAGAATTCTAAGTGATTACGGAATTGCGCAAGATTCTATGGTTTTATATTGTGATAATTCAAGCGCAATTAATATCTCCAAAAATCCAATCCTGCATTCACGAACCAAGCATATTGACATTAAATATCACTACATTCGTGAATTAGTGGAAGACGACAATTTCCTTGGATTATATTCCTACCGAGAATCAACTAGCTGACATATTCACAAAACCGCTCGACAAAAGAAGGTTTAAAAAATTGAAATTTGATCTTGGTACGTGCAATATGAATTGATAATCCATGTCTTTCTGGATCATAATGTATATATTTATTCTTTTGAATTGTTTAAATTTCAAATTTTATGAAAAATTGTACATTTTGGGCTGTGCACGACTGGTCGAGCATGTACTCGACCAGTCGTGAATCGCGGGTTTGGCCTTTTATTTGGGGAAAAATCACTTTTTTTTTTCATTTGGGTCTTCTTCTCCAATGGCTCCTATATCGACCGGTCGAACCCATCTTCGATTCCTTCATGGTTAGTGCATTGTTTTCATTTTTCTGGTAGATTCAAGTCCTTTGCACTTCCTTTTCCTCATTTGTGTAGTTTATTTCTTGATTTATGTTAGTTTTTTGGGTTTTCTTCTTAAAAATCTGATCTATTGGAAATCCACTTTACCTCTTTTGCAATATCTTTATTCATTGCTTTCTTTATTGCAAATGGAAGGTAGAACTAAAAAGAAAGGATCTCGTGGTCCCTCTACATCTCGTTCAACTCCTATTATAGTGCGCCACCTTCGGTTACCCGAGGATGGTCTCGATTATGTGCGGGATATTTGATTGCATAATGTAATAGTAGAACGAATTGTCAATCTTGTTCATGAGGCATCATTTGATATTGTATCTCTTCTTCAGTCTGTAGGATGGGATAACATACTACATTGGGGTGGGCCTGCATACCACTTCATTGCGCATGCTATGTATGCTTACGTTACTAATTTTTCTACTGAAAATCTGACATTCACTATCTCAACCAGAGAGGGTCCAATTGATGTGGATCGTCATCTTATCTCTAGATTAATACATATACCTGTTATTGACGAAGGTATTTCATTAGCACTCTAGTGGCAAAACCATCTGAAACTGCGAAGCGAATGCTCACTAGAGATTTATGCAATATAGATGCAGAATGAAATACTGCTGAAAATGTGCTTGCCTCAAAGTTTTTGTTACCTAAATATAAAATCCTTCATAGGATTTTCATTTCTAATGTTTATCCTCGATCTGGTAACAAAACCGAACTTACTACGTTCATGGTTCGTATTCTTCATTCCATCTTTTTTGGAACTTCTGTATGTCTTCCTTCTCTAATTTGTCAAAGTATCATCAATTCCGTCTCCATCCAGGTCACGGTGACATTCCCTTGGCTTATCTTATGACTGTGTTAGCCACCCATAGTTTAGTGGCTATGCCTGTTGGAGAGGCTCCCATTTCTCAACTCCCTTTCAACAACACTAACATTAACAAGATGAATTTGAAGTTAGCCCCTAGCCAGGTTGATGTGGGTGTTGGTGGAGCTGCAGCTGCAAATGAAGAGGAAGGTGGTTTACCTCTAGATGGTGTAAATATGGATGACCTTTTTGATGAAATCGAATCTGATCTTGCTGCTAATCCTGACTATCCTCCATCTGACTTTGATGCGCGTTTACGCTCACTTGAGAAGGTTGAAAACTTGAATGTGTCCCATGATATGCAATTTAAATATATGCGCAAATATCTTAGGCGCATTAACAAGGGACTTCATCAAATTGACCCTTCCATACCTGCTCCTTCATCGGGTTCACATTAGTATTTGAATTTGTGGTTTGTAATAACTTTTAAGATACTTGAATTTTCTTGTTTTATAGGCTTGGACATGCTTGAACATGCTTTCTTATGGATTTAGTTAACTTGGTTAACTTACTTGTGAACTTCTTTTGATCATTATTATTATTTTTTTCTCTTCTATTTACTTCTTTAGTGATCTACTTCCTTTATCGCTCTTTCTTTTGTCATATTGTGACAAAAAGGGGGAGAATTTATGATAATGTTTATGATAATGTGCGATTGTGTGGATAGGTAGACAATTTTTTCATTGCATGAAGTTAGTAATAAGGGGGAGTCAGTAAGGGGGAGTATTGTTGGGAGAATATTGATGCATATTTCTTTAACCTGTTTATAACTGGTGCATGATTCTTTATTGTGTGTGTTATGTTTATCTTATTATTATGAAGTGTGTTTTGTCACTAATTTGACAAAGAGGGAGATTGTAAGTGCTATGTTTTCTGGCTCTTATAATTATCAAATTTTGTAGTGTCAAAACCTCTTGGAATCTGTATCTTATGTAGCTCATCTTCTTGTTCAAAACAATTCTTGTACAAGTTCAAGATGATCCATTACAAGGTGTTCCGTTTTGAGATTCAAGCATCACAAGTATAAGAATTCAAGTACTACATCAACTGATAGTTCAAGCTTTCAAAGCTTCATCTAAGGCAAGACAATAGTCGTTACTTTGGTACTCAAAGCTCAAGGTGAAGTACAACTCAAGTACCTCAAGCTCAAGCTTCAAGATATTTCAAGTTCAAGCTTCAAAAGGTTACAAATTCAAGTTTCAAAGTACTTCCAGTTGAAGCTTCAGTTTCAAATTCAAGCTTCATGTTCGTCAAGATAACAAGCTTCTGAAATAGCGGTGAAGACCGCTTGAGTTGAAGTTGGAATATGTCAATATGTCCTAGAGGGGGGGGGGGGGGTGAATAGGATTTTTTTAAAGATTTGCAAGTTAGTAAAAATCCTATCACTCTAATCCTATTAAGTATGCAATTTTTAAGATTACTTAAATGTAACTCTACTGGCTTCCAAGCCCAATAGAGGATCCAATCACAAACTATGAAAGAAGTAAACAGTTATATAAACTAGTTTATGATGAATATGACTGTGTAAGTGTGTGTGAGGTGTGATCTTAGGTATATGAATATGAAAGCATTAACATAGAACACACACATAGAGGAATAGCAATCGCAAACACAGTCATTTTTATAGTGGTTCGACTACGTGTCTACTCTACTCCCGGCTGTCGCACTCAACCCTTGAGTGTACCGAATTTCACTAAGGATGTTTCCTAGGGTTCACCTCTAACCTAAGGTTTTAAATTAGGTTCACCTTCAACCTTTACAGAGGTTTTACGCGGTTCACCTCAAACCCAGAGTTTTACTGGTTCACTCCTAACCGGATGTTTATGCTCTCCATAGAGCAAGGGTCCACACAACGCACTCGGAGGTTTTAGACCACATAGGTCAAGGACTTACACAAGGACCTAACAGTTTATGCCCTACACAAGAGCAAGGGTCCACCCCATGCACCCACTACGTATACTCCCGCCAGAGGCCTCCTTGAGGACTTCAAAGGGTGAGAACCACTTAAGACCAAGACCTAGAAAGGAATGATCACAAGTGTCCTCTGGACTCTAAATACTTATAGATAAGTTGATGAGTCCCGTTAAGCACAACGCCAAAGATCTCCTCCTCCTTGTTGACGAAGAGTCTTCAGCTCCCTTGATCCGCAACACAAGATGATATACCGATGCTCGGCTTTGGGTTGGGTCAAGGGTGAGATGGAATCCTACTCTCTAAAGATTTTCCTATAAGGAAGATAGAGTGGTTCCTCTCTTATGCATTCAAGGCATCCCAGCTTAATGATTTGCCATTAAGGTGGTAGTTGAAGGATCCTTAAATGCGAAAGTTCATTCCCCAATCCACTTTATTTAATATCAATGGTAAGGGTGGATTGGAGGATGAACTCCCTAGAGAGAAAGGCTTTAGGTATAAGATGTAAGTTGAAACACACAAAAGCTCTCTCTTTTCTCTCTTACAGCAACAAAGAACAAGTCCTCTATATATAGGCAAGAAGTTCCAACGGATATAAAACGGTCACATTTATGACAGAGTTCGATATCATCGAGCAGGTTCGATATCATCGAGCGTATACTCTCGATAGCATCGATGGTCTGCTCGATGACTCGGACTCGATGTCATACGCTTTTGAAACTTCTTGCCAATAGGTCGATGAATCGAAACAGTTGTCGATGTCATCGAATTTCGAACTCCGATTCCATCGATGACTGGATCGATCCCTCGACACATGAAAAATGAGAGAGACTTGACTTTGAAAATATTTCAGGTTTTCATGAATGATCGGGGGAATCATCGAGGTCATCAGAATTTGAATATCGATGATATCGAGATCAGGGTCGAGGCATCGATAATTCCAGCAAGTTTATCTTTAAACTTGCTGGACAGATTATGGGTTAGTTCGATGCAATCGATCTGGTGTCGATATCATCGATATTTGAATATCGATTAAATCGAAGGGCCCCCGATCATAAAAAAAACATCCTGAAAAATTTGCTGTAAGAAGTACGCGCCCACGATCGATATCATCGATGGACTTCCGATGTTATCGATATGGTTTTGAGATTTTCTTTAAAAAACAGGGGTGCATACTTCTTACAACAGATATTTTCTTACAGCAGATATCGATGCTCTTCCCATATGTTATCGATATTTGAATTCAGATCATATCGGAAAAGCATCGATTTTATTGAAGAGTTTTGAGATTTTCTTTAAAAAACAGGGGCGCCGAAAATCTGCCTGTCGATCTTATCGAGCCACTCTCGATGGTCTCGAGATTTGAATATCGATGATAACGATATGAATATCGATACATCGATAATTCGTCTAGATATATTGTGCAGTTGCTGGACATATTTAGTGCTTTTATCGATGATATCGATAGGTTTATCGATACATCGATAAATCCGTCCAGATGAATATTTAGTTGCAGGACATTTTGGTCCTCTTATCGATAATATCGTTAAGGTATCGAGGACATCGACAGAACAAGTCGATCATATCGAGGGTGCTTTGATAAAATCGACAAGGTGAGAAAAAGTTTGAGATTTTCCTATTTTGCAAAACGTTTTCTCACCATAAAAATCCTAAGATGTCTATCTTGTTTTAAGAGTTTTAATTACCTGGTGTTTTGGGACATGGGATGTGAGGCTATGGTTTACCTATTGCGAGCTTCCACACATCCGGTTGAGGCAGACGCTTGAATTGTTCTTCCTATTGAGCTTTGTAGCCAGTCTGACTCACCACACACGTAACTTGACAAACTAGGGCACAAGTAGGTGCACTTTCAGCTTCATGTTCGTCAAGATCAACAATCAACCGAAGCAAATGATGTTTCAATGTTCAAACATCGCTTATAAGGTATGAATGGCCCTAGATTGACCATAGGATAGGTCATTTTGAATACATAATTTAATTTGGTCACTTTATAAGTTCATAGTCTGTTTTTCGACTAGTCTTAGACTATGTTCGACTAGTCCTAGCACTGGCTCGACCAGTCTAAGAAATTCCTCGACTAGTCCTAAGTTTGTTACTAATTTTTAGGATTTTTTTATTAAAGCCTTGACCAGTCCAAGAGACTGCTCGACCGGTCGAGTGAACAGTACTCGACTAGTCCAGCAGGCTCGACTCAAAGTTCAGCAACTAAAATGAGTCCCACATGACCAGTCGTGGACTGGACTCTACCAGTCGTGAAGGCCACTCGACCGGTCGAGCAGGTCATTCGACCAGTCGTGGAACTGTCTGATCTTATCGCGCCCAAAATTTCAAATGTTTGTTGGTCCTTCGACCAGTTGAGCTGACCCTTGGGCCAGTCAAGTGAACAGTTTCTATACTTATAAATAGAGCACAGTTTTCAGAGTTTGGAATCCAATTCAAGCAAAATCAAGACGCCACTCTGAGAGATAAGTTTGTAATATTCTTTAGCTATTTAGTGCTCATTTAATATTATCTTTAATTAGCTTTTTTGCATTTGATTTTGTATTCTACATTCCAATCTTATTTGAAGAAGGGATTGAAATTTTCCCATTTCTTAGAATCAAAATCAAATCAAGCTAGCCCAAAGTGATTTAATCTAAAATCCATTTAAAACTTAGAACCATTTCATAAGTGAGTGTGAACATTGAACATCTACGATTGAACTTCTACTCCGAATTGGTTCTACCGGGCTGTAATAAAGGAGAATATCTAGATAAGTATTTTACAATTTTGTAAATATATTCTTTTGGTTTCTTTGAGATTGTGCCAGAAAAATCTCTTTCTTTTGGTTTGTCTGAGGTGATCTAGAAAACTCAGAGTTTGGGGTTTTTGAATTTTGTAAGCCCACTTAAAAGAAACAATTGTGAAGGTTTTAAGTGAACCTTGAAAAACCTGTTTCATAGTGAACGCTAATATCCACTGTGTGAGGATATTAGGAGTGGAGTAGTTGTGTGGCTGTTTTTCTAAACAGTTGGTGTACACACAAGCGAACCACTATAACTTTTGGTCTTGTGGTGATTGATTGATTGATTATTACATTGTGTGGATGTTGTAAGTTCCCTTTATGCATTTGTGGAGAATGTTGTAATTCTTTTTATACAAGTGTGGGAATGTTGTAATAGCTTAGTTTCTTTCTTTGCTATTCTTTTCTTTATTCCTCTGTATCGGTTTCAGATTTTAATACACAGACTGTTCTAGGAATCAGGTTGTCCTACCATAAGCCATTGGATTTTGGTATAAGGTTGTCCTTAGAACAACATCTTTATCAACCTCTCAATACTTGTACATTTGAGGTTGTTTTACATTTCTGCATTGTGGGATTGTTTAAGTGCTATCTATATTTTTGTTTGTTTAAATTCTGCATTTAATTTTTAATTTGGCATAGTCCTATTCACCCCCCCTCTAGGACTCTTAGCTCGGCCTTTTCAAAATATCCCTGCCTTATTAGAAACGTAATTTCTGAAAGCTTTTGTTCCTTCACATGGTTTAACCTTAGTAGTAAAACTCTCATTTTCTGATTTCTTCTCTCCACTTTGTGATTATCCACCCTAACACCAAATTATTGTTTTCTTTTCTTGTCTTGGTACGAGAATACTCTACTACGAAAAAGCTATTTCCTGCAATCTTCTACTTTCTTTCTATTTCTTCATTTGGTCGAGAATATTCTTGTCACATACGTCATTTTCAAGTTTTACCAACCCAAGGTAAGACGAGAATTAGGCCTCCATCAAAGAAGCTACGAATGACAGGTATATTTCAAATATTTAACTTCATTATGTGGACCCCACCGTATTTTATATGATATATTCGCACCGTCCACAATCCAGTTATTTTATTTAAACATTTTAGGGCATGAGTCGAAAAATGAGGCAAATTCAATGCTCAAGTGGCCCACATTGAAGCTTTTTTTTTTTTTATCAAAGAACGAAGACCAAAGTGAAATTGAACGAAGACTGAGTGAAATATACCGAGGACTAACTGAAATTGACCGTAAACTGAGTTAAATTGACCGAGGACTGCTTGAAATTGGCATCTTGACCGTGAACTGTGTAAAATTGACCAAGAATTGTGTCAAATTGACTGATAACTACTTAAAATTGACATCTTGTTGACTGAGAACTTGCAAAATTTGGCCGATAACTACTTAAGCGAGTTCTCGATCAATTTCAGTTATCGGTCAATTTCCGCAAAGTTCGCTGTAAATTTCACTCAGTTATCGGTCAATTTCATTAAGTTCGTGGTCAATTTCATGATGTTCGTGGTGAATTTAACTGAGTCCTTGGTCAATTTCACGATGTTCGCGGTCAATTTAACTTAGTGCAAGATGTCAATTTCAAGCAGTTATCAATCAATTTGACTTAGTGCCTGATCAATTTCACTTAGTCTGCGATCAATTGCACGCAGTTCGTGGTTAGTTTCACTCAGTTTGCAGTCAATCTCATGATGTTGTCGGTCAAATATGCAACATATAACTTGGGAAATTGACTGAGAACTGAGTGAAACAGGCCGCAAACTTGATGAAATTCACCTATAAGTTAGGCATTTTGACTTGGAATTCGCAAAAATTGACCGCCGACTCGGGAAACTTGAAAAGGCCAAGCTATATGTCCTAGAGGGGGGGGGGGGGGTGAATAGGACTACGCCAAATTTAATATAAAATCAGCGAAAATAAAGTAAACCAATAGCCTTACAATTATGAATCAATTCACAATGCTAAATTTAAATCACCTTGATAAATAAGTATTGAGAGATTGATACAAATTCAGTTCTAAGGACAACCTTACACCATAATAAACAAGGGCTTATGGTAGGACAACCTTATTTCTAGAACATCGTTTGGATCAAGGACTCAATTTTAATAGAAGTAAATAAAATAGCAAGGAATTGAAATTAAATGCAGAAGTATAGATCTAAATTATTACAACAATCCCCACACTTGCTTGAAATGTAAATAGTTACAACATTCACATCCACTTGTACATTCCACACAATTGAATGATAAAAGATATGAAAATTAAGCAAGCATTCAATCCACAAGACAAAGAGTTATAGTGGTTCGCCTGTGTGTACACCAACTGTCTTTCAACAGCCACACAGAAAGCTACTCCACTCCTAATATCCTCACACAGGGGATATTAGCGTTCACTATCAAATAGGTTTTCACAGGTTCACCAAAAACCTTTACAATTGTGTCTTTTTCACTTGGGCTTACACAATTCTAAAAACCCCTCTTTTCTAAGTTTTCTGGTTCTCCTCAGATAACCAATACAATAAGATTTTTTCTGGTTCAACCTCAAACAAAACCAATACAATGAGATTTTTCTGGCTTAACCTCAAACAAAACCAAAAGTAAATAAATTTTACAGAATTGTACAATACCTGGATTTCTCCTTTTCGTAGCAGCCCGGTAGAACCAATCGGAGTAGATGATTGAATGTCAAAGTTCAATTTCCAATACTCACATTCATATGGTTCTAAATTCTAATTGATTTTAGATTTTAACTAGTTGGGCGTAGCTATATTTGATTTTGATTCCAAGAAGAAGGAATAAGATAATTCCTCTTTTCAAAAAAAAGATTGGAATACAGAAACAAAATCAAATTAAATAAGCTAGCAAAAAGGAATATTAAATAAGCACAATGTAGCTTAAAATAAACACAGACTTATCTCAGAGTGATCACTTGAAATTTCTTGAATTGAATCGAGTTGAAGTGTAAAAACTCTGAATTTCGCTTTCAATTTATAGAAGCAAAAATTGCTCCTACGACTGGTCTTAGAAACCTTCGACTGGTCGTAGCTCTAACAGATATTTGAAATATTGAGCGCGATCTTTGAAAGTCATTCCACGACTGGTCGTAAGAAGCCTACGACTGGTCGTGGGTCACCTACGACTGGTCGTAGATCCCTACGACTGGTCGTAGGACCATAGATTACGTTGCTGGACTTTGAGTCGTAACTCTACGACTGGTCGTGGACGAGTCGAAGCCACACCTACGACCGGTCGAAGGACCTCCAGGACTGGTCGTGGGTGTACCAAAAATTTCGAAAAATCTTCAACAACTTAGGACTGGTCGTGGAATTTCTTGGACTAGTCGAACCAATGCTAGGACTGGTCAAACAAGAGCTAGGACTGGTCATAGAATAGACCAAACTTATCTAAAATAAACATTTGATTTATGTATCCAAAGTGACCTACTTAAAGGGTCAACCTAAGGTCATTCAAACCTGAACCATGTAGTATGGACATTGAACTTCAACCATTCAACGAATGTAGATTTTTTTTTGAACCATATCAGGCTTGAGATCATGAACTTGTTGTAGCTTTAAACTTGAGATCTTCATCAGCATAAAAACTACTTCATGCGTTACTTATTAGTCTTGAAGTCATTTCTTGAGTTGTTTCTTAAGACTTGAACTTCAACATTGTAGCTTCTTAAACTTCAATAATGTAGCTTCTTGAGACTTCAACATTGTAGCTTCTTGAACTTCAATAATGTCATGAAGTGTTTATGCAGTGTCTTGAATACATATAAATCACCATACAAGCACAAGACACAGATAGATTTTTGATACATCAAAATTTGACAACCAAAGGAGCATGAGACCATAGACTTACAATCTCCCCCTTTGTCAAATTTGTGACAAAACACCCAAATAATAATACTTCCAATAGAAATAAGAGAAGTATAGGCACAACAGGTTCAAAATAGAGAATCATCAAAATAGAGAATCATGCACAATTATATAGATAGATATGATAAGTTAATAACTAGCATCATTCTCCCATAACTACCCCTGAGAAGCTTAACTCCCCCTGAGTAATAGGAGCACATCATAATCATTAAATTCAAATAAAGCCAAAGCCTCCCAAAACTTCTCCCCCTTTTTGACACAAAATCACAAAGGAAGAAGAGCAACAATGATAATGAAAATAGGAGTTGATTCAAGAGAGCATAGTGCATAATTCAAAAAGTCAGTAAGCATGTAAAGTTCAGACTTAAAAAAAATATTACAGACCCATCAAAAATTCAGTCAGAACCAGAAGAGGGAGCAGGATTAGATGGATCAATTTTGTGTAAACCCCTAGCAACCCGCCTCATATATTTGCGTAAATAAGAAAATTGCGTGTCTTGGGTAACACGAATTTGAGCCACCTGCTCTTGAAGGGAATTCAATCTCTCATCAAAATCAGAAGGCTGAAAATCAGGATCATCAGCCGAGTCTGACTCAAGTTCTTCAAATAAATCATCCATATTCACGTCTTCAGGAAGATCACCAGCTTGATCTGTATTTCTTGCTTCAGCACCACTGCTACCAGCATCCATTTGGCCATCAGCCAATTCTAAATTCATCTTGTTAATATTGGAATTATTAAAAGGGAGATGATGGATGAGTTTTTCTCTAGTAGGCATAGCCACGAGCATATGATTTGCCAGCATAGTCAATAAATAACCAAAGGGTATATCACTATATCCTGGATGGTGACAAGATAAAATAATGGAATGACAAATTAAAGAAGGTAGACATATTTTTGCACCAGAGATGACAGAATGCAAAACACGAACCATGAAAGCAGTGAGTTCGATTTTATTACCAGAACGTGGATAAAGATTTGAGATGAAAATCCTATGAAGTACTCTGTGTCTGGGTAACAAATACCTTGAGGGAAGTGCATGACCTTTATGAGTCCAGTGAACATCCAAATTACATAAATCTCTAGTAAGCATTTTTCGTTCAGATTCTGAGAGGCTGTCATGTAAAATATGAATTGGAATGCTCTCATCATTGACAGGTATTTCCATAATGTGAGCAATCAAATGTCGATCCACTGAAAATAATCCTTCTTGAGTATCAATTTTAAAAGTTAATTCTCAAGAGAAAAATCACAGATACATGCAAACATGGATTGGGCAATGGACTGGTATGCAGCTCCACCCCAATGTAAGATGTTATCCCATCCCACAGATTCCAACAGAGGAAGGATACCAAATGAAGCAATGTGATTAACATTGACAGGACGCTCAACAATAATATTGCGCATACGCAAATCCCGAGCATTAGAAGGATCATTTTCGGGAGAGCGAAGTGACGTTGTGCAATAGATGCTGATCTAGATGAAGAGGGACCTCGTGTAGTTTTCTTTTTACCTCTAGCATCCATTTTCAAAGGAGGACTCAAGGAAACAAAAAGATGCAAGATAGAAGAAATGGGGTTTTAATAGAACGGATTTTTCAAGATAAAACCCCAAACTTGCAATGAACGACCAAATAGATTCTACAAGAATGAGATTTGAAACACCAATAACAAGAATCTACAAGAAAATTGCAAAAGAACCACTAACCTTGAAGTACCATGAAGGTGGGTTCGACCGGTCGTAGCTAGGACCGTTGGAGAGTAAAAAGGAAATGAAGAAGAAGAGTCAAATCCCTAAAATAAAGCGAAATCACGAGTTTCACGACCGGTCGTATCACGACCGGTCGTGTACACTCACGACTGGTCGAGTACCGACACAAAATTTGCAATTTTTTCAAATAATTTTCAAATTTAAGCAAATAAAACATCAAACTTATGTACATTATGATACACCAAATCATGCAAATTCAATTTAAATTGCACATACCGAGATCAAACTTTAATTTATTAAACCTGCTTTTGTCGAGCAGTTTAGTGAAAATGTCCGCAAGTTGAGTCTCGGTTGGAATGTAATCCAAATATATTAATTTTTCTTCCACTAATTCACGAATGTAATGAAATCTAATGTCAATATGCTTAGTACGTGAATGCTGAACTGGATTTTTAGAGATATTTATTGTACTGGAATTATCACAAAATAAAATCATAGAATCCTGAGTAATTCCATAATCGCTTAACATACGTTTCATCCAAACAAGTTGAGTACATGCATTTCCAGCAGCAATGTATTCAGCCTAAGCTGTTGATAGCGATATAGAACTTTGCTTTTTGCTAAACCAAGAAACAAGACAACTTCCAATGTAGAAACAACCACCACTGGTTGATTTCCTATCATCAATGTTTCCAGCCCAGTCAACATCTGCGTACCCGGCTAATTGAACATTAGTCTCATGTGGATACCAGAGACCCAGTTTAGTAGAACTCGCGACATATGGCATAATCCGCTTAACAGCAGTTAAGTGAGATTCTTTAGGATTTGATTGATAACGAGCACAAATACCAACACTCAAAGCGATATCTGGTCTACTAGCAGTCAAATAAAGCAAACTACCAATCAAACTATGATACAATTTAGGATCCACATAATTACCTGTAGAGTCTTTTGAGAGTCTCAAAGTTGTACTCATAGGAGTATCAAAATTTTTAACTTTCTCAAATCCAAATTTCTTAATTAAATTCAGAGCATATTTGGTTTGAGAGATAAAAATTCCATCAGGTAGTTGTTTTACTTGCAACCCTAGGAAATAGTTTAATTCTCCAACCATGCTCATTTCGAATTTAGATTTCATCAAATCTGCAAACTCAACAGTCATGTTAGTACAGGTTGATCCATAAATAATATCGTCAACATATATTTGAACCATTAGAATATCATCGTTATGTTTCTTAACAAAGAGCGTCTTATCAACACATCCCATCTGAAAATTATGACACAGTAAAAACTTAGTCAGTTTTTCGTACCATGCTCTGGGAGCTTGTTTCAGACCATAAAGAGCCTTCTTAAGACGATACACATGATCAGTAAATTTAGGATCTTCAAACCCTGTAGGTTGTTCAACATATACCTCTTCATGTAAATCACCATTCAGAAAGGCACTCTTTACATCCATTTGGTAAATTTTAATCTTCCTAAAACAAGCAATGGAGATAAAAAGTCTGATTGATTCAAGACGAGCTACAGGGGCAAATGTTTCATTATAGTCAATACCTTCAATTTGTGTATACCCCTGTACAACTAGTCTTGCTTTATTTCGAATAATATTTCCAAGTTCATCAGATTTGTTTTTGAAAATCCATTTTTTTCCAATAATATGTTTATCTTTAGGTCTAGGAACAAGGTACCAGACATCATTTCTGACAAACTGATTAAGTTCTTCTTGCATCGCAAGAATCTAGTTTTCATCCGAAAGTGCTTCTTTTACGTTAACTGGTTCTATCTGGGATGTAAAGCATACGTAGTTACATATGTCATCTAATTGTCTACGAGTGCGCACACCAGTGAGAGGGTTTCCAAGTATTTGAGAAGTTGGATGATCTTTAACAGTCCTTAATTCAAAATTAGTTTCACTTGATGAAGTTTCTTGTTTTTCAAGTATAAGCACTTCATCATTATCTGAACTAGGGACAGGTGTATTCAAAAGATCGTCAATCACAACATTTATTGACTCTTGAATCACACCGGTCCTGTTGTTCAGAACACGATATGCACGACTGTTTAAAGAATATCCTAAAAAGATCCCTTCATCACTTTTAGTGTCAAACTTTCCCAAATTTTCACGGTCACGCAAAATATAGCACTTGCTGCCAAAAACTCGAAAGTATTTGACAGAAGGCTTTTTCTTAAACCACATTTCATAAGCCGTTTTATTATTAGATTTACAAATATAAACACGGTTAATAATGTAGCAGGCTGTATTCACTGCTTCAGCCCAGAGATTCCTAGGGAGCTTCATGCTATTTAACATAACATTTCCCATTTCTTGAAGCACTCTATTCTTCCTCTCGACAATTCCATTTTGTTGAGGAGTTTTAGGTGCAGAGAATTCATGCGATATTCCCTGATCGCTACAGAATTTCTCAAAACCGCTATTTTCGAATTCGGATCCATGATCACTACGGATCTTGTTGACTTGAGAACATTTTTCAGTTTGAATCCGTTTTATAATCTTTTTCACTTCATCAAGGGTTTCTGATTTGTCTCTCAAGAATGAAACCCAAGTGTATCTTGTATAATCATCTACAATAAATAAGATGTACTTTTTGCCACCTCGACTTTCCGTTCTTGTTGGTCCTATAAGATCCATGTGGAGAAGCTCGAGTGGTCTTGTGGTGGTATTGGAGTTCACCTTTTTGTGAGAGCTCCTAGTTTATTTACCATACTGGCATTCACCACAAATCTTGTCTACTTTTTGCATCTTAGGTAGTTCACTTTTGCTCAATCTGTATAAATTTCGATAGTGTACATGTCCAAGGCGTTTATGCCATAATTCTGTCTCATCAGTATGGACCATGTAGCACGTTTGTTTAGATGAGTTACCATTGCTTACTATATAGCAGTTTTCAGAAGTTCTGCGACCAGTTAATATTACAGAACCCTTTTCGTTTATAATTTCACAACCTTGATTAGAAAATTTAACATTATGGTTGTTATCGCATATTTGAGATATGCTCAACAGGTTGTGTTTTAAACCCTCAACATATAAAACATTTTTAAATAAGGAAAGGTTATAGAGTTGGACCGTACCTTTGCCAATTATCTTGCAGTTGCTACCATCACCAAATGTGACTGACCCATCAGTCATATCTTTAAGATCGGTGAATAGTGCCTTGTCGCCTGTCATATGTCTGGAGCATCCACTATCTAGGTACCATTTCGAATGGCTTGTAGCTTTGAAAGCAGTGTGAGCAACCAAACAGGCAACCTTAGGAACCCATTTTAGAACTGTTTTGGGTTTAGGAGAATAGTTGGTCTTCTTTTGTTTACAGTTGTAAGAGTGACCTACAGAGTTAGATTTTAATAGTTCCTTAAGTAAATCAACAATTTTTTCAGCTAGTGGGTTTCGAATCTGATTTTTGAAATTTATATAGCTGCTTTTGGGTTTTTGAAAAGTTTTTGTATTTTTAGAAAAAACTTGACTAGTACCTTTTCCTTTTGAGTTAGAAGTCTCTCCTTTCACAAAATTGGAAGGAGTATTCTTCTGTTTAGGAGATGTGTTTTTATCATAGCCCAACCCGGATCGATCGCCACATTTTCTTGATCCGGATAATAATTTTTCTAATTTTGGATCACCTTGGGCATATCTCCATGTGTCCTTCAAACTCAGAAGAGAAGATACTTCATTTTTAAGTTTCTCATTTTCAGATTTCAAATTTTCAATCAGGGAGGTTTTGAATTCCAGATCACACTTTGATTTTTCAAAACAATCTGAAATTTGGGATTTTTCTAAAACAAGGGTTTCAAAACATTCTTTAAGTTTAAAAAACTTTTCTTTTTGAAGTTTAAGTTTGACAGCAATTTTACAACTTTCCTTATATAAGGCATTGTAAGCATCTTGAAGATCTTCATCATTTTCATGATCACTATCCAAATTTTCTTCACTTGTTGAATCATCGTGATCTGAAAAAGTAAACTTGGCTAGAGTCATAAGGGCCTTAAGTTCACTGCCCGACTCGGTTTCTGAATTTTCTGATTCAGAAGAGGCTTCAGAATCAGACGATTCATCCCAAGTAGCCAACATACCCTTCCTTTTGGATCTGTCCTTTTTAGGACATTTGTTTGCTAAATGCCCATATTCTTGACAGTTGTAACATTGACTATCTTTCAATGACTTCCAAGTTTTAGACTTAGATTTAGAACGTTTCTTTTCATTTGCCTTTTGAAAGTCGACTCTTTTCTTACTTTTGAAAATCTTATAAAACTTTTTCGCCAAAAGGGCCATATCATCTTCAGACTTTTCTGAATCTGAATTTTCTTGAGTAATACTTTTAGATGACTTCAAAGCAATAGATTTACCTTTAGGAGCTTTAAAACTTAATTCATAGGTTTGTAAAGAACCAACTAATTCTTCTACCCTCATATTATCCGTATCACGAAGTTCCTGGATTGCGGTTACCTTAGAATTGAACCGTTCAGGAAGAGAGCGTAGTATTTTTGCACACACTTTACTTTCTGGGATCTTATCGCCAAGACCCCACATTGAGTTTACAATGTCATTCAATCTAGTGTAAAAGTCCATAAACATTTCATTTTCCTCCATATGAATTTCTTCAAATTTAGTTGTGAGGAGTTGGACTTTAGATTTCTTGACAATTGATGTACCTTCGTGTGTCATTTCTAAAATATCCCAGGCTTGCTTTGCAGTATCACAGGATATGATTCTTTTGAACTCATCCGGTGATAGTGCGCAAGTGATTGCATTTAGTGCTTTAGCATTAGCACTACTCTTATTTTTCTGAAGTGTGGTCCATTGGAAATACGGTGTAATTTTCATAGATTTTGAACCATCAACTCCAGTTACTTCCATGATAGGAGGATTCCATTCAGTCACTGTGGCTTGCCACACACTTTCATCCATTGATTTGAGGAAGATCCTCATTCTGGCTTTCCAATAGGCATAGTTGGAGCCATCAAAGGGTGGAGGCCTAGTAACTGAAAGACTATCAAAATTTAACATCTTTTTATATAGCTTAGATCGTTAGCTCAGGAAATGAATCCAAGTAAAAAGCAACAAAAATGAGCTATTAGGCTCTGATACCACTTGAAAAGGCCAAGCTATATGTCCTAGAGGGGGGATGAATAGGACTATGCCAAATTTAATATAAAATCAGCGAAAATAAAGTAAACCAATAGCCTTACAATTATGAATCAATTCACAATGCTAAATTTAAATCACCTTGATAAATAAGTATTGAGAGATTGATACAAATTCAATTCTAAGGACAACCTTACACCATAATAAACAAGGGCTTATGGTAGGACAACCTTATTTCTAGAACATCTTTTGGATCAAGGACTCAATTTTAATAGAAGTAAATAAAATAGCAAGGAATTGAAATTAAATGCAGAAGTATAGATCTAAATTATTACAACAATCCCCACACTTGCTTGAAATGTAAATAGTTACAACATTCACATCCACTTGTACATTCCACACAATTGAATGATAAAAGATATGAAAATTAAGCAAGCATTCAATCCACAAGACAAAGAGTTATAGTGGTTCGCCTGTGTGTACACCAACTGTCTTTCAACAGCTACACAGAAAGTTACTCCACTCCTAATATCCTCACACAGGGGATATTAGCGTTCACTATCAAATAGGTTTTCACAGGTTCACCAAAAACCTTTACAATTGTGTCCTTTTCACTTGGGCTTACACAATTCTAAAAACCCCTCTTTTCTGAGTTTTCTGGTTCTCCTCAGATAACCAATACAATGAGATTTTTTCTGGTTCAACCTCAAACAAAACCAATACAATGAGATTTTTCTGGCTTAACCTCAAACAAAACCAAAAGTAAATAAATTTTACAGAATTGTAAAATACCTGGATTTCTCCTTTTCGTAGCAGCCCGGTAGAACCAATCGGAGTAGATGATTGAATGTCAAAGTTCAATTTCCAATACTCACATTCATATGGTTCTAAATTCTAATTGATTTTAGATTTTAACTAGTTGGGCGTAGCTATATTTGATTTTGATTCCAAGAAGAAGGAATAAGATAATTCCTCTTTTCAAAAAAAGATTGGAATACAGAAACAAAATCAAATTAAATAAGCTAGCAAAAAGGAATATTAAATAAGCACAATGTAGCTTAAAATAAACACAGACTTATCTCAGAGTGATCACTTGAAATTTCTTGAATTGAATCGAGTTGAAGTGTAAAAACTCTGAATTTCGCTTTCAATTTATAGAAGCAAAAATCGCTCCTACGACTGGTCTTAGAAACCTTCGACTGGTCGTAGCTCTAACAGATATTTGAAATATTGAGCGCGATCTTTGAAAGTCGTTCCACGACTGGTCGTGAGAAGCCTACGACTGGTCGTGGGTCACCTACGACTGGTCGTAGATCCCTACGACTGGTCGTAGGACCATAGATTACGTTGCTGGACTTTGAGTCGTAACTCTACGACTGGTCGTGGACGAGTCGAAGCCACACCTACGACCGGTCGAAGGACCTCCAGGACTGGTCGTGGGTGTACCAAAAATTCTGAAAAATCTTCAACAACTTAGGACTGGTCGTGGAATTTCTTGGACTAGTCGAACCAATGCTAGGACTGGTCGAACAGGAGCTAGGACTGGTCGTAGTAGATAGACCAAACTTATGTAAAATAAACATTTGATTTATGTATCCAAAGTGACCTACTTAAAGGGTCAACCTAAGGTCATTCAAACCTGAACCATGTAGTATGGACATTGAACTTCAACCATTCAACGAATGTAGATTTTTTTTTTGAACCATATCAGGCTTGAGATCATGAACTTGTTGTAACTTTAAACTTGAGATCTTCATCAGCATAAAAACTACTTCATGCGTTGCTTATTAGTCTTGAAGTCATTTCTTGAGTTGTTTCTTAAGACTTGAACTTCAACATTGTAGCTTCTTGAACTTCAATATTGTAGCTTCTTGAGACTTCAACATTGTAGCTTCTTGAACTTCAATAATGTCATGAAGTGTTTATGCAGTGTCTTGAATACATATAAATCACCATACAAGCACAAGACACAGATAGATGTTTTGACACATTAAAATTTGACAACCAAAGGAGCATGAGACCATAGCACTTACAAAACTGACACTATACTTTATGATTTTTCACTACAACAAGTCAACTTTCACACTATACTTCCTTTGGTTCAGGATAGATTTCATGTAAGATGTCACAAAAGTCTTCTTTTATGTTAAATTTTTATATTTACTTTGACTTATTACATCTGTGATATATACATTGCTTCATTTTGTAGGGGATTAAAGACGAGGAGGATAAAGTTATGGAAGAGGGAGAACGAGAGGGATATGAATTGACAGAAGAGCTGAGGGAAGATAGGAAAGAGCGGAAGAAGGAGAGGAAATTGTTAGAGAAAGATAGGGAAGATTTGAGTCAGAAGGAAAAGCATATCAGCGAGATGGAACTCGTACTGAAAGAAAGAAGAATTGATGAAGAAGGAGAGAGAACTAGCACTCAAGGAGAGAGAACTCATGCTGAAAGAGAATGAAGCCTTAAGGTTAGAGATGGAAGAGTTGAATGAGAGAGTGCTTTTCAAGATGGAGAGAAAATTGTTATTAAAGGAGAAGGAAGAATTGAAGATGAAGACTAAGGAATTGAAGAAGGAGAAGGAAGAAGTTACACGTGCAAAGGAAGAGTTCGAGGAGGGGAAGGTGAAGTTGAAGAAGCAGATGGATGTGTTTTTAAAAGAGAAGGGACAGTTTTGGAAGGAGAAGGAAGAGTTAGAGAAGGAGGAGGAGTTGAAGAGCAATAGGGAATTAGAGGATTTGGAAGATAAGGAACAGGGGAATGGAGAAGTGGAGGTTCAACCCTATAATGCGATAGACGGTAATGTATGTGAGAAATCATTACTGTCTAGTCCTGTTTATCAGAGGAGAACTAAGAGGGTATTGAAGCCGTATGTATACAAGGTTTCTCATTCTTATTCATTTATACCATTCAAACAACTCTAAGCATCATCGCCGATTCTGAGAAACCCAATAAATTTTGTACTTCTCTGATACCCTTCCAAGCCAAGATGGACCGATTCAAGGTTATATCGGAGGAGGAACTACAAGAATTGGAGGGTTGGTATAACACAAACAAAGAAACAGAGGCATGTATTTGGTTCAAATTCATATGGGCAAAAGATGCATGGGTTGATAGGGAGGCAAGTAATTCACATGCATATATGGATGTGTATTTAGCTCTTATATTAGCTGTGAGCTTAATTATTAAATTTTATTAATCAGGCTATTGACAAATACATTGAATTCCTGGAGAGAAGGCATGATTCGCTTTTAACGTTATATCCTCAGGATTGCAAGTTCTGCCCCACATATTTTTTTATAAATCTTTAAATTGGATTATGGTTACTCTGTTTTGTGTTTATACGAGATTTGTACTAATTTTTTATTATGTCTGTAATAGCCATGTCTCTAGTTGAATATGCCGATATTGAGAATGTATCGGGACATAGGCAACGACTTGGAGTGGAAAGCATTATTAGTCGATAAGGTCAGTGTGACTGGAATTGTTAAACATCGAGAATGGGCCAAGGCCATGTGGTAGTATGAACGGGTAATGCTGTCATTGCAACTTATCAACGCTAGGTGTACCCATTTCTATCATTTTTTTAATGATATCTTATTTTGTCAAACATGGATAGGCATACGTACCCGTGAACCATGACAACAGTCACTGGTACTTGATGGTCATGCACCCTCAAGAACGAGAGATTGTTCTTCTCGATAATTTATATTCGAGGGCAGTTAGTCGATACAAGGAATAGATCGAGCTGATGAATGAGGGTTGCCTATTATATTCCATGCCACAGGAGATACGTTTGCGCTGCACGAGAAGGATTGGACTGTTAGAGAAGAGATTTTCATACCAAAGCAGATGAACGGATATGATTGCGGCATTTTTATTATGAAATATATTGATATTTTGTGCAGTGGTCGAATTTTGTTAGGAAAAGACTTGTAAAAATTCACTGTCATTTTTAGGAATTTAATAGCCTATGATTGTTTGAGTGTTTACGATAGATGATATTTGTCTTAAGCATGAGAGGAATGGAGAAATTTTGTGAAATGTTGTAATTTGTTGTGAATGATGTCTTGTATAAAATTTATGGTGAATGAAGACCTGCTTGTGAATTGTTAATTATTTTTTTTTTTGTGAATAGTGATTTCATTGTGAATAGTGATTTATTTTTGAATTGGTATCGATCAATTTCACTCAGTTCTCGGTGAACTTTAGTCACTTCGTGGTCAATTTCACTCACTTCGCAGTCAATTTCACTCACTTAGTAATCAATTTCACTCACTTCGTGGTCAACTACACTCACTTCACGGTAAATTTCAGTCACTTCGTGGTGAATTTTAATCACTTCGCGATCAACTTCTCTCACTTTACGGTCAACTTCACTCACTTCGCAGTCAATTTCAATCACTTCGCGGCCAATTTCACTCACTTCACAATGAATTTCAGTCACTTCGTGGTGAACTTCACTTCACTCACTTCATGGTCAATTTCACTCACTTCGTGGTCAATTTCAATCACTTCGCGGTGAATTTCACTCACTTCGCAATGAACTTCAGTCACTTTGCAGTCAACTTAACTCACTTCACGGTCAACTTCACTCACTTCACGATCAACTTAACTCACTTCACGGTCAACTTCACTCACTTCACGGTCAACTTCAATCACTTCGCAGTCAATTTCACTCACTTCGCGGTGAACTTCACTCACTTCACAGTAGACATGAATTGCATTTTGGAAGACATGGGGAACTTCTTTCATTAGACCTTTATGTCGATCTGATATGATCATTAGACCAGGTAGATCCTCTAACGTACAGTTGAGGTGGGTAAGGAATTAGTTCCAACTACTGATGTTCTTTGATTCTCCGATACCAAAAGCAACTAGGAAAATATGATTGTCGCCATCCAAGGATGTAGTAATGAACAAAACACCATTGTACTTACCTTTTAGATGCGTGTCGTCAATGGCTAAGACCCTTTACAGAGATTTTTGAAAACTTCTAACACACTGTCCGAGTGCAACAAAACATCTCTTAAACCTGCTCGTCTGTGGATTAACGAGCACGACAATCACCGTCCCCGGGTTCGCCCTCCTCAGCTCATGTAAGTACATCGAGAGTTCATTGTAGGAGTCTTCATAAGACCCCATTACGCGATTGATTGCGATTTCATTAGTGTGTCATGCCTTCTTATAACTAATAAGAATATTATACTTCTCTTGCATTGCAAAGATAATGTCCCTCGGCCTTAATCTTAGGTGTTGCTCAATGCAATTGACAACTAGTTCACTAGCTAACTTATTGCTTGCTTGTCGGTGATTACTCTTCATCCATGACATGCCACATTATGTATGGACATGTAAGTCCTTATTTTGAATATCCCTGCACATTCACCCTAGATGCGTGTACCCTTCATTCACACTTATCTTCGAAATACACCACTATGAATTTCTTGGGTGACAAGTACAAGACCTTGTATTGAAAGTTGTTGTGAATTACAAATTAGCTCAAAACATACTGACACTGGTTCTTGTCCTTAAACATTTGACCAATGGTTATATTAATCGGCTCATCCAATGAATATGAATACACTGACAAGTCTGCATTGGTGAATGTAACATCCTCAAAAGGCACAATATCTTGGCCGGTGATGAAGTCTAATGTTCGAGCCTGCTCGGGCAGTGGAATGTCGCTTCCCCGTACATATTTGACGTTGGATGATGAAGGCAAATCTACTCTTGTAGATGAAGGTGATGTCGTATATTCACTTCTAAGCTTAAGGTCACCTGTTCAACTCACTTGACTAGTCATGAAGTTTGATGTCTAAACTGGCTCGAGTAGTAGAGTATTGCTTAGAGTAACTTGTGAAGGTGATGCATAAATTCATACTTCACGCCATGTCCCTCACCCAAACTTCCAACTGCTGGTGTAACATCCCGGATTTTTTGCCAACCTGGGATTAGACATCCTTAGGCGATGGGTCAATCCTAACACAGGTTTAACTTCCCAAACGCTCAATTAAAGCCTCAAATTCCTTCTTAAACCATTTTCTTCACGAATCCCACCCTTTCCTACCTTGTGCTTCAATTTTTCAAAGCACTTTCGCCCTAGACACTAACTTAAACTAGCTAAGTAGTAAAACTTGGATCACTTTATATACAAACTACAAAGGCCTAAGTACCATCTCAACCAGAAAACAATTAGGATTAAATCCTTTAGAAATTTAACAAAGTTAACTAAGTGCAAACTCGACTAGCCATGAAATCCATTGGGATCGCTTTAAATACGATCTGCAAGACCCAAAACTTGTAAAACATGTGACTCTAGGTTACCCTAAAGTCTAGAGCCAAACTCATTACCCGTCTGCTCTCGGGACTGAAACGAAACTTCGTATGAGGTCTAGATCGCACATCGGGAGTCCGATTAATACGAAGCTAAGGAACCAGGACCGCCCCACTGGGCTTGACAATCATCTCAAAAGTCAGGCGATTCCGATGTCCCACGGCCATTTATTTCGATCCGGAGCGAGGGTGTGTGAAAAACACTATTCCTTTTGAAAATAAAATATCTGGAATAGTGATCTGGCACCTTTCGTTTGCGCATCAGTATTAAGCAACCAGACCGTCAGAATCAGACCAAATTACACCCTCGGATCAGGAAAAATTTCAGGAACATTTACATGTACTTGGAATTTCGGATCGTGGCCCACTGACCGTTGAACTGAAAGTGGTCCGCCACGTGCGATCTGGAAATCCGATCGAGTCGAAAACGTAACCCCTCATAGATCCATGTGTGGTGAGCTTAAGTCGGACGTTTGGCTCAAGGAGGGCCACCAGAACCTCCCTTTTGAGCTTGGAAAGTGACGGAATACTATATTAGCAGTAACCTTTGAACAGGAGTCTATTTCGGTGAGTTTTGAGGCTATATAAGGACCTTAAACCCTCTCCCATTCCAGCCATACGAATTTGGATTTGAGAGAGGGAAAAGAGAGAGAAAGTGAGGGAGAAGTGGGAGAAACTCCCTGCCGTCGTTCCCTGCACCACACGGGCTGCACCATCTCGTTCTCATCGCTTTTCCGGCGATTCCAGCCCCGTTTCTAGGTAAGAAACCCTAACCCTAACCTGTTTTGGGGTTTAGACTGTTGTAGGTTGTGAAATAACTAACCTATTTCGTTCTCTAGGTTGCCAACTGCCGACTACGGAAGCTTAGCAAACCTATCGTCTCCGTTACGATTCTACGACCAAAGGTGCGGACTTTAGGTGTATAGGTTACGTTTTTCAACGCTTTCAATGTCAGATAATGATAGATTCATGATCTGCATGCAATTGCACATGTACAAAGTGCTTTCCGTTTCCTGTTTCGATTAACATTGTAGAATATGGAATTTCACATACTCTAGATATACGTAGAAATACCGTATACGTATTTTTTTTGGAGAAGTGTCTAACATGTTTATTTAATGTATGATTATACTATATATGGATAAAATACTAGTTTGGCGAAAGGAATCGCCATAATACATGTTCACTTGTAAATGCTACGTATGTTGAAATTGTGTATTCTAGAAATACTGTATACGTATAAATTTTGGAGATGTCTGTATCATGATTATTTGCTGTAGTAATCTATTATACATGGATAAAATACTAGCTTGGTTAAAGGATAACCCTAATACATGTTTTACTAACATACACCATGTATGTTGTAATAGTGTATTCTAAGTGTTTGTGGAAATGGCTGAATGAGTATAGAATTCTCATTCGTGCTCGCCATGACTAATTGTCATGGATTCATGATTGATGTATTGGCGATACCCCCTTTGACGAAAGGATTTGCCCTAAATCACGCCACGGCCATTATACACTATATATGCTAAAATGTGTGGCCCAAGTGTTTGTGGAAATGACGGAATGGATATGGAACTTGGATTCCTGCTTGCCATGACTATCCGTCGTGGGTGTACGCGTGTTATGATTGGGGCAACTCCCTAGTGAAAGGATTTGGCCTAATGCCTATGTGATCGACATATGTCATGTATGTTGATGTATGGTTGTTTAAGTGTTTCTTGAAATGTCTGAATGTGTAGTAGTTAGCAAATTGTAATATATAAGGGTGTTGAGGTATGACTCTCAACCTCTTTTCACTGTGTATGATCTCCTTTGATAGTTGTGTGATTAGGATTTGAACATGTACAAACTCATGCTTGTGTTGTGATTCATAACATGCTCAACTGTTTTATGATTTTAACTATGTAATGCATATGTTTAAATTTATATTTATGTTGTATGATCCGTCATGGGTGATGGGGGAGCGGAGCAACGAGTGCGTGCAACAGCCCTGGCAGCCCTAAACGGATAATACCAGACTGATTGTATGATTTGAATCCTGATCCATTACTGCTTTATATCTCTGTAATTGATTGTGTTTGGGGCTATGATTATAGTCCAGGCAATCGGTAACGAGATTGAACTCGTGGCTGAGATTCATTTGCCACGTGGGATGTGTTCGACGAACTCGAGTCGTGCGTTGCCTGTCGGCAGTGGCTAGGCCACACGAAGTTGTTTATGCACTTCATGTCGTGCAGCTCAATGGGCGATCGTGCTAGTCGAGCTCATCAAGTAACCCGATCTGCCTTATGCATGTTCACCCTGTTTGGTCGCTACTGCTTGAACCTAGGGTACCAAACTTACCAGTGGCGATCCCCGTTTAACCATGGTACCTAGATCCGCTAAGTCGCATGAGCCGGGCATGGTGGTATGGGACACCGTGGTCGAGCTGTCGGCCTACGCTGGGGCCATGTGCCTCCCCGTAGTGACCATTGCGCAATCAACTCGTGAGCCGAATACGGTGGTATGGGACACTGTATTCGAGCTGTCGATACTTCGGCGAGAGCCGAGTACGGTGAGATCTGTGCTCGTGCTGACGGGCGACGAGTCCTCCGTGGTATCATCGAGTACACTCCAAGGGTCTGTGATCGGCCACGAGTCTTTCACAGCAACTAGAGTGTGAGTTGAGCCGAGTACGGTGAGACCTGTACTTGAGCTGACGGCTAGTGATTGAGCCGAGTACGGTGAGACCTGTGCTCGAGCTGACGGCAGCAATTGAGCCGCATACGGTGAGATCTGTTTCCGCGCTGACGGGTGATGAGCCCTTTGCGATGCCTTCACTACGCTTCTCAAACCATAACATCGTATGAGAATAACTAGGATTGACGACCCTAGAATGGATCATGTTTGGGAATGATACAAGGGAGGTACCTTAGTTTCCCAATACTGCTGTTTGAAATGGACTAATAAAAACTTGGTAATCATGAGCATCATCGCACCGCATGTGCTTTGTAGATGTGGCGCACTGAGGGAGTAAGCATTCGCGAACGTAAGATGATGTCGCTTGAGGGTGGTTTGGCAAGGGCATACAGCATCATGTCATTTCATTCTTGCATTTAATAAGAGTAGTTAGAATTCTTTGATTTGTAATGCTTTATCATTACTGCTTGATTGAATTGATAACATGTTAACCTATGCTTTACTGTTCCACTGAGTTGATCACTCACTCCCACGTTACGGGACGGTGTTCCGAACACCCACCAGATTTGTTGAGTTTCAGGTGATGGCGATGCTTGTGAAGCAGAGCCGGACTACTTCTGTGATGATAGGAGGATTCTCCTATCTGTATCTCTCTGGCAGGTCAATGAAGACCTGATATTGTATTGACGGGGCTATGGTACATGGGATAGGAGGCATTACACTTCCTCACATTTGGTACATTTTAGAACTGTACTTGTATTTATTTAACCTGGTAATGTTATCACACTCCGGAGACTCATCATAAGTTATATATTTATCTATCTATCACAGTCTTCCGCTTGCAAATTTAACTGTCTCTGGAGTATGATATGCTGTTTTGGCTTAATCTCACTCATGTTCAATGCACGAATACAGTCAACATTCAATCATCATTCATTTTGTTGCATAAGTGATGTTCTGGAACTCGGGAGCTGAGTTTATGCTCGACCCCCGATTTTCAGGGCGTTACAGCTGGGGAGTCATATTTGACACCACTGTAAGCCACGGGGTCCTCGAGTATTGTCTCATTAACGCGCTGCATTATCTCGATGGTTAAAGGGATGTATTTATCCGGATGCTCCGACTATGCTGCCAAGAACACTCTCACATCTTCGTCGTCTTCAATTTCAATTGGAGGGATTGATTGGTTCGATCAAGGGTATAATACTTTCAACCCAATATCATAATCCTTTGGCGTACTCTTCACAATCCTGTACATTTTATATAGAAGCTCTTCATATGTAGTCTTAACACCCACAATAGTACTTTTCAACTTTCCACCTTTGTATGTGTATCGATTGTTTTCACTTAGTAACTCCCCACCATAAGAGCATAAGATGATTCTTGAAGCCATTTTCTGAAATCAAACACAATGACGCATAAGACATAACTCGTTTAATATTCACATGTATAAGGTGAAATTGACCGACTAGTAGGAAATTCACCAGTGTACTAGGTGAAATATGACCAACTTATTGGTCAAATTTTCTAAGTTCTCAATTAATCAATTGCAGGGAGCTCATGAAGTTCTCGGTCAATATGGTCGACTTATCAGTGCATTTCGGCGACCACCAAATTGACTAATAACTTAATGAAAATGACCGATAATTGAGTGAAATTGACCGATAATGTAATGAAAATGACCGAGAACTGAGTGAAATTGAGTTCTATGCCATTGAATTTGACCGAGAACTTGATGAAATTGATCGGGAAATTCACTAAATTGACCGAGAACTTTATGAAAATTGATGGATAACTACGTGAAATTGACTGAGAAGTGCATGAAAGTGACTGAGAAATTCATTAAATTGATCAGGAACTTCATGAAATTGACCACGAAACTTCGTGAAATTGACAATGAACTTCTTAAAATTGACCAATAACTGCGTGAAATTGACTGAGAAGTGCATGAAATTGATCGATAACTGGATAAATTTGACAGATAACTTCATGAAATTGACTGAGAACTTTATGAATATAACTGAGAACTTCATGAATATGACCGAGAACTTCATGAAATTGACTTGTCAAAACTAAGCAAGAAATTCATGAAATTGACAGAGAAGTTCATGAAAATGAACGAGAAACTCATTAAATTGACCGAGAACTTGGACAATATGACTGAGAAACTCATGAGTTGCTTGAGTTCTGGTGACTTTGAGCAAGTATTTTGTCGACTTCTCGGTTAGCTTCATGAATTTTTAGGTGGAATTGCCATAGATCTAGGTAAATTCTTCAAATTTTAAACATCCTTACCACCCACAACCACTGTATTAGTGAAATCCGTGTTAAAGAAGAAGAAGAAGAGTGCGTTGAAGTGAAACACGACTTACGGAGAAAAGCATTCAAGATTCCATGTTTCTTGATGCATCCGGTTCGAGGGAATGAACATAACCTGAATAAGATGAAAGATGGGAGATGTAAATGATAGTATATGGAGATTCAATGGAGATTTAATGAAGAAAATGGGTGAAATGAAGGAATATTTTGATACAGATGAGTTGTGACATTTTTTTAGGTGTAAGTGAGTGAAAGGAAACCAAATTATAAAGTAGGGGCATTTTCATCTGGTAAAAATGCACCAGTACCGCAGGGTAATAGTTTGGTAAAGTAAGGTTTGAGAGGCAAAGAAAGGATGGTGGTTAAAAGTGAGGCATACAGTTGGAAAAAACTCATTATTTACCATAGAAAATTTTGAGAATTGATTAGATGTTGCTCGAGTAACAGCTTAGTGGGTGTTACCCTTACCGTGTGAGGCCCACCTTGATGATTTGTTTTCATATCGATGTCTTCCGTCCATTTTCTCAGCTCATTTGGGGGGTGATCCTTAAGTAACCTATCTTAGTTTCTACTTATTAAGCTGATGTGATAATTAATTTTAAATAAAATAGTTACTTATAATTGATCATAAACCAAACTTATCTCAAAGAATTTACTTATCTACTGTTGTAAGTAGAAAAAGTAACTTATTTGGTGGTATCCAAATGGGCCCTTAAGGATGTTATCCAATAACGCCAATCCAAATCTCTTATGGGCAATACCACAGAAAGAGTGATGAATAATAATTAAAAGTTTTTTTAGGCCATAAAAGTTTTGGATGAAGCTACTATTTATATTTTTCCTTCATTAATTTTTGTTTGCCCTTATCAATGGGTTAGATGGAAAATAAACATTATGTATCTGCTTAAAGTGGGCCTTGGGAAGTTTTTAATGGTGATTTTTCAATCATCACTGTTTGTTTCTTATTGTGTGGTCCACCTAAGATTTGTATATGGTTAATTTTTTACAACTTGTCTTAAAATTATTTGGAAACACGAACGGACAGAGTGGATATACAAGCTGTTACCCGAGTAACACATAATCCCTGTTTGAAATTTTTAGGGGTCAATTACAAACATTGCCTTTAAAGGTGAGTTGTTTGTATGCAGATGGATTTATAAGTAATAATGTTAGACTGTATGATTATTTATTTGGGTACAAAGATAATTATGGCCATTACATATTAATACATTTTGGTACTCGACCATCATTCTTTTGTGTTATTTTTTGTTTTTAACACACTCACAGCCCCACACGTACCCATGCACGCACACACCACTATGACTTTTTTATACCACAATGAGAACTTGAACCCCTGACCTCGTGTTGAAACTCCTGAGAGTCCACCACCGAGGCATGAGTCAGGACCCTTCTGTGCTACTTATATGTCGACCAAAGCCACCATATATCAAAAGCTGAAAACTTTTAAGGGCTTTGAGGTCCATGTGTGTAACATCCCGGATTTTCACTGTTTTGGATTTCCAAAAAAAAAACCTTAAATTTTTTTTTTATATATAATTAACTTATATTATCACTTACTGACCATTGACACTCAATGCTAGCTTATACATGAGTGATTGTAACGTCCCGTCCAACCAGCACAGTGTCCTAGGGCGTCCATGTCGGAATTGCCGCAGGATCGTTCGTTTAAACTACTCAGGGTGAGGTATCACAAGTAAATTAAATCTAAGATTAGCCCATTAGACTAGGCCAATCTGGTTATGATTGAACCAAGTGTAGGCCGCCAAGCCAGATGACCTGTTTACACTTAACAACAGGCCGTGTGGGCTACCCAGCGACTGAGGAGGGTCAGAAAAATCTAAAACTTTAGAAAATCATAGATCTCACTGGGCTTGTGGTCCATTGCGGACTGCGGACCCAGTGGACACCCAGAAGTACCATCTGGCACTTGCCCAATGCGCCCAACCAATGTCAGAGTTAAAATCTGTCACTGACAAAAGAAACTAAGACTCCAGGCTGTCCAGCCGTCGGATTTCTTCCAAATTTACGAAGAAAGTTTAATGTATTTTACTACACCCGTCCACGAAATCTGGAACCCGATCGTGGCCCGGTAACTGTTGATTGCAAAGCTGACCCGTACGACCAAACCCCATATCCGATTGTTCCCAAATTTTGCGTGGGCCTTCATCGGGCCATGGAGCACCTACCCTATAAATTTCATGGCCAGAGGGCCACCAGAAATGTCTCATCAATCAGAATGGGCCTCCCAGGGCCATTTAAAGATCAGAACCCTATACTCAAACCACATATTCGTTCATCTGTTCGATCTCAGATTTTGCATGGCCCCTCATCGGGCCATGAGACACCTACACCTTGAATTTGGTGGCCGGAGGGGTGATAGGGCCGCCTCAACATCAAATAGAGTCCTAGGGGGGCTATTTTGGAAAATAATGGAAACATAAGGCCAAGGGGCCCAACTCTAGGGAATAAACCCTAGCTATCTCTCATAACCCCATTCTCCAACAACAAACCCATCTCTTTCTCCCTCAAAACTCCTAAATCTCCAACAACCCACCTCTCCTTCCTCATAATTTCTCCAACCTCCTACAATCAAGTCTCTTCCTCATAATTCCCTCACCCTCCAACAACAAAATTTTCTCCCTCATAGCTACCACATTCTCCAACGACCAAGGATAACAAATAGGCGGTGAAGGAGCTTGGGTGGACCCTAGATCAAGGTGTGGCTCAACCCTTGCAACTCCATACCTCTTCTCAAAGGAGAAACTCTCCACCAAAAACCTCAACGATCGTCCGTGGGTCGTCTAGGTAAGATCCCTCACCTTTCATTCTTGAAAATCCATGTATTAAGAAGAGATTGACTTGAAATTCTAACATGCAAGAGCTTGTTTTAGGGATTCCGGCCGATCGATCCAAAAGCCTCTTTCCTAGGACATTTTCCGAATCTCCAACGAATTCGAAGGTGCGGACTATTGTTCTTAGGTGGCCTAGCACCAATTTTAATACGAGTTTAATGATTTTGATTGCTCGGAGTTATATTTGAACTTCTAAGGAGACCCTAGGAATTATAGCTTGATGGGATTGTATGGATATGCTTGCTTGATTCTCTCATGATTTGGGTCTCGTGCTCACATGGTTTTGTGAATGGATGATTACATGCTCATGCATTTTTGATTTCTTGGATGATTACATGCTCATGCATTTATGATTTCCCCATGCTTGTTGCTTCATAGTATGTATGTTTTCATTACTCTTGTGCAAGTGATTTCTCAAGATGGAGGAAGTGCATTACCTTCCTCACAAACCCACACAACTCACACGCACTTAATCTCATGATTGCTTGCTATGAATAGTTGATTCATATGACTAAGATGCATGAGATATGATGTTGATACGTTAGTTGATAGCTTGTATAGATGGCTGGTTATGGATCACCCTCACACCTGTGGGTTAGTCAGGAACATGAGAAGTGGCGGTAGTCCCATCGGTGGGATTATGCTAGGGCTAGACCCGTGAGTTTGGGAGGCTGTGTTCAGGTGGCTGTAGTTCGACTACATGGGTCTCTTGTACCCGACGTCACTCGTCTCACGCTCGCTTGACTCGTGCGGTCTAGCCTATTATCTGACTAACCCTGTTTGTTAACCCTGTGTGCTCACACATGTATGGAATTTGAACCACCCTGTAACCATTGTAGCCAATCGATAATCTACCTGAAACTGGTCCACAGCCTCGTGAGCCGAGCATGGTGGAATGGGACACTATGTCCGAGCTGTCGGCCTACGCTGGGGTACCGCGCCTCCCCGTAGTGACCGCGAGCGATCCCTTCCTTTCGGCACTCTTCATGTGCTTGGAGTCAGGGATGAGGAACCCGACGGGATCACGGACCGCGAGGTCTCGGCCTCACACATTGGGGGGTCTTGGCCTCGCAACCAACTTAGGGCATTGATACGTAGGGTGAATCAGAATCCCCAACCTGCTGGATGAATGGACTTAACTAATAACTTGGCTAACACGATCGCATTGCACACATTAATTAGGGTGGCGACTCGGAAGTCGAGGTCGCTCTGAGGGAGTGCTGTCATACGCGATCGTTAGATGGAGTCGCTTGAGGGAGTGTTGTGGCGAAGGCATGCATCATATCATCCCGCATGCATGCATTTAAATAAGAGTTGCTAGGTATTGATAAATGACTGCTTTTCATTAAGTTCATATTACAATTGATGTCTGTTATAACTTGAGACCAATAGTTCACACTGAGTTGATCACTCACTCCCACTCTGGGACGGTGTTTTAAAACACCAACCAGACTCATTCATAGATGCAGGTGACCCAGTGCATGAGGAACCTGGTGAGGCGAGCTTTGACGAGGAGGATGAGCTCTCCTACTTTCAGCTGATGGGCGGCTCTCCATTGGCTTGATCGAGCTGAATTTGGATTTGCTGAGCCGCGGGCTCCGCTTTAGTCTTTTGGATATAGCCTTCTTTTATTATCCTGTTGGGCAACGCCTTAGGCGACCCTTTATTAATTTTGGACCTGTATATTTGTGAGATTTTCTTCATTTCAGCAGACTGGTGCGATTGTGCTTCATGCTTAGGTAATTCCAAATTGTACAGTTAAATTTGATTAATCATAAAAACCATAAATGCATGATAAGTGACACTTGAGAACTTGGGAGTCGAGTCTATGCACGACCCCCAATTTTTCGGGACGTTACAATGTGCCATCTCAAAGCTATGACAGCGTGCAAGGACATACAGTGGGGCCAATCTTAATTGGATCATTGGAGTGCAATATGCATTATGTTATATTGTTTCATATTCAACTAAACTTTTACATCTTACAAGCATGCTTTTTTCAAGAGAGAAAGGGGGGAGAGAGCGATAGAAAGTGTTGTTGATGTTGTTGAGGCATAAAATAAGGAAGTGAAGACGAGAAAAATCAAGAAATCAATTTGAAAGATCAAGAAATCAGCTTCAAGACCACTTTGCGCGGGTTCGCGCAAAGTGAAATAGTTGCGACAGACCCGCGCAAAGTGAACGGTTTGCGCGGGGGATTATGAACGGTTTGCGCGGGGACTGATGGTTTGCGCGAGACTGCGCAAAGCATATCGTTTGCGCGTGTCCGCGCAAAGTATATGACGGTGGGATAAAAAAGGTTGGTTGATTATTTTGTCCCACATCAGAGACATTGAAGAAAATGTCAGAAAAGTTCTTCAAAAGACGAAGACAGAAGGTGCGGAGTATTGGACTCCTGCACTTTGCACGACAACGCACAAAGGAGTATCGGACTCCTAAAGTTTGCGCGGACCAGTGCAAAGTGGCACTGGGTTGATATAGTTTGCGCGGACCCGCGCAAAGCATATTGTTTGCGTGGACCCGCGCAAACCGACTGCTGAACAATCTATAACAGCAATGGGCTGTTATGCTGTTAGAATGGCTAGAGTCTTCAAGTCTTCAGGTTCTTCTTGTTCAGGAGAAAAGGAAGAATCATCGACGAAAGGGCGTGTTCCTCCTAAGTTTCAGGAGATGACTGAAATAGCGCTGTTATGCTGCCGGAATCTCTGTCCTCTTGAAGACTATTGGTCGATTTATCTATTCCTCCTAAGTCATAGGAGATGATTGAGATCGACGCTGTTATGCTGCCGAAATTTATATTTAACTGCGATAACTGTAACTTGCAATGAATTCTTGTAAAATATCTTAGAATCAAGGGATACTTGAGGATGTAAATGAATTCAGAATCAATGAAGTGTGATGATTGTTTCTGTAATTATCTCATTGTTATGATTGAATAAGATAATTCCCAAATCAAATACTTTTGTTTTCTTGTCGAAACAAAAATGGCGACTCTGCTGGGGATTTATATCTTATTTAACACTAACATTGGAAAGTTACAAGACTCTCATTACTGTTTTTGGCGTCTTCTAGGCGCCAAAATGGCGACTCTCAGTGGGAACATCCTCCCCTTCATCTCTAAGATAGTTTACTTAATCTTCCATATATTAATTTCATGAATGTTTTGTTATAGAAGGTACCCAAATTCAATCACACTACATTGCTAATGGCTAACGTTGCGAGAAAAGTGAACTTCCGATTCACCGCTACCGGATTTATAATTGAATATGCGCTGAACCAAACTCCTGAGCATACGAAAGCAAGCACTACAAGCAGGCGCAAAGCGAACTTCAAGCAACAGTGGGAGTTATTTCGTCTCACCTCAACCACAAGAAAGTGATGAGAATTGGACTTTGGTCCTGTCCAAGAAGACAAAAGCAAAGACTTTAAAGAACCGCAAAGCGAAAGTACTTGTACCAAGAACTGAGGGACCGGTCACGCGCAGCATAGCTAGAAGAAACCTGAGCTCGCTCCTCCGGCAATTTATCCTGAACAAACTACTTCGCAGTTCTCGTTGCATTATTTTCCAGCTTTGGTTGCTCCAAAGACCAAATGGACAGAATCGCAGAAAGGCAAAGCACTGATGATAGGATCACCGATGCCTGTGTCACCTCAAACAAGCTCGCCCATAACTGTATCACCTCGATCGGTTTAAAAGCACGGGAAGTACACAAGAGTCAAACGAGACTCCAATGTCTCCCCTCTTTATAAGTCCTGTTACGTCAATATATTCTCGTTTTACTCAAAAAATGACTTCGACAAACAGTCAAGAGGCCGCAGTATATATGGCAGAAACGGGTCAAGGAAATAGGCCATCTACTGAAGAACGTGTTGATCAAATGACAGAGGCACAAAGAGTGCTAATGGATGAATGCCGGAACCTCAGAGAAGCTCTGGCAACTCTGGCACATAATGTAGCCCAGATAGTGGCTCCACCCATGATGGGAGCAACGAATGGACAAGAGAACCAACCTGAAGGCTCTCGTCCGCAAGAGATAGGATCACGAGGATCAGTTCCAGCAGCAAGAGCTATAACACAAGATGATGTAAGACAAGTCGTCGAAGAAGCAGTCAGAATAGAAAGAGAGCGAGCGAATACCGGTCGTTTCAGATACCGAACACTCTACCCGAGAGAGGTAGAGGATGTTCCGTTTCCAGCCAATTTTAAGCATCCAGATTTCAGAAATTTAATGGGGAAGGATCACCAGAAGAACACCTGATGCATTTCATCACCAGCATGGGAAACTTCTCCACAATACCTCAATACTGTTTAAGCTTATTTAGATCATCATTGACAAGTAAAGCTTTCAGGTGGTATTCAAATTTAGCACCGGGATCTATACGCACATGGGAAGAAATGCAAGATGCTTTCATGTCAAACTTCTTCTCATCAGAACGCGATTAGTATCACAGAATTAGCTTCAGTACGACAGCGAGAAGGAGAACAGTTGAAAAATTCATAGATAGATGGAAGACGCTGGGCGCATCGTGTAGACAATTGCCGGAAGAAAAGGAACAAGTCAAAATGTGTCTGAATTCTATGGAGACAGGAATCGCGTTCGGACTCACCAGTGCTGATATCGGAACCTTTCGCGATTTAGCTACCAAAGCCCATGCATTGGAATTAATGACTCGTAAGATGCCAGCATTTCATCATGAAACTGCCAGAAGAATACCTGGCAGGACAACCGCAAACACCATCGATCGGGATAAGAAAAATCAAGAAGTAAAGGCTCAAGAGACAAAAGACCGGAAGGAAAAGAAAACTGGAATCAATCAAGGGACAGATACAGTGGAAAAAAGCTCAGAATGCTCGATTCTCATGAAGGATTTGAGTTTGATAAAGAGGACGTGGTGCCTATGATGTAACAGTTGTTAAAAGCAGGTACCCTAGAATTACGGAACCGAAACGCCCTGAAGATGTGACAAGGACTCGAGAAAAGAAACTTTACCGTTATCATCGCTTAGTGGGACATCCGACAGAAAATTGTTACACATTAAAGTGTATCATACAGCGAATGATAAATAGAGGAGATATAATAACCAGCGAAAGCAAAGGAAAGAATACAAGGGCGACAGTAATGTATTGTCAATTCAAGAAAAGACTCGAGGAATGAAAGAGAAAGGAGACCAAAGGCCGAAAAAAGCGCGACAATGATTACGTTGCGATCGGGGAAGCAGATAACAAGTCCGGTTAAAGCAAAAGCAGAAGTAGAAGTTATAGGAAAGAAGTGACTGAAAGACAACATCAAAGATAGAAGTAGGAATGAAGATACATCGACAAAAGTGGCTTACGATGTAGTTAGTCACTTGAAAGGTATATCTGCACGTTTGAGTATTTATGATGCGCTCAAGTTATCAGAAGATTTCGACAGAGTTTGATTCAAGCACTGTCTGATCACGAGTGAGAGAAACTTTACTGACAGAAATGAAGAATGAAAGAAGCAAGGAAGGAAAGGTGGATTGTCTACCAATAATATCTTTCTCTGATGATGACTTAATTGGTGAAACAGAACATAACAGGCCATTGATGATAGAAGGGTTATTTGCGAAAAGAAGATAAAACGAATCATGATAGACAATGGGTCAGCAGTGAATCTTTGCCACTTCCATGATCACTAAATTGGGGTTACCGCCGTTCAGATTTGCGCCCAAGCGGAATGATGATACAAGGGTTTAATCAAGATGGACAGCGCGCACTCGGTAAAATTACAGTATATGGAAGTGGGAGAACTAATTACTACTGTTGTATGTCATGTTATAAATGCTGTGACGACATATAATCTTCTCTTGGGAAGGCCATGGATACATCAATACAATATGTACCTTCTACTACACCAATGCTTCAAATACTGTAAGGACGGAATGCAGTGTGTAAAGTAATGGCTGATGCGAAACCCTATACTGAAGCTGAATCTTTCTTTGCGGATGCTAGCTATTATAAATGTTTCTCCAAAGAAGTGGGAAATGATTGATGGAAAGAGAGTCCTAAAAGATCTCCAAATGAATAAAGTTAGAGAAGAAAGGGTGGAATCTCCTAGGACTACAGAACAAGGAAAAAGTTCTATTTTGTACCAAAGCGCCTGAGACAAACCGGGACAACCGCCATTGACATTGTTGTCGACGGAACGCTGAAAGAAAGTTTACAGTTCCAATACACGATGCCCTTACCCAATATCGAAAGATGTAAGCCATTTGCAGTTGCTCCAGGAACATTTCAAGTCAGAGCCAGTGCTAAATATCCTGAAGCGATAAAATTCATGCTGCAACAGAGGTGAAGAATGAAAACACAAGCAATATGTATATCATGGAGAGTTAGCACACCGCAGAATTTGAGAAAATACAGTGCAGTAAGCAAGAAAATCATGAGAAATATGGGTTTTGATTGTGACAAGCCCACTGGATTGAATCATGGGAAAGGAATTCAAATCCCTCTCGGAGTTAATCAAGAAAAACGGAGAAAATTCCAAGGATTAGGAGCAGAATCATCAGTAAATATGGTATCAGTAAATATGATTCCAGCCAAACAGATATCAGAACAAGATGCTGAGGTAGTCAAGTGTCCTGAAAGCGCTCCAAGACAAATAGAAGATGGGGGACAGCCGACGATAGATGGCTTGCGAGAAATAAATTTGGGAACAGCAGAAGAGCCAAGGAACACATTCATCAGTGTCAGTCTTTCAGATCAGGAATTTGAGAAATATGGCCAGCTTCTCAGAGAAAATAAAGATGTCTTCGCTTGGACATATGAAGAAATGCCGGGATTGGAACCCTCTGTAGCAATGCATCGATTAAATATTTCCAAAGAAAAGAAACCAGTAAAGCAAGCACAAAGGCGATTCCACCCAGACCTGATTCCATTAATCGAAAAGGAAGTAAATAAATTAATAAAGGTTGGATTCGTCAGAGAAGTTAAATATCCCTAGTGCATATCAAACATTGTTCCAGTGAAAAAGAAGAATGGGCAGATTAGAGTGTGCATCGACTTCAGAGATCTGAATGAAGCATGTCCAAAAGATGACTTCCCCCTCCCGATAACAGAATTATTAATTGATAGCACTACTCAGTATGCTATTATGTCATTTATGGACGGATATGCGGGTTATAATCAAATCAGGATAGCACCCGAAGATGAAGAGGCAACGGCTTTCAGAACACCGCTTGGAATTTATTGTTATAAAGTTATGCCTTTCGGTCTCAAAAATGCTGGGGCAACATATCAAAGGGCAATGAAAAATATTTTTCAAGATATGATGCATAAACATGTCGAATGCTATGTTGATGACTTGGTGGTCAGGTCGGGAGATCATCAAGAACACCGCGAACATTTAGCATCAGTCTTCCGTCGTCTCAGAAAGAAGCAATTAAAATGAACCCTGCTAAGTGTGCATTTGGAGTATCTTCTGGAAAGTTCCTCGGCTTTGTTGTACGACACAGAGGGATCGAGATTGATCCAGAAAAAATTAAAGCTATTCAAAATATGCCGCCGCCAACAACGTTGAAGGAATTAAAAAGCTTACAAGGAAAATTGGCATACATTCGTCGTTTCATTTCAAATCTCGCAGGAAGATGTCAGCCATTTTCTCGGTTAATGAAGAAAGACACAGAATTTATATGGGATCACGCCTGTCAAAATGCCTTTGACTCAATCAAGGAATTGTTGAAACAGCCGCCGGTGTTAACAGCTCCAGTGAAAGGTAAGCCACTTATCTTATATACATCTGCAGCTACAAATTCTTTGGGTGCTTTGTTAGCACAGGTAAACGAAGCCGGAAAAGAGACTGCTCTTTATTATCTAAGCCGAACATTGATGGGGGCAGAATGCAATTATTCCTCGATCGAAAAAGAGTGTTTGGCGCTGATATTCGCTGTACAAAAGTTGAGGCATTATTGTCTCTCCCATGATATAACTCTATCTCAAGAGCAGATCCGATAAAATTTTTGATGACCAGGCCAATGTTGTCAGGAAGACTAGCCAAGTGGATGTTATTGCTGTCAGAATATACTATTTCATATAAACCGGCGAAAGCAGTAAAAGGACAAGCCATGGCAGATTTCCTCGCAGCACACATCAGAATGCAGAAAGTGAAGAGATCAATGACGAATTCCCAGATGAACAGGTTATGTTGGCTGAATCTCAGAATCTTTGGCAAATGTATTTTGATGGTGCTGCTCGAATATCGGGAGCGGGGGCAGGAATAATATTCATTACACCTCAAGGCGATTTATTGCCATATTCCTTCACACTGGGCACCGCATGTACAAACAATGAAGCTGAATACAGAGCTCTTATCATCGGAATGGAAATAGCCCAGCAAATGGAAATAAAATTATTGCATATCTTGGAGATTCTAAATTGATTGTAAATCAGTTGACAACAGAATTCGAAGTAAGGAGAAGAAGAACTTCTGCCCTATTATCGGAAGGCACAAAAGTTGCTTGAACAATTTTGTCATGTGGAAATTAAACACATACCACGCTCTGAGAATGCAAAAGCGGACGCTCTAGCCGGTCTGGCAGCAGCTCTGTCCTGTACAAAATCGAAGTCCTCTTCAGGTAACTATAGAAGAAAGAAGATTCCTGCCGTCTGCAGAAGTTATCGAAGAAACCGTAGAAATGTTTCCTATATCTTGTCTAGAAGTAATGATAGATGATTGGCGTCAGCCTTTCGTTGATTATCTAAAGTATAATATCTTGCCAGAAGATAATGCGCAAAGACAGCAATTAAGCAGCGATCGGGCAAATTGTCATATGCAGTGAAGTATTGTATAGAAAATCTTACAATGGAATGCTGCTAAGATGCTTAGACAAGCAAGAAGCAAACCAAATGCTGCGGGAAGCACATTCAGGTGAATGTGGAGCACATCAAGCCGGCCGAAATTTATGCCATAGAGTGCATCGAATGGGTTATTATTGGCCTACTATGTTCAAAGATGCAATAGAATATGCAAAGCGGTGTCACGAATGTCAAATACACGGAGATGTAATACATGTTCCCCAGAAGAATTACATCAGTCTGTTGCTTCCTGGCCTTTTTCAGCATGGGGACTCGACGTGATTGGTCCTATAAATCCCCCTTCATCAAAAGGAAAACAGTATATCCTGGCAGCAACAGACTATTTCTCCAAATGGACCGAAGCAGTCGCCTTGCGTAGTGTTAAAGAGAAGACGTGGTCAATTTCATCCGGCATGCTATAATATACCGTCATGGTATTCCGAAAAAGATCGTCACTGATAATGGTACCCTTTTAAAAATAGAGGCATGGAAAAGTTATGTCAGAAGTTTGGCATCCAGCATTCTTTTCAACACCTTATTATCCTCCGGCCAATGGACTAGCAGAGGCATTTAACAAAACGATCGTCAAAATAATGAAGAAACGGTGACAGGCAATAAACGCGATTGGGATGAAAAGTTACAAGAAGCATTATGGGCCTACAGAACTACCCATCGTACAGCAACAGGGGCGACACCGTATTCATTAATCTATGGTATAGAGGCAGTTATCCCAATTGAAATGCAGGTGGCATCACTCCGGATAGCAGTACATCAGTCTATAACAGATGATGAAAATGCAAAAATAAGGCTGAAAGAATTAGATCTGCTCGATGAGAAGCGTCTTGCAGCTCAGCAGCGGTTGCAGTCATATCAGGCCAGAATATCGGCTGCCTTTGATAAACAGGTTAAATACCGCTCTTTCAAAAAAGGGGATATGTGTTAATGTTGAAAAGACCTATAGTGGTCACGCCGGACAGGGGGCAAGTTCGAGCCTAAATGGGACGGTCCATATGTAGTAAAAGAAGTATACTCCAATGGGGCATATAGAATCGCAAATCAAGAGGGACAGGGTATCAGTATACCTGTCAACGCCCGTTTCATCAAAAGATACTACCCCTGAAGATAGACATGCTGATTTTGACCCAGAATATTATCGGCATAATGATTCTGTATCAAAAGGGGGCAAGGATGAATAAGATCATGTCTATATGTCAACAAAAGAAACTATGAAGAAAAGTTCACAAGCATGTCAATTATCAAGCATCGAATCTGAAAAATATATATATGATGATCATCATCATCAAATAAGATTGACAAAGTTAATATCATCTCGAAGATTCTCTTGAAGATATTATTTAAGCTGAAAATATTTTCCTTACAAGGCATGGGTCTTCTTAAAAGATATTTCGAAAATATCTACTATATTTTGCAAATGAGATGATCATATATAGATAATGATATATAATATATATATATATATATATATATATATATTTTATCGCCTCACAAGGCACGGATCTTCTTGAAGATTGAAGATAAATATTATTGCCTCACAAGGCACAGACCTTCTTGAAGATAAATATTATTGCCTTACAAGGCACGGATATTCTTGAAGATATTATCAAAAGCAAGGATAAATCAATAACAATCAAAGAGGCAGTATAGCCAAGCCAAATCCTAAAAGAGCCAAATTGAGCCGAATCAAAAAAAAAGAAGCTCGCAAAAAAAAAAAAAAAAAAAAAAAAAAAAAATGCTCTCAAAGGATCAAGCTCTAAAAGAGCCGGCCAACTATACATAAGACCTATGAAGATCGCCATTCGGGCAGCGGCGAGGAGTCAGTGGCCCTAAAAAGCCCGCGAAGACCATCGTGCGCACCCATGCGGGCAGCTGACGAAGTCAAGGATTCAAAGCCTAAAAGGCCATAAATCCGCGAAGACTAGTCACCGTAACTCCCATGCCGTCTGTATAGCTTCCGGCAGCGCCACGGGGAACGGATGAAAATGCCCTCTGTGAATGGGCTCGACCTTGCAGATAGACGAAGAAAACAGGGGCCGCAGTGCGAGCTTTATGCCAACCGTGCGTAAGACCCTCCAGGTCTAGGGTTTGATTTCAGTAGTAACTCGTGAGGAAGGGCTTAAACCTACTCATTGATGGACTGGCGACCCTAGATTTGGTGCCCAAAGGTAGCCTTGCGAGCCCTGCAAACTCTAGAGAGTTACCGTGGCCAACCCTGTGCGTAAAACCAACAGTTTACACCGTCCGGTAGCGTCAATGGGCCCCTCTGATGGACCTTGGCCGTGAGCTCAAGGCAGTGAAAAGCCCAAAAGTGAACTCTAGAGAGTTACAGTGGCCATCACATAAGACCCATAAATGCTCCACTACTCATGAGCTTAAACTGTGTGTGTGCGCACGCTCCACTACTCATGAGCTTAAACTGTGTGTGGCTAATTAAATTGAAACTTAACACCACCAATTTAAATACTCACATAGAGAATCCCACACTAACAAGCATAAAAGGTTGAAAATCATAAAGGATGTAAGGAAATTATTATATAAAATATAAGTATAATATGATAATATAATATTAGCACAATGTCATCTGCATGCAATATGAAAGATGCCATTATAAATATCTCAAAATGCTCTCATGAAAATATATTCAAAATTACATGTTTAAAATTACATGTTCAAAATTACATATTTAAAGATCTTCTGTAATCCCACTACTTCCATATATCTGCGCATATCTTCTTTCAATTGTGTCCGAGCTGCATCATGTTTAGATTTTCTTCAAGAATAAGCTTGCTTGATCAGGAACGCCAGTAAGCTTATCCTCCAAAGAAGCGCATTTCTTTTCCTTGAAGTTGTGCAGATTTTTCAATATCAATGGATTGAGCATTTGCTCGTATCTTCTCTTCAACATCTTGAAGGGCTAAGGATTGCTCACGATTCCTTCTCTCCAGTTGAGAGATTTCCTCCTTCAGGGCTGCAATACGATCTTGGATAATCGCTTTTCCATCAATATAAGCCTTTTGTTGATCTTGAAGAATCATATGCTCTTGTTCAAGTTTAGAAATCGATGAAGCGACAGAAAAACTTGTTCTTGAGATAAAGTCAGCTGCTTCCTGTACTCTAAAATTTCAGGTGCGATTGTAACATTCTCTACCGACGCCAGAGAAATTACTGAATCACGAAAATTGAGAAGGAATCACGCAAAGGGGATATGTTGTTTTAGCCATCTTGGCAGAGCTCTCCAAAATCTCTATGGCAACATCCAAATCCAACCATTGATCAGGATTTTGAAGATATAGATTATGGCTAACAAGGAATGTTTCACCATGAGCATTTTATGAACAGAATAGTGGTCACAGAATCAGAACTGGCCGCGCCACTGCAAGAATAAGTTCCTATAGCAAAAGAAGAAAAATATTCAAAATACTATTATGAAATAGGTAGTATTGGGTAAATAATCAATGCTATATGTATACCTGTTACAGGAATGCGACTAATAGAAGGAGAAGCTCTCTGAGTCATGGAAGGGCCCAATTCCACCATATCAGCAAAAGATGGTGCTCTAGCTTCGTGCTTGAATCTCTGGTAGCCGGAGTTGGCAAGTCAGTAGTCTCTGTGGGAAATATGATTTCACGAGCCACTACTCTCTGCACTACCAATGGAATTGCGGGTGCTTTTGGTGAAGTTACCACAAGAGGGTTCATTGAGAGCACCTATTTCTGCAACTTGGGCGCCTAAAAAGGGAGACGCAATGATTTTAAAAATAGTTGTTAAAATAAAAATATGTATATATGAAAATTTCCTTTACCTGGTGAATACCCATATTCTCCATAATCTGAAAGATCCTCGTCATCTTTCTCAGCTGCAGGAGATTTAGCAGGAACATTGGCGCCAGGAAAAGTCTTAGCAATTGCAGGGGGAAGATTCCATCTCAACTTCTTTCACAGCTGTTTCCTCTTCTTCGCCAATATCAACTTCACCTTCTTCAAAGTCATCATCTTATCTTCACCACTATCGCTATCTCGCTGTCTTCGTATTGTGAAGATTCAGTTGTATCTGATGATGAAGCTGAACTTTCATCTTCCAAATTTTCTTCGTCAACTTCTTCAATAATAACCTGCTTCCCTGTAAGAAATGGGTTTGGGCTCTCGGTGCAGACTCTTGGACCATAGGGGAAGCAGATGCTTGGCGGGTCATTTCTGAAGGAATAGGGGATGATGTTTGCAAACGCGTTCTTGATCTAGTCATCGGAGAAGATGGACTAGACCAAGGGGTTGTGGAGGAGATATGGAAGTACCAATAGCTGGTCCTTCTTGAACCGCTGCAGTCTCTGCAGGAATTGGAGAAGATGTACCTACAGCATCGTCTGCGGCTTGGTTTGAAGAGTCCGACGAGATTTCTCAAATTCTCTCAGATCTCCGTGAGCAAACCAGCCATCCAAAGTATTGATGGGCTTGATTTCACGGATGGGATCTTCCAATGATATCTTCCTACAATTTCTCCGGGATGAGATGCATGGCTCTTTTCTGGAATATAGCCAATTCCGCTCTCTAAATTTCTGCCCTTCAGCCTGGGCGGATGAAGAAAGATAGAAGAATCCACTGGCAAGCATTTAGCAACCAGGTATGATTGGTGATCCCACCATCGCATCCAGTTATATGATGTGCGGACTATGCGATCACAGCTTGGAATTATGAAGAAGGGATCCAACGCAACCATTCAACAACTGTTTCCATATCATGGCCCAGTTAAAAGGACCGGTTCCATAGCAGCGCATTTTTCTGGTAACCAGCTCGCAGTCTTGTGGTACAGTTTGATCATAACCAAATTGACGAGCAAAGCGACTGGGATAGTAAGGTTCTCTCCAGAATTCTGTCCCTTCCCGAAGAGGCAAACTATAAGAGCGAATAGAAAAGAAGAAAGCTCTTTCTGTGCAGTAAGTGTTCGTTGTCCACCATATCTGTATCTTCGGTGTAGC